>OZ010796.1:217443396-217755069 GCA_963932465.1 Maratus speciosus | reverse complement strand
GTACTGTATTGTACCACTCTACACTAATACAACCAGTAACTTCTAGCGAAAAGTTGACGAATTTTTTCAAAAGGGTGGAGCAAAGGCCCTTGTGTTTTACTTTTGTATCGTAATGTTACACATTTGATAAATGCTGTAAAACTGAAATTTCCCAGATTTTACAATTCACCAAATTCAAATATGGAATTAAATTTAGAATCCTTTATCTGTTTTTGAAACACTTTAAATTAATATCTTAAATAATTAGTAATAGTATGAATAAAAAGTACGAATATTTAAAAAAATTAAGACCATATGTCAAGCAATTTTTCTTGTGTGTGTGTGTGTGTGGGGGGGGGGGGGCGCTCCGATGGGTGCTCGCACGGGTGCCAAAATGTTCTTGGGCCGGCCCTGTTCAGGAAGTAAATAAAAATTTTATTGCGTAAGTGTACATTTTTATTAAGTTAGGGACTAGGTTTAAAAAATAAAGGATTTATTTCGAAACAATATTTTGTCATGTCTTAATAGAGATTATAAAACGTAAAAATATTGAAACTACTCAAAAAAAAATTAATATTAAATTTTTACTTTTCAACATAAAAATACTTTAGGTCCCGCTGCCTATGACACCGTGTAGCAGGCGTGCTTCGACAATACTGCATAATCTTAAAAAAAAAAAAAAAAAAAAAATCAACAGAAAAAAAACCGCGAACCACATCACCGCTGCCTGCGGCATCGTATAACACCACGTGCTGCGCACGCACTGCAAATTCTTGTAAAAAGCCTAAAAATTTTACAAAAGTGCTCCCAGGGGACGAAGTGGGGGGGGGGGGGGGGCACCGGATGTGCATAATATGAATAAGTTTTCATACACCTTTCTAACGATATGTCACATGAGGCGTGTACTCAAAATTTAGAAAATAGCTCCTCCCCTGATGACCCTCCCCTCCCTCTGCATTTCCAACTCTTTCAAATATCTAACGTTAAAAAATAATATTTATTTGAGTGTTAAATGAAAAATCGCATTTAAAACGCAATAAACAGTTGATCTGAAGAAAAAAGAGAAAACTCCCCCCACCACCACCAAAAATCAACTCATCTTAAATTTATAAAATCTTTATTATGCGTTAAAAACAACGTCAAAGTTTAAAAGCGATCAGTTCTTTACTTTTCTAATTTTAACAATATCCCGTCAACTCTCTCTATGTGAAAAGACTTTTAATGAGTTTAAAAATCGTTTTTTCATAAACTTAGCGTTCATTTTTTTTTTTTTTTCAAATTGACATTTTATAAATCAACGTACAAAATAACATCCAGATGCGAAAGAACCAAATTTGTAAAAACAGTAGTTTAAAAATTTCGAACCTTTATTTCCAAAGCCTAGTATCTCTTTTCTTTCCGATCCGCTTGCCTGTCGTGAACTGTGACGTCATAGTAAGTCACGCCCCGATTTGGAGCGACGTGATTTTAGCTTACTTTTAGGACGAATTATTTAATAGTATAGATATTTTTTTCGCGTTTTTGAGAACATTTTTGAAAACTGTGGATGTGGAACTATCAGAAAATATATAAATGATCAAATCCCCCATGTGTGCAAATTCCTCATTGGGAATAAGAAAAAGCTCTGTTTTTCTGATTTTTACTTCCAAAAGCTTAGAAAGTAATAAATATATTGACGAAATGAATTGCTTTAAAAATAATTTCTGATATTAAAATATGCAAATAAATATTTCTATTTTATAAAAATTTGAAGAAACTGGAAAATTTAACGATAAATTTGGTAATTTTTGTGCTTGCTCCAAATATTGTTCATTCAGTTACACAATACAGAAGACTGTCTTTTTATTTCTCGAGAAACGGAGTAGATTCACGACTATAGTTTCGAGAGCAATTAATCGGTGGTTCCCTTCATCATGTAGCGCACACAGAAATTACTCCACTCAGAATCCGACCAAGCCGAAGCTAAACCCAGGTTTTCATTTTATTTAGAGCATCGCAATAAGTTAAGCATTCTCGATGCTATAGGTAATATATTCAGATTTTGTTGGTCTTTAAAAAATATATATACATGTCATGGTTACCATTTTCAACAAGAGAAATTTTTAATAACTTTTTCTAATTTCGTCTATTAATATCTATGAATATTATTTTTATTTTTATCTTATTCTAATATCAAGATTCGATCGTTTTCACAAAAGGTAGTGAGCGGGATAATAGCCGATAATTAGGCAGATGGAATGGCGAACCATAGATATATATGTTTAAAAAAAATTATTATTTCGCTGAATTAGAAAACGTATAATTTTGTAACTCATTAGCAGGCTTTGCAGATTGTATGTTTTCTTCTTAATTTGTGCGTTTTTTAAGGTTTATTATATGTAGCATTTTTAGGGCAATCTGAGTATATTTACGCGAGTTAGAGCGCTTTCAGACGGCAGACAGACAGACAAAACGAATTCATAAACACTGTTCAACTATGTTACAAAGTGTTAAAAAACTGTCAATTATTTATCTACATCCAGTAAAAGAAAGAAAATATTCAATACAGATACAATTTAAAACATGTTTTCCTTTTACATTGTTTCAGATGATTCGTTTATGCTTCACAAACTTAAGTATGAAACATAACTTTTATTCCTTTGAAACTGTGAAAATATCAGGAATTTCAATAAAGACTGAAGGACCTAAAACAGACATCTGACATACATTTCTTATGGGGAAAAATTCTAGCAGTCTATTCCAACTATTTTTTTACGGTTTATTTTCTTTTTCTATGTATGTTTTCATATGCAGGGTGGGCCATAATTGACTCAGAATTAAGAAAATATTCTTTTTAGCCACTTTCCTGATTATCCCGAGTTATTTCGGGCTCGTATGTATTACATTTAATTACCCTCCCAAAAAAACTCGGGCGTGGCATAATTTGTCACTATGATTTGTTTTTATCATGTTCTACTCGGCCTGAAACTTAAAAAGAAAGAAAATATTCTTGTATAATATAACAAATTATATACAATATTTGGTTGGCAGTTTCCCGAGTTTTGTGATATGAAGTGCAATGATGTGATTGCCAAAAAAAAAAAAAAAAAAAAAAAAATGTGATGATTTTTTGCATTTAAAAAATTGTTAAGGTAAGCGGTTAATAACTTTAGAACTAATGTACTTATATTTACAAATTTAATGCTCTAATAAAATTTGAAATGTTCAAATTATTCATAAATAATTTTCAGTATGATGATATACTGTCAATACAGTATATGATATACTGTCAATACAGTATATGATATACTGTCCAATTACGTTTGAAGCTTTCTCGTAACGTTTAAATTTTCTTCCTTTTTAGGGATTTATGCCTCAAAAGCAAAAAAGGATCACAGTGTCGGTCTGTTTTCCGTTTGTCTGGCAAGACCGTTTGCTCAGAAACGGCTATCAAACGGGTATCAAATTGAAATTGATATCAAATAATAAGGTCCATGGATCATAGTTGTGTAAAAATTCCGAGCTTCTAACTTAATGCAATAAAAATTACTTCCTTAAAATTATGTTTTATGAAATCTTCATTATGGGAAATCACGTAATAAATCGACATAAAATTATAAATTAAAGATCTTCGGATTTTTCCCTTTAGGTGTGCTATAAAACCTTCCTTTGTGCCAGATTTCAAGATTCTAAGTTAAATGGAAGTACCTTATAGGTTTTGAGAATAAAACGTCTAGGGTACTTCCAGTTGATTAAGAACTTTGAAATTTGACACGAAAGTTTTATTTTACATGTAAAGGGAAAAAAAGCTCGAAAATCATTAATTTATAATTCTATATCGATTTGTTACGTGACAAACTCATGAATTTTCGTAATCGGGACTAACGGCAAATTAACGTATTGTAACGCAGTTTTTTGTATATTAGTTAGGAAATTAGGCCCTTACTAGTATTGCCAGGTTTGCCGTCACAAAAAGTGGGACAGGGAGACAAAAAAAGCGGGTCAGTGGATTCTAAATAGGGACATAAAAATATAGTAAACAGAACCTGTCTATAACGGAATCCTGTCTTAAACATAAAAATTTCGTTATCCCCACGGTAGGAATACCATACAATTATACTTGTTAAGACGAAAGCCTGTTTAAAACGGAATTTTCCCCCTGTCACATGCAATTTCGTCTTGGCAGGTTTTATTAAACTAAATAAGTACAACAACCTTATACAGTAAAACATGAGGAATCGCTTGGGACTGAAACAAAATTTCATTTTAACAGGTATAATTGTATAGTATTTCTATCGTAGAGAGAATGATTTTTTTTTTAAAAACAGAATTCCGTTATAAACAGGTTCCGTTTATACAAGGTTTGATGAACAAAGCATAGTAATATTAAAAAAATAATAATTTCTAGACACGGCAAAAAATTTCGTTTCAAACATGTTTCCATCAAGCCAAGTATATTTTTAAGGCATTCCTTTGGAAGAAACTGTAAAAATGTTTCGTTATACATATGTTCTGTCTTCACAGGCTTTAGCGTATTAAATTCCTTTCGATGCAAACTAACGAATAGCGTGATACTAAAAGAAATTTAAACAATTTTTTTTTGAGCAGCATGAAAAATCGGGATTTTTGGCGTCCCGCGCAGTGGTTACACGGGAGCTTTTTCAAGAAGGCTCACGTTTTCAGCACCTTATCGCCAGAGTGACGGTTGGCGCGGGGATGAATTCAGTGCTACGCACCTTTTCTTGTTCCTGATGTCTTACGCGTAGCGAACAGCAACCCCATTCCTTTGCCGAGAGCTTTTTGCTTTTAAAACAAAGAGCTTTTTCGCATTAAAATGTTTTTAATTGCACAATATATATATAAATCAAACATAAGTTATGCTTTTCAGTTCAATAATATTCATTTATTTCATTAATTCGCTATGTTCGAAGAAATTGAGAACGTATTTTATTTTTTAGGAAAAATAAAAACAGACATAAAGATTTTTTTGTAATAAGTATAATTCTATTGATTATGTTTTTATGACACAATTGAACTTAGTTTTATTAGCATTACTACTGAATTAATTTAGTTTCTTTTTTTTTTTTTCATTAAGCGGCATAATTGTGTGACGTGTTGATTGCATTAATAAAACATATTTTCACTGAAATAATTCATTAAAAATTAATTGTTCTTAATTTAATTGCGATTAGACGTTAATAGGAAGTTGAAACTAAAATCAATTCGATTATGATTAGATTGAACGATAAATCATAAATTATTTGGCTGTATCCTGCAATTAAATCATTCAGTTAAAATAATTGCAAGTTGATACATGCAATTAAATCAATTACTATTACATTTTAATGCTGTTAAATCTTTATCATTATTTGAGTTTTTATGAAAAAAAAAACTGGTCTGCCCCTAGTGCACAAAATTAAAAATCATTAAAATTCTTCAGTTTTTTATTTTAAAATTTTTGCGATATTTTTTAAATATTATTTCGTCCTAGTTGTTTTATTTGTTATTTTAAAATAGTCATCCGTCATATTTGAATAAATCATCTAAATTTTCTCAGATGAAATCCCCCCCCCCCCCTACACACACACTCCATTTTTCGTCATTCTGAACACATATTGCATTATTTATTAAGTTGAAGTGGCAATAAAATAATGATTAATCGTCTGTCTGAGGCAATCTCCCATTTCGAATTTTCTCTTCCCCCCGCCCCCCCCCCTCTCCTCCAGCACACTATTTTTTGACCATTTAAAATTCATTGTTGCCTTGCAGAAAAGATGATTTAAAATTGTGTTTTGCTCTATCTGTTGATTTTTAAATAACAAATAAATAATTTGCCATAAAACAGAAAAGGAAAGAAATAGAATGAAAGATTTAAAAAAAATCAGGATTAACTTTTTGTGCACTCGCTTTCATCTTTTTTTTTTAAAATTCTTTACATTTTTTAAAATGTTCTGTCCTATTTATTACTTTGAAGTAACTATAAGTAAAGGACCCATTATTCAAATTCTGCTCCCCCCCCCCCTGAAAAAAAGGAAAAGCTTGTTTTTCTTTCTCCCCCCCCCCCCCCCAAAAAAGTTAAATATTCCAAGTTTTTAATTTTTTGGTTTATTTTTCTATGTGTTAATTGATAAATGTAACTATTTAAATCTACAGCCCCTCACTACCATACATTGTTAAAAATTTTCTCTAGTGATTTTATTTGTTACTTTGAAGTAACAAAAGATAGTCATTCAATATTCCTTCTCCCCCACCTCTCCTTAAGAATTTCATCTCACATTAAAAAGGCAATTTCTAAACATCCTGGTTGGGGGTGTGATAGGGCTTTTTTTTTCCTGGTTTAGCCTATTTTCACCCGACTTTGGGTACTGTTTCTGCAGAATGATTTAGTATTAAATTAATTATATAAGTTCATCGCAGAAAATATAGTAATTTTCTGCCACAGGTATTTTTTTTAAATCTGTGTTTATCTACATCAAAATGCACTGAAACTGCATTAATTCATCATCCCCATAAATCCATCTTTATATGTAATCAAATATCTAGATTTATGAAGGTAATGAGTTTTTGTTTAATAGGTATGGAATTAATAATACTCAATTGAATGAAAATGTAGATTGTTGAGGCGATCAAATAATCAAAAGTTTAGTCTATATCATCAAAAGTAATAAAGGCCTTTGATAAAACAGAGTATAAGAGTTCGTAATACAATTTCTTTCGAAGAAGATTTCTTTTCATCTAGAACACATAATTGAAAATATTTCTTTAATTTAGGCAGGACTGTTATTCTAAAATATGCTAGTTCGTCTTCCGCCATTTCGATTCAAAACAAAACACGACGATTGGCGTTAGAGCTGGCTGAACGTTCTCGCTTTCGCCAACTCGCCAAGGCTGGTGCTGAAAACGTGAGCTTGGCAGGTTTTATTAAACTAAATAAGTACAACAACCTTATACAGTAAAACATGAGGAATCGCTTGGGACTGAAACAAAATTTCATTTTAACAGGTATAATTGTATAGTATTTCTATCGTAGAGAGAATGATTTTTTTAAAAAACAGAATTCCGTTATAAACAGGTTCCGTTTATACAAGGTTTGATGAACAAAGCATAGTAATATTAAAAAAATAATAATTTCTAGACACGGCAAAAAATTTCGTTTCAAACATGTTTCCATCAAGCCAAGTATATTTTTAAGGCATTCCTTTGGAAGAAACTGTAAAAATGTTTCGTTATACATATGTTCTGTCTTCACAGGCTTTGGCGTATTAAATTCCTTTCGATGCAAACTAACGAATAGCGTGATACTAAAAGAAATTTAAACAATTTTTTTTGAGCAGCATGAAAAATCGGGATTTTTGGAGTCCCGCGCAGTGGTTACACGGGACAGGTCCTTGAGCTATTGGAAATCGGGACGCCTGGTGACACTAGTCCTTACTAAGCTTTACAGTAATATCATATAACGGTTCGGAAACCTCAGGGTACAATTTTTGCTCGCATTTGTCCTTTTTCTTTTTTTAGCATGTATGTCTTAAAAATTTCGAGAATTTATCTTAGCTTACACTTTCAATTTTCTTCAAAAATTTCGCTTTTTTGGTGCAGTTTCTGCCACAAAATATTAAATATGCATGTTATACAAATACAGAAGGAAAATAATATTTATAAACTATTTTTTAAAAAAGTTCCTTAAGGGGTCTCAGGACTCTTAAAACTTTAAATTTTTTTAAATTTAAATTTTTTTAGATCTTAAACTTCTATCTTTTCTGAATATTTTGATCTATTAGAATTATACCCGCTCAATAGCTAAAGCGGTGTTTCCGAATCTTTGAATTTATTTTTATCCAAATGATGTTTTTGGGTATGACGTAGAGGTCTGCATGGGCCGACATTTCCAGGCCAGGGCCCGGCCCGACTCATAGAGAAAAAAAATTAGCCCGGCCCGGGCCGATAAAAAATTTTGAAGTTCGGCCTGAGCCCGGCCCGGAAAAAAGTTAAAATTTCGGCCCAGGCCCGGCCCGGCCCGGCCAGAGTGAACTTCTACAAAACCTTGATTTTTACGTCGAATTGGTTAAAAATTTGTCTCGTACGAGGAGTTCTGACCAAAAATATTTATCTTAACTTTTTTTTCATGTTTATAATCTTTATTTTTATAGAAGTGCAGCAGGCTGCGATATTTATTTTTTTAATGAATCTCTATTTTTTGTATGTAAATGTTTCAGTTATCATTAATATTGTTAATCCATATTCCATGTATAGAAATGTTAAAAATCGGAAAAATGCTATACAGTAAAATCTTCTAAGATGAAATTGCATAGAAAAGAAAAAAAAATGCGTTATAGACAAGTTCCCTTCTTAGCAAGTGTAAATGTATTATATATTCTTTTCTTACTTATAAGTATATTAATTTTGCATGGATCAACACGTTTTTCAGTTTAAAACAGGGTTCCGCCATAGGCAGGTTCCTTTTCACACATTTTACTGTATTTTAATTTAGTTATATTTTAATATGCGTAGATATCTCTACTATTCTTTAAAAATAATAAAGTTTAATGCTTAAGTGTAGAATAATGGCGATTCAAAAATGTATGCATTTTTTACAAAAACTTTTGGGCCAGGCTTAATTTAACTGACCTTTAAATGGACCAGGCCACGCTGAGACAATGATTTTCATACGGGCTGGATCAAAACTAGGACTGAAAATTTTGGGCCGTGAAGACTAGGAATGAAACCAGGCTCCGCTCTGTACAGAAAAATTAAGTTAGGCCCGGCACGGCCCGAGCCTTCAGAAAAAAGTATGGCCCGGGTCCGGCCCGAGTGCCGTGAATGAAAATTGGACCGAGCCCGGCCCGCGGGCCGGCCCGTTCAGATCTCTAGTATGACGCGCAGGATACCTCAAAAACTTCTATTTTTTCATGAAATTTTCAAAACACATGTTTCATGTTAGTCTGTATAAACGGAACCTAAAATTTCATTTTTATTGTTCAAAAAAATATTTTTTTAGGTCGTTATACTGTTGAAATTTTCAAAATTTTGTATGAGCTAAATACAACTTTATATTAAAACTATAAAAATGTTTTAAATACAAATTTATTTAGGTTCAGATTAATTATGACAATCTGAAGTATAAGTAGACACAAAACATTTCATTCTAGTTGCAAAATTTATTGTGTAATCCTGCGCGTAAGCTGTTATAGCAATTTTCTGCTCGACAAATGCCTGACATTTTGAAGCACCCTGTATATACTAATTCTGTATCTTGCAATTTTTTAAATACATGGAAGGGAAGAACATACTTATATCTTTTAATCCCAATAAAAATTGCGTTTTTAAATCATATACATTTTATGATATTAAATACTGAAAATTGTCCTTTTTTTTTTTCATTTTTTCCAATTTGAAGAGTCCCGAGACCCCTTTAAAGAAGGCATTACTGGCACGTTGAATATAGTTTAGTAGGATGTGAAAGGCAACGTTGGTGCGAAAAGTCAAAATATACTTCTGTCAATTTCTTTTTCTTTTTCTAGAGATATAAAACTGGCAATCCTACTCATTAGAATTAAAAACAAAATATGGTCGACAACAAAACATATATTTATATTTTTATTATTTTCTACGGCATTTTAAAAGAGTTGTCAGCATTAGTATGACCATTTGCATTATAAAACATACTGTAGTCATCCTGAATACTATACTTAACTTTCTCATGAATGGAACATTTTACTAAAGTTAAAACGGGAATGAAACAGACAGACATAGATGTGCAGTTCTATTGAAAAGTTGACAATGGCGTAGCGTAAGGGAATGCTGCATCATTTTACTACCAGCATTATTATGTAACTATTATTATGTCACTTCGTTATGTTTCACTATGTTTCGCCTTATTTAATCTTATAACGTCCAAATATTAAATAAGGCCAAATTTAGTATATGATAATAATGGTAATAAAATGATGCAGCATCCCGTGACGCTAAGCCCCTACAAGCTGAAGACGTAAACTCTTTTTTTGTTGTTGTTGAATTGCTTAAAAACACAGAATAATAAATTGATACAGTTGTCCTGATTATTTAGGATATATTTTCTAGCGTATGAATTGTGTGTTCTTTAAAGTTATGAATCAAAAATATTCGAACCACAGGTGTCGTCAAAAGGTGGCAAGAGAAGGCCATTGTCCCTCCCTGGTTTTTCAAATACAATTAACTAAATTATCCTTATCTCTGATGATTAAAAAACAGTAAAATTTATTCTACGCAAGTAGTGCTGCCAGGTGTCCCGATTTCTAGGGACTCCAAGACCTGTCCCGCGTAATCTCTGTGCTGGACGCCAAAAGTCCCGATTTTTCATGATGCACAGATTCTTTTTAATTTCTTTTAGTATCATGCTAATTACTAGTCTCAGGGCTGGCACAGGCGACAATTTTTTAATTCTATTTCGCACCACTTTTTCAAAACAAAAATTTTTTACGTACGCTTTGACAACATTTGCAAGAGAAATAAACTATAAAATGTATTTTTTAAAAATAGCGGATTAGGTTGGGTTGATTTTTGACGGCCGATTATCTACTCGAGGGATATAGGCTCAAGGGCTTTCTAAGGGAACCTAACCCGTATTTAGGCATGGAAATCCAAAGTTCGAAGAAAACCACGGAAACTCCAAACGGTTAGGCCGATGGGCGCGGCTGGGTTCGAACCCAGCACCTCCCGTCTACCAGCTTCGAGAGCAGAACCTCCCGGCCGCTTTAAACAAAACCGGTATGTACGGAATGTGAAAATAGTCGCATGTGGCAGCCCTATAGACTGCATCTATTGAAACTTAATACAGTAAAACCTGTCTAAACATAACCTGTATATAACTGGAAATTTGTACAGCCCCTTCCAAAGGAATGCCATACAAATGTACCTGCTTAGACGGCAACCTGTATAAAAAGGAATTTTCGTGACTCCTAACGATCCTGTTTTTAATGTACTTTGCTCATCAAATCCTGCATAAATGAAATCTATAACGGAATTCTGTTTTTAAAATAAAAATTGCATTGCCCATGTTAAACGATTGTACCTTCTAAATTGGAATTTTGTTTCAGTCCTTAGCGATTCCATTTTCAGAGGTTTTACTGTATAAAACTTTTGTGTTTATTTAATGTAAACGGCTAAGGCGGATTCATAAGGCACAGGAGAAACATTCCGTTTCAAACAGGCGTTCGTCTTATCAGTTATAATTGTATAGTGTATAGTATTCCCATCAGTATTGAATTTAGGGGGTTGCCCGTGGGAGAAATTCCCCATCCAGGAGCAATCAGATGCCCCGCCGGAGGATTTGAGATTTTGTGTTTTCAACGGACGGTCAAAAAGTGCAACCCCCCCCCCCTCCCCCGGAGCCACAGAACCCCGGAGCCCTTCCGGAGAAATGTGTCTGAATTCAACCCTGATTCCCATCATACGTATACCATATACCATCATATAACATCATACATATGGGTACGGAACAGAACGGTTTAAAACAGGAATCCGTTAAACCGTTTTCATAGAGTTTACTGTAAATTTTTGTCCCGATTAAAAAGCCGCTGTCCCGCTTTTATTGTCTCCATGCCCCGCTTTTTTGTGAAGTTGGACCTGGTAACACTATACCCAAGTAATAATAAAATAATTAAACGCTATCAGAAAAGGAACTAAACATTTTCGTCTAGGGGCTCTTCCCCAAACTCCTGAACTCCAAGTGGAAGACAGTTTTTTTTTTTTTTTTTTTTTTTCTTTTTTCTACGTTCATGTGTTTCAAATTTATCTGAAACGGCGTAAGGGGAGGTAAAAAAAGCAGAGTTCCCTGACGAATAAAAAAAGAATGAACAGATTCAATTCTATCTTTTGAAAAATAGTGGAAGAATTTTATTTTTGAATATTGAAAATTTCTTATTTATTTTTTATTGCTTTTCATGCTGATATGTTTATAAATTGTATTGCAGCAGAAATTTTGACGAAATATTCGTATTTTAGCTATTTTGTTTAATGTTCTCTATTTGTAAAAACATATAAATAAATATAATAGAATATGTTTGAATAGAATAGAATTGAAAATGTCACCGTTGGTGCGACGAAACGATCGTCAATCTTAATAATCGTTAGTATTTTATCACTTTTTATAGCATTATTTTACTTAATCAGTTCTCTATTTGATTTAAAAACAAAAAAAATGCAGCCCGGACTGCGGACTACAGGCACAACCGTTCCAAAATCTTGCTCCTTTCTAGATTTTTTTCTGCCAGTTCCCATGCTTGAAACAACGCACGCAACATCATTTGGAAAATGCTTGCAATAAGGCGCAACATATGACTTTTCTTTCTTGATTTCCTGTTGCGCAAGTATACTGAAAATTTCTCCGATTTCATGTAAAAACGCGCTTTTCAAAAAAGCCATATCTGCCAGGTGTTTGTTTCTCCTTTCCCCCCTGCATAACTCGTCTGGAGAGATCGAACCGTTACTGCGTGATGATTGATATTTATTAGCTCATTTTCTCTTATTTCCTCCGTTTTTCCTCAGTTGCGTCTGGAGAAGTGTAAAAGAAGGAATTTATCAGTGATTTGTAAAAAATAAAAAATAAAATAAAAACGTGTGTTAGAAGATCCCAAAACAGGATTTATTTGAGCTAGCATAAACATCATAAGCTAGCATAAACTTTGTAAAGCTATGATTTATCAACGTGTTTTTGAATTTTAACGTACATAACACAATTTTTACAAATATAGTCATACCATGACTAATCTCTCAGCTGTATGAATATGAAGACGAATCACTGCCTGAACTAGAAACATGCATCGGGTCGCGTAGCCCTACTCGAGGTGCAGGTTGGTTTTGGGTCAGGTTGGCTTTAGTTTTCTTGCTGCTGATCACGTTCGGGTCGGATTGACTCTTTTTCTTGAGAGGGGGGGGGGGGGGGGTAGGGTGGAGGAGGGAGGCCGGGTTCGGTTCGGGTGTAGCCGATTTTTAAAAGAAAACCCAGTTTGAGGTGAAAAACTATAATTTGAATGATTATTAGTATACAGCAAAACTTTCCTAACAGGCACTATCGAATAGAATTTACACCTTTTCAATCCACAAATGAATAAAAATTAGAATCACTAGAGCAGGATCGGCGAACCTTTTTACATGCGCGTACCAAAATTTCACAAATAATATATATCGACAATGTAACGGGCTAAACTTTGACATAAAATAATTTTGAAGTGTGCGTTGTTTAGACAAAACACTAGTTAAAAAATCAGTTGCTTTCATGCAGTAATAATTAATAATTAAAAATTATAAAATGCGATTTCTCTGTATTTTGGAATAAGCTATTAAACTAACGAAATTTTACTTCATAAAGATGATTTATACGTACTGTAACAAGTAAATGAAGATAAAATTTTTATTTTAGTAATTTTTGACTTTATTATTAATGCAACATCTGGTTATAATTATTCAAGTTGCATTAAACAATGTATTGATGAGAAAACTTATTGATGATATTTTTGCTGATGTTCGATAGAGATTTCCTTACAACTGATTCATAATTTGATAGTTTTATAAATATGCATAGAAATTGGATCCATTTTCCATCTTATTGCAGTGACTGTCTAACAAAATTAGTCTGGAAAATGCAACTTTATAAATTCGTATTAAAAGGCAAAATACATATTAAAAACCCTGCAAAACGTAACAGGAAAAGAAAATTCTTTTGATGTGTTAATCATGCAAAAATAGTTGCATTTTTTGTGATAGTCTGTGGAACAAAATTTTATTGATTATAATAGAAAAGAAAAGAATGCGTTATCTGTATAATGATTATAAAATTAATTTTTTTTCACGTGCCAGAGAAACTGTCTTACGTACCAACTCTGGCACGCGTGCCATAGGTTCGCCAACCCTGGACTAGAGTTTTCAAATGAATGAAAGTTACATTTCATACTTAAGTTTATGAAATATCAGCGGATCATCCGAAACAATGTATAATGAAACATGTTTTAAATTGTGTCTGTATTGAATATTTCTTTATTTTACTGGATGTCAAAAAGTAATCAGCAGGTTTTCTTTAACATTTTGACAGTTGAAAAATGTTTATGAATTCGTTTTGTCTGCCTGTCTGTCGTCTTCCCGCGCTCTAACTCGCGTAAGTATACTCAGATTACCATGAAAATTTTATATGTTATTGAGATTTACTACTATAGAACGTTCGGCATTTCAAATGAAGCGTGTAGCATTAATAGCTCATTTACAGGCACACTCAAAAGAATTCCGTTACATTATAGCCTATGGGTAAAACTCGTTTGCAGTGCATTTCATTGATGTTACGATATTTCAAATATGATGAGATTGGTACACATTACTGAGATGGACGAAAACATGCTTTCTCAGGAGTATAGAATATAAGTAGTTTTTAGAGTTCGTTCATACGGATGCACAACAAATTCCATGACATTGTGATCTATAGGGAAAACTCGTTTATTGCAATTTAATGATGTTATGATACTTCAAATATAATGAAATCACTGAAGCATCGCTACAACACTATCTACAACAATCACTACAATATTGATTATGGAATGCATAGTACTGATCGTTCCTTTACAGAGGCGCACAAAAGAATTCTGTTACAGGATTGATTAAGGAGTCTCAGGACTCTTAAAGCTTTGAAATTTTAATTTTTTTAGATGTTAAACTCCTATATTTTCTGAACATTTTGATAGAATTGTTTTCTTGAAATTCCCATTAGAACAGAAGTTATGGCTTTTAGAATTATACCCGCTCAATAGTTGAATCGTCGTTTCCGAAAGTTTGAAGTCATTTTCCTCCAAATGACGTTTTCGGGCATAACGCGCAGGATATCTGAAAAACTTCTGAATATTTTTTGATGAAATTTGCAAAACATATGCTTCACGTTAGTCTCTATAAACTGAACCTAAAATTTACTTTTTATTGTTCCAAAACATATATTTTTAGGTGATTATAGTATTGAAATTATCTAAATTTTGCTTTAGCTAAATACAACATTGTAATAAGGGGGTCCGGGACACAAAAATCTTCAAATTTTGCAAAAAATATTTTATTTCATTAAAAGTTTTTCTGTTTTTTTCCTGCTTAAAATGACATTTAAATCATGTTTCTATCTGAATTAGAACAAAAAATATTAATTTTTCCGTTTTGGTTTGTTTTCAAAATCTAGCTTTCAAGCAATGGCTGTCATGGAAACGACTTCTTGTAAAAATGCGTTTTTCTTCATGATAGGTTTTTTCACCATTTCTCGTATTTAAATTCTTATAATTCAAGAACCGTATCTTTTCAATTGTTTTACTTTAATTTTG
This sequence comes from Maratus speciosus, assembly GCA_963932465.1. Taxonomy (NCBI): domain Eukaryota; kingdom Metazoa; phylum Arthropoda; class Arachnida; order Araneae; family Salticidae; genus Maratus; species Maratus speciosus. Next base: position 217,739,791 of record OZ010796.1, on the reverse strand, counting down.
ATTCAGCAAATTAAAAAAAAAAATATTTACTTTTGAAAATATGATTTTTTTTTTAAAGTTGCACTACATTTTTTTTTTAATTTTTCCGTTAAATATTTTTAATTTCTTTATAAATTAATATTTTGAAAAATACTGAATCAAAATTAAAGCTTATATATTTCTGTTTATTTAAACGAAAAAAAAATGAAATTCTATAAATAATATTTCGAGTTATAACGGTTTTAAATTACCCCACCTTTTTAAATAAATTTTAAATAAAAAAAGAATTTTTAAAAACTATGAGAAGTTTTATCATGTGATTTTGTTTACAAATGATAAGGTTGACCATCACAAACAAAATCAGAATTTTAACTCAATAAATAAAAATTATTTTAAAATGTGTCCCGGAGCCCCTTAAAAATATAAAAATGCTTTAAATACAAATTTATTTAAGTTCAGGGTAATTATTACAATCTGAAGTATAAGTAGGCACAAAACTTTTCATTCTAGTTGAAAATTTTATTTTGTAATCCTGCACTTAATCTGTTATGCCGATTTTCTGTTCGTCAAATGTCTGGCAGTTTGGAGCCCCCTGTAAATGCTAATTCTGCATCTTGCAATTTTTAAATACATGAAATGAAAGAACATACTTATATCTTTCATCCCAATTAAAATTGTGTCTTAAAATCCAAATATATTTTAAGATATTAAATATCGAATTTTTTTTTTTTTTTTTTTTTTTTTTTTTTTACATTTTTTCCAATTTTAAGAGTCTTGAGACCCCTTAACCCCTTGAGGGGCGGTGGGATATATTATATTCCACCTAATTCAAGTAAGATTAGAAACAGAAACTTTTAACTAAATTTTTATATTTTTAACTTTGGGGGCGAAATCTTGAAAAATTGCTTTTCCTTATTTTAAAATAAAATTTTTCGATTATCCCGGTGAGAATTCAATATTACAGAGACATTATTGCTTGCCTCTCAAAGGGTTAAGATCGATAGTTGCTTGAAGTACATTTTCCACTGTGGTATGCATTTTTAAACTTATATAATTTTGAATGCATTACGTGGGGTGTATAAATTCTAGAATTTGCACACATTACTGAAAATGGACTTTTCTGAGTTATCTGTTTTTTAAGTTGCTTATTTAACCTTCTCATTTTATTCTAGGAAAAAACAAGTTTTTAATAATATTCTGTTTGTGTTGGAAAGTGTTTAATAATCTATGTATGATGCGTGATTTTTTGTTCTTGTTTATCATTTCCTTGTAAAAATACAACTTAATCACTTCAAATGGATAAAAGTTATATTTTCTGGCTGGATATACTACGAATACATGACAAAATACCTTGAACCACAATCAAATGCATATTTATTATCTTCTGGGCTTTATTAGTCTTAATTATTTTCATTTTGCCTGGATTTTGAAAAATATTTAAAATTTTCATTATATTTGCTTCTAAAAAAATGAAATTTCATATCTTCAGATGAATAAAAATTAAATCTTTAGGGGGATTATGCTAAAAATACATGACAGCGTACTCTGGAATATACATGTCCATAACTGCCAACCTTCCTTTCTTTAAATTCACACTAATATATTTTGAACTGGTAAAAAAATGAAGCTGGAATACTGGTGTAAAACCTTCAACAAATAAAACAAAGAACGAAAAATCATGCATCAAGCATAGTTTATGAAACATTTTCCAGCACTAATAGAATATTATTAAGAAATTTCAAATTTTCATACATTCAAATAATATATCCAAATAAACAATTTAAATAGAATGCACCGGAAGCTATTTTTTCCCATAACCATAACGTAACAGATTTATTTTTTCTTTTTTTCTTTTGCGTGGATGAACTATACTGAAAAAAAATGAAGTTCTCAAAAATGAGTAAATCGATGTACTCATATCGAATTGAGTATTTTTGGATAAAAAACGAACCTATGCTTTCTCAATATTGAAACATCACATATTATCAAGCCCAGACAAAATGACAATTTTGTACCCTGTTTATTTCTTTATTTTATTTATGGCGGCATAAATGATGTTTATTAATGAAAATATTAAACTATGCACATTATTTTAAAATTATTTAAAAATACTTGGAAATAACGCTCTTGTCATAATAAAATATTCGAATTAGATATATTTTTAATAATGTTCCTTTTTTTCTTAATAAATAATCAATTATACTTTTCTTGCTAACAACTTTGAACGAGAAATAAATATCAGTACATTTTTACTTTAATTGTTATGTTTAGTGGGGGGGGGGGGGGCGGTACATAATGATTCATATTTGAACACAACCATGGAATCAAAAATGAATACATGTATTTTTCAATTTTAAGTACATTTGGATCGGAGCTATTTTGATAGTGTGTGACGTATCTAAAATTGAGTACTTTTTACTCAATTTTGAGTACCCATTTTTAAGTGTATACAGACTATACAGTTCATTTTCAATAGTGAACATTCTATACTGAACCTCATTCACATAAAAAAAAAAAATATATGTAAACAGGAGTATATTTACGCAAGTTAGATCACGGACAGACAGATAGACAGACAGATAAACCGGATTTATAACGCTTTTCAACTATGTTGGAAAGTGTTAAAAAACAGCATAAAAAAATTCTATGTTTCTTTCTGTTTACAAGACCATTTTTCTCAATGCTAAGTTTAAGAAAAAACAGTACTCGTTTCAACAGGTTGGCGTCGACTGTCGAAGCCGTCTTCCAAATTTGTTTTTCTGAAAATAGAGTTTTTCAAACTGTTGGATATTGTGGGGAAGCTATTAATTTAGCCATCGACTTCACATTTGGAGTGCAGCTATATGAAACATGTACTCATCTGGTGAGCCATTAGATTTGTCTTTATAATTATTTTCTTCTTCTTATTATTATTTTTCCTAAATGAAGATATATATATATGGATAAAACCATTATAAACCAATGTATCAACAATTGTGAATATACAAATTATAAATGAATTTTTATGCAAACCAAAAATGATGTATTAATGTATTAACTTTTATAATATTCTTTGAAACAGATTATCGTACCAAGTGAGACAAGGAATGGGAAATATAGTTAACATTGGAAAAATAAAAATATTTGTGGAATCAAGGCAGAATCCTCAGGCCCAATTACCTCGAGTTCCACAAATAACATGTACGGTTTCATACTTGCATAAACCATAACAAGCTAAAAAAGACAAAATTTGTGCTACCGTACACAATAAATCCGGGAAAAGAAGCCAGAAATAACATAAAAAAATAAATGGATTAAAATGTTATGCATGTATATATATATATATTTTTTAATTTATACATTTGGAAATCAAATGACAACTTACAAATTCTCTTAACAAAATCTGACAAAAATCTCTAGTGTTAAGATGGCATATGTTTAAGTTATATGTAGAATATCTAATATGAAGTTAAAAACTAACATACTCAAACAATAATGCGATCAAAATTCCAAATTTAGATATGGCAAATAATAATCCACAGAATTGTCACAAGAAAAATTACAAAATATCAATTTCAATAAAACCTTCTATTAAATATAATAGGAATCAAAAACTTATCTAAAAAACATATGAAGCCGTATAAAATTGAATTAAATATAATCAGTATACATATACTTCAAAAATGAATACTTAACCAGATTTTTGTATGAAAATTTAAAACCATCTTATTTGTTTGTTTCGAAACTATTGTTACCAATAGTCCAAGAGCCAACAGCACAAAAACCTATGTTATCAAGTACAAGAAACAAACCCTTTATTTTATGCAAGAGTAGAAGTAGGGGGATCTAATTATCCATGTCTGCCGGAAGTGAAGTGGTGCATAAATCAAAAATTAATACCACCAGTGGTTGACTCGTAGGTTTATCATTGTGTTTTCCTGCTCCCAGTCCTTGATGTTTTCATATCTTTGTTTGCAGGGCAAACACAATGATAAACCTACGAGTGAACCACTGGTGGCATTAATTTTTGGCTTATGAACCACTTCACTTCCGACAGACATGGATCATTAGATTCCCCTACTTCTACTCTTCCACAAAATAAAGGTTTTTCTTGTGCTTGATAACATAGGTTTTTGTGCTGTCGGCTCTTGGACTACAATCAGCAGTGCCTACCATTCAGAAGGGACCTGTGGTGGAGAACAAGAATCATTTTCTCGTTTTGAGCTTTCTGATGACCAGCTTGATTTTATTTTTATGGGAGTTGTTGTTTAAAATATTTAATCTAATGATAATTTCAGCTTTTAAATAAATATTTACCCCCTTCACTTTTACTAAAACCTACAATCCTACCACTACCCACCAATCCCCCTCATAACAGGTGTTATAACAACATATCTCTATGAAATATCTCATCTCATTAAAATATGCTTTGTTTCTATGTGGATACTTATTTGATTTCCTTCATCATGGTGACAATAAACTTTCAATATAACAAAATTCTACTAAAAAATCTTTTTTTTTCTTTTTTTTATTTGTTTTATTTGGTGAATTTTGAAAATAGATGCTCAAATTCATCTCATGCAAAAAGGTTTTCAATACTGACGCGTCTTAGCAGAGAAATAAACTTTTATATGTGTAAAAACTGTATATATTTACACATTTTTTTAAAACTTAAAATGCTGATTTCTCAAAATCGAAAGCTTTGCACATTTTTAACTTTCAAACGTTCTATGCACATTCCTAACTATCAGATTCTTTTAAAATTTATACTGTATATCCTCTATACAATATTAAATAAATGTTAGCATAAAAAGTTGCATTTCAGAGGTATTTTAGCGTTGAAATTTATAAGCATGTGGACAATATAGCTATTTCTTTAGAAAAAAAACAATGCAGAATTATAGAAATATATAGAAATATATTTTTTCTGCTTATACATTTATTAAACTTTTACAATTCATGTCAGCTTCCATTGTAATATATAATATGCATCTCATAAATAAATATAGTCCTAATTTTATGCAAAAGAAATGCGCATGGGGCATTTTAAAATATGCCAATTATTTGTTATTTTAATTATTATTTGTTATTTTTCGATGATTTTCAAAGAGCAGTATTCAGACAGTATTCCGAAACACAGCTATAAAATTAGCAAGAATGAAAAATCATGCGTCCAGCATCGATTATGAAACACTTCCCAACACATTCTGCCAACATGCTTTATATATGATCACTGGATATCACACACAACACACCCTGTATATGATATATAGATTGAATGTATACATTATATGTATACTACATAATACGCTAAAAGTTAGTTCAATTAAGCTCATAGCACAGTTGAAAATTCCCATTCATCAATTTCTGTCAATAAACGGAAATGTAATTGAGATCTTTTGTGTAGCTTTGTATATGATCGATAGAATTTATATACATCAAATAATGTCAAAAAAAATAGTTAAATTTCAAACTTGTAAATGAATGATAATTTATATGCAGACCATATCCTACAATAAGCGCCTTGAAGTACACTTCAATGGTATACATCAAATTTAATGTGTTTTAAATAGTAAAATATCATTAAAATACACTGGAAACAATTTCTCTCAATAAGCCGTAATGTAACGGAATTCTTTTGAATGTCCCTGTAAATGAACAGTAAATGCTACATACTTCATTTTCAATAGCAAACATGCCATACTAAACCCCCAATAGCATAGATCAATCTCATTACAATCTGACTGTTTTTATACGCGTTAGAGCATGGACAGACAGACAGACAGACAAACTGAAATCATAAACACTTTTCAACTATGCTGGAATATGTTAAAAATCATGAAAAATAGGTAAGTTAATTTTAAGTCAAACAATATTTCAAAATACCTTTATTTGCTCTTTTCGATGGTATAAAGAGTGATTATTCTTAGCATATAATACCTTTTCTTACAATTTAATATATTTAAAACAATTCAAATTATAAGCAAGAAAAAAAATCATCATGCGTCAAGAATAGATTATGAAACACTTTCCTACAATGTAACAAAATTTCACCGTTTAATAAGCTAAAATATGATATCTGTAAACTATCTATAAAAATCACTTCAAAATATCAAAATACTCAATTATTGCTATAAGTGAAAAACATAAATTTAAAAAAAGGCAAAATACCTTTATTTATTTACATTTTAACATGTTTCATTGCATCAGACGGCAACATTCTCAAGAAAATAAAATGATAGAAATATTTTCTCAAAAATTCAAATCAAAAAACTAGTAAACAAACACAAAAACAAAAATCACGCGAACACAAGAATAAAGAAATTAACTGCAATATAAAAAATGGAAATTTGTGAACGTGAATTATTTTACGTTATTGTTTCATGATTCTGTGTAGCATTTCTTTCCAAATTTTAGGGAGCTCCATGGACACTGAATCATTGCAAATATTATCATTGCGTAAGAAGATTTCTATTGATTTTCTGATGATGGATGGCAAATAAGATCTTGATGGATAAATTATTATACTGTTTTTAAACAGTAAACTTTACAGTGTCCATGGAGCCCAATAAAATTAGGAAAGAAATGCTATACAGAATCATAAAACAATAATGTAAAATGGTCACAAATTTCCATTTTTTATATTGCAGTTAATTTCATTTTCCTTGTGTTCGCGAGATTTTTGTTTTTGTTTTTGTTTGCTAGTTTTTCGATTTGAATTTTTGCGAAAATATTTTATCATTATAGTTTCTTGAGAAAGTCGCCGTCTGATGCAATGAAACATATCGAAATGTAAATAAATAAAGGTATTTTGCCTTTTTAAAAATTTATGTTTGCCACTTATAGCAATAATTGAGTATTTTGATCTGACATCTAATTGAACTATTTAAAAAATCATAACACATTTGAAAAACCGATTTCAGTAATTCCTATCTACTTCGGGGGGAGAGGGACATTATAGAGTTTCGGAGGGGGGAGGATTGCACATTTTGACCATTTAAAACACAAAATCTCAAATTTTCTGGGGGAACATCTCATTTCTCCGGAGAGAATGTCCCCCCCTCACCCCCGGCCACCCTTGAATTCAACACCGAATCTCTCTTCAATGCGTATTTTCATACTTGACTAAGTTTTCTTCGCATAAAACCATTAAATCCATATACTATTCAAAACCTAAGCTATCCTGAATCCGAATGCTAAAGAAATTTGAAAATTATAGTTAAACTTCCCTTGCAGACATAATTTTGAAGTCTCAATATTGAGTCAAAATTTACGGACATCTTTAATGCGTGTTTTCTATAATGTGCGATTTTATAAGGTTTCATAAACTTTCCATCTTCAGATCATAAATCATTGAATATTTAAAAAGAAATGAGATTTATTAAATGTAATTTATCACCAGTTTTTCCTATAAAAACGAAATTATTCTGGATTGTTTACTAAAAGAAAGAATGGATATCTCTGTCTGTATTAAACTGACTTTTGAGAAATATTTCAGTATTAGAATTACAGTAATCAACAGCAATTTATGATCGCTTGATTATTTTTTATAATGTAAACAGAGGGTTGTTGAGAGAAAAAAAAACGCCATTCCTTATTTCGCTAGGAAAGTGCCGCTAGAATTCGCCTTGGCGTGAATTTGGCGTTATATTATAGTCACGCCTTGTTATTGGCTTATATTGGGACACACCGGACAAGAGTTTTCAACAAGTAAGCTATATTTTATGAATTAAATATAAGTTTTTTTTAATCATTTTTTAAAGGCAGCTTCTGATATGAAACATCCACGAGTAATTTGTGGATTTGCTGTCTAATTTTATTTAAGTTGTTTTATTATTATTTAATGTTGGCGTAAGTTTTTATTTATGTTAGTGCGATTTTCGAGAAAGAATGTGTTTGTTGTTTTTGCATGTATATATTTACTTATTTTATTGAAGCGTTTGGGATGGAAATAGTCGAAACATATTAAGCGAGTAAAATGGTTACATTGGCAAGAAATAATAGAGTAATATAAGCGACAAAGTAATTGTGTAGTATTTCAACAATGGAGTACCCAGGGGACGCATTCCATAGGGAAAATTTAATTGTTCCTATCACTATTTTGAAAATAATATCTTCGTCATACCTTTTTATAGCATATTAATAAACATAAATATAGCATATTAGTAAATAACATGATTATGAAGATTACTGATTAAGAATTCCGGTAGGAGCAATAAAATTCTCCCTTTAAAATGCGACTCCTGAGTACTGAACTTCAATTTGAATACAAAAATAGGCTCATTTTAAAATAATTAATTTCTCTGAAACTAATCGAATGAATTTCATGAAAATTTATATTTAGGCTAATTGAAAGGTGTAGAATTTATTTATGGTGTCAAACTTGGGTATTGTTATTTAAAAAAGCAAAGTTTGGGTTCGTTTTGATATGTAGATGGTCTCATACGCAAATTTTATATGCGTCATTTAAAAGTAGACTTTATTTGTAATCGAATGGTACCAGTAACTTTCTTCTACAATAACTTGTTGCAGGGTTAGTAGGGGGTGTTTACTTTTTTTTTTCCACGACTGTGCATTAATTTATAACATGGCAAGTATAGCTCACAACTCCCCGTAAGTTTTAAAAAAGGAAACAACCGACTTAAAAGTTAAAAACATGCACCTAATAAAAAAAAAAATAATCAAAGTACTTCTTTTTTAATGCTTAAGTGTTTCGATTTTCACCATAAAATACTTAATACTTTCTAGAGAGCTTGTTCTAAGCTTCCTGTATGATGTTTCATAAAATGTTTCATATATCAAAAATAGTAGTTATATGAAATTATTTTCCCTCATCTGTGCCCAGCAAATTATTTCAAAATTGGTCAATGGGGGATGTTCAAGGATTCTCCAGTCAATTAACAGATAGGAGGGGGTGGGGATGATAAATAAGTGGAGAATACTTTGAAGCTGATATATTCTAACATTTATTACCTTTAGCAAGAATGTTTACCAAGTGTTGATGTCTTAATTTATATTTGTATATATATATACTACTACTATTCATAATAATAATGTCCCTTCTCTGCCCTGTGATTTCACAATATTACTGTAAAGAAATATCCACTGCCTACTTTTCAATAGATCTGATGGGCAGAGAAAGAGATAAATGATTCCTTTAGATTTTCTTATATTATTTTGCTGTTGGTTTGTGTATTTATTTATTTATTTATTTGTTTTTAATGGCTAAAAGCTAAAACCCACAATAAGTTCTATAAAATTGTCAAAATGATAGAATGCCCTTAAAAATTAAATGATTTGATATGTTGAAAAAAAAAAAGTCTTAAAATTTGTAAACATAACTTTAAAAAACTGTTCTGTAAATTTGAGTGTTTCAATTTTTACTGTAAAATAATTAGGACTTGAGTTACAGAACCTGTTCTGGAAAATTAAAAAATCAGATACCTTTTATAAAATATTTCAAATATTTATGATGTCCTACATATATTTCTTCATTTACTTGTTCTTTTTGTGAATTCGCCTTCCTGTTGATTTTCCTTTTGCCAATTTTGAATGTTTTAATTTTTTAATACTTCATATATTGGTGATTAGGATATAGGTTTTTTTAAAGTAGAAAAAAATCATCCATGATTCGTTAAACTAATAATAGTTGATCCAGATTTCTTATGTATAATGTCAGTGTAATGTATTGATACTCAAATTATTAATTTTTATTTAAAAAAAAGATGATGAATTGTAACATTATATAATGTTTATATATATATATATATATGTGTGTGTGTGTGTGTGTGTGTGTGTGTGTGTGTGTGTGTGAAAAACAGCATAAGCTAAGAAACTGAAGGTAATCATTTGTGCACTTCCTATCCAGCAAATCAATTCATAAATAAGCAGTGGGGATATTTTTTATTTTTTGTGTGAACGGCTAGGGTGGGATGAGTAAAACTGAGTAAATAGCATTAAACCTTGAATGTGCAGTAATTGTCTACTTTAACCCTTAAATGCCTGGTGTTGCTTTTCGGCAACATACCCAATTTAGGCTCTAAAATACTATTAGAATAATATTGAAGCTATAATGCCCAATGTTGCCAATAAAATACATTCTGAAAATATTATTAAATCGATTTTCAACATGTAGATGGCAACACTTGTGCTGTTTAAGAATAAAGATAGATTTATTTTTTCAATTGCTGCTACTTGTTCTTTTTGTTTTGTTTGGAAGTTTGCGAAATACCCTATTTTGTTCTGCAGACAGCAAGTGAAATTTATTTCCTATTATAGTTCCTAAAATTCTTGTGTGTTTAATAATATAGAATTTTATCAAGGAAAATTATTTTTTCAGTTAAAGACCAGTATTGCCCATTAATAACAAACTATTTTTTAGCCGTAAACCATACTTAAAACAAAATATGATTTTTTTAAGCATTTTTCCCATGATTTATTTAAGAAATGCAAGCCGAAAAACATTATTACAATGATTTTTGAAAAATCAGGCATTTAAGGGTTAAACCTTTGAAGGGCGATGGGATGAATTTTAGAACCCTATATATATTATATTTTGTATTACAGGCATAATTCTTAAAATAGGAAACTTCTTATGGATAATTGTATCAATTATGCCATCTGAGTTTATTGGATAACTTAGTAGATTGCGTTATTACATGAATTTAAAAGATTATTTATTAAAGAAAATATGTTAATTTAAAATACCCTCTAACATAAGCAAAAACAAATTAAGATTTTATCTTGAAAATCATAATTTACATGCTGATTTTTTTAAAGATAGTTACATAATAATTATCTCAAAATAATTATATAAGATAATGCTATAATATTTTAATAACTTTGATAAACATATATTATTGATTCAAAATGGTCATATATTAAAATTTAATTATAGTTGCTAAATTATTTATTAGGCAATCGCTATAAAAAAAATTATGTTGTTGTCTTTTTGAGTTCCAGTGAACAATTTACTTGTAATTTATAATATATGACTATAAAACATACTCTAGTAGCCAAATAAAATGGGACCTATACTTGTCTGAATTGGTTGTATCTTCGCCAATACCTTTGCTATATCTTGGCGAACACTGTTAACATTGATTTAAAACAGTGCCATAAAATTAGGGTGTTAATATCCTGCCAATATGGGCAAAAAAAGATTTTTCATTTCATTGTCAATATTTCCAATGCAAAGCCAATATTTCTGTAACAGCCAGATTTCATGTAAATACTTCTAATGTAAAGTTAATATTTATCCTAAATTGGTATTTTATTGTAAATATTTCCGACGAATGCCGGATTAGTGCAATATTCAACTCCAATAAAATGAATACTGTTTTCCCACAGGCAATTTTACATTTGAAATCTGAAATTCAAAACAAATCACAGGGACATGTTTACATTTCAAATCTATTATTTTAAGTAAATTATAGTTTCAAAATACGATTTAATTATTATTTCTCTATCATAAACTAGTCGTGTAACTTTTTTTTCAAAATTACCTTAGTTTCAAGCCAATATTGGTTACATACGTTACATCCAATTTCATTAATTATTCATTGCTAGGGAACATTTTCACACTTAAATGAAAATGCTCTTTAAATATTTGTTTTACTTTAGAAATGGTTGTAAAAAACTGCCTCTATTGCATAAATATTGACTTTACATTGAAAATATTTGCAATAAAACGACAATATTTCAGATATGTTGTCTTTATATTAAAAATATATTCAATGAAGTAGCGAAATATTTCTTCCCAATATTTCCTGCCAGTATTGCTATTAGCCAAAATATAGCCAATTCAAACAATTTTCTCCCACGATTGGTTTGCTACTAGGGTAATTTTATTAGAAAACATTAAAATAATATTACAAATGAAATTCATAACAAAGATTAAATCCATATTTTAACTGATTTCTGAAACCACAATTTTGCACTTCAGATCTATAACTTTAAAACAATACTTCATGTCAGTATTGCTTATATTGGCCAAAATATAGCAAATAAAACAATTTTATCCCAATATTATTTAGATACTAGGGTCATTTTATTAGAAAACATTAAAATAATATAACAAATGAAATGCATAACAAAGATTAAATCCAACTTTTAACCGATTCCCAATTAAATGAATACTGCTTTCATAAAAGAATTTTACATTTGAAATCGGAAATTCAAAATAAATCACAGGACATGTTTAGATTTCAAACCTAATATTTTAAGTAAATTATAGTTTCAAAACACAATTTAATTATTTTTTCTATATCATAAACTAATCGTGTATTTTTTTTTTCAAAATTATCTTAGTTTCAAGCCAATGTTGGTTATATATATTATATCCAATTTTTTAAATTATGCATTGCTAGGGAAAATTTGCACACTTAAATGCAAATACTCTTTAAATATTTGTTTTACATTAGAAATGTTTGTAATAAACTGCCTCTATTTCATAAATATTGACTTTAAATTGAAAATATTTGCAATAAATCACCAATATTTCAGATATGTTGTCGTTATGTTAAAAATATATATTCAATGAAGTAGTGAAATATTTCTTCCCAATATTCCTGCCGGTATTGCTTACATTCAACATTTAATAACATGTTTTCGGTAATAAAGAACCATAGTACAGAAAAAAATATTAATACATGATATGAAAAATATCACACATCAAATACATAGCTTTAAAAAAAAAAAAAAAAAAAACATGATTGACATGTACCATGAAAAAAACATTCAGTTCTTTGCCATCACTAATTCATTAAAAAATAATTTTATATGAAAATATGAAAATGTTGGTTAAATAAAAAATAAAAAATAAAACAATTTATACTTGATTTCTTACTTTAGTGTAAAAGTGAAGTTGTGTGTAACAGGTTCTAAAAATAACATATGAAAATTATTATATGATTTTCATTTCATGTCTGTTATAAAAATCAACCATATCCTTAGTAGTAAAGAAATATTAATTATATTGGTCATGCTGGGACTCAACATTAGGTCAATATTGTAAGTACTTCCATTGAAATTCCAATATTTGCAGCTTTACATTGAATGTACTTTCAATGAAATTCTGTTGTTACACAAATACTGGCTTACACTGAAAACAGCTGCAATGAAATGCCAAAATTGTAGAAATATTGGTTTTCGTTAAAAATATTTCAAATAAAATGGCGAAATAATTCTTGCCAATATTTATGTAATATTGCGAAAAGGTAAACATTCTCATTGATAATAATTCCAAATGAAAAATAAAAATAAAACCAAATTATAACTGATTTCTTGAACATGATAAATATGATACGTCAGCATTAAATACTGTTTCAACATCGGAATGTTTGCCTTTTAGTAATATTACACCAATATTGGCAAGAGTATTTAGCCATTTTGTTGATAATATTTCCAATGAATCATATTTAAATAAAAAAAGAAAAATTCTGTATGATTTCTTACACATGGTAAACATATTAGCTTTATGTACTGCTTCAACATTGGGATGTTTGCCTTTAGTCAATATTACACCAATATCGGCAAAAAGTATTTGTCATTTTATTGAAAAGATTCTCGATAAAAATCCAAGCAAACACATAACTAAACATCTGAGAAAAGCTTATTAACATTAATTATCAAATATAGAAAAATATTAATATTATTTAAATTATAAAACATTAAATATTAATAAGTAATGTTTTATATCAATAAGTTTAAATAGAATTTTATTATTTTTGCTTTGCAATATGATAAAGTACCTTAAATCTTTTTAAAATCATAATTCGAAAACTATTGTACTTGATAGAAAAATTTAAATTGAGAATGCACATAAAGCAGGAGATAATAAATATGAATCTATAAAAAACATTTTAGGTTGGGCTTCATATTTTTTCGAATATTAATTTCATAATTTATAATTCATATTATAAAATTTTTTTAATTAAAATTCAATGTTTGGGCTTTTCAGTATTATTAGGTTGAGCGAAAAGTTCTGGGAAATTTTTAATCTAATAGTTACCAGAATTTGTATCGTATATAGGGGTAATAGTGGTATATTTCTAAGAGTCCAGAAAACTTTGGCTCCAAAATGCCTATTGAACAGTATGATTTGCGTGTGTTGACCCGGCATTATTAGAGAAAAGGCTTAACGATTCTGAAAGCCATCGATGAGATTAATGAGAATGAAGGTGCTGGCAACGGCGACAAACTTCGCCAGCAAATCCGGAATCTAGCAGAACGGTGGCAGAAAGTCGTGGACTATGATGGTCTCTACTTTAAAGAATAACCCTTGTTGCTTTTATTGTTAATTTGCGCATAAAAATGCAACTTTCACAAATTACCCAGAACTTTTTTCTCAACCTATTATATCCACACAAAAAATATAACATTAGGTTTATAACTCTAGGAGATATTAATAAAAATATGAAAATGTTAATTTAAAATTAGAAGCTCTAAATTTTGAATGTTTATTATTAAAAAAGTTATCATCCAAATGACTTGACTTTTCAATTTGTTTTAAGAGTTAGGCTAGCCAATATTGATTAATTATTGTAATTATTTTTATTAATTTTCTATAAATTGAGTCAATCAATTCTTTTAAATATTTTCATTTGTTGAATTCGACGATTTTTGACTTGTAAATATAAATTTATCGGAAAAATTGTAGGTTGTAATTCATATTTTTTTCGAATATTAATTTCATAATTCATATTATAAAATTTTTAAAATTACAAATTCAATGTATTTATGTTTGAATTTTTTTAGTATTATAACCACACAAAACATTATTACAGTAGGATTATAATTTCAGGAGATATTAATTAAAATATGAAAATTTAATTTAACATTAGAAACTCTAAATTCTTAATGTTTATAATTCAAAAACTTATCATCTAAATGACTCGGCATTTCGTATCTAGGCATAGTTTGAACCGAAGATTTAAAATATATTGTCGAAATTGGGTGTTGCCATTGAAAAAAAAAACAAATTTTGATTTGGTTTTTGATTTGTAGATGGCCCCTAAGCAAATTTTATATATCTCATTTAACCCGTAACTGGAGACACGAATTTCCTTACGCGATCAGAGACGTAGAGTCAAGGACTCCGATGTTATTTTATTTATTTATTTATTTTTATTTTTTGTCTTTCGTAAACAGATTGGAATTTATTTTGGAAACGGAATATAGTCTGGAAATCATGTAATGATAAAAGAACTACTTGACGGTACCGAGGAGATGATTTTATTTAAGGAGAAAAACCACGTGATAATCAGAGCCAAAGAACAACGCGGAGTCATTTTGACTCCCGTCTCAAGTTATGGGTTAAAAGTAGACTTTATTTCCAATCGTTTGGTACCAGTAACTTTCTTCTAATATTATTGGTTGCAGAGTTAGTAGTGGTGTTTACTTTTTTTTCCACGACTGTACCTTTTCTCAGAAAATACTGAAGATATTTATTTGGAATTTTCTATACACATAATATAACAAAGTCCCAATAAAATGAAGGCAAATTTATAAACAGATATCCTTTAATTTTTTTTTTTTAATCTGGCATAATAATCACTTTTAAATAATAAAAAACTAGCATTTTTCTAAAGAAAAACTTAAAAAAAATTGTACTTAAGTTCGTTATAAAATTTCACTTCAGTTTGATCAGGAATAAAAAAAAATAAGAATTTATCTTGAAAATCATATTTTACATGCTGATTTTTTTTAAAGATAGTTACATAATAATTACCTCAAAATAATTATATATGATAATGCTATAATATTTTAATATCTTTGATAAACATATATTATTGATTCAAAATAGCCATATATTTAAAATTTGAGTTTAATTGCTAAATTATTTATTAGGCAATCGCTATGAAAAAAATATATTGCTGTTTTTTTTGAGTTTCAGTGAACAATTTACTAAAAAAAAGGATGTAATATTATTGTAATTTATAATAAATGATACAGAAGATACTCTAGTAGCCAAATAATATTGGACCTATACTTGTTTGAATTGGTTGCATCTTCACCAATACCTTTGCTATATCTTGGTGAACATTGTTAATATTGAATTAAAATATTGCCATAAAATTAGGGTCTTAATATCCTGACAATATGGGCAAAAAGAGATATTTCATTTCTTTGTCAATGTTTCCAATGTAAAGCCAAAATTTCTGCAACAGGAAGATTTCATGTAAATACTTCTAATGTAAAGTTAGTATTTATCCTATATTGGTATTTCATTGAATATTTCCGATAAATGCAGGATTAGCGCAATATTAAACTCCAATAAAAGGAATACAATCATTCAAGTAACTTTGAACCATGGGGTGTAACTTTGCACCACCTCCTATTTTTCAATATTTTTGACTCCAAAAGACTAAATAAACTCCAGAACTGAGCTCTGTTGGCAAGGTTCTAAACTGGGATTTCTACTCTTTATTTTAGAAAATAAATTAGCAACATTATGCGCTATTAATTGCATCATCTAACCATTTTTGTGAAGTACTGTTTTCAAGCTAATTTTGAATGCTGTTTTGAAGTTGTTGTAATCCAATTAAATTTTCATAGTAAGTAACAATATACTCATTTATCTGACATATTATTGTCTAAATGTTGTAAATGTGACAATATTTTGTGATTATTTATTTATTAATAGTTAATAAAATGTAAAATAACGAGGCACTAACATTTTATCACATTTTCAGGGTAACTTTGAGTCGGCTCAAAGTTATACTGATGTTTATAATTTACTGATTATAGGTGCTATGCTACTGTCAAAAATTTCCCATATTTGCACGCATATTTTACATAAATGCCGAAAGTGAACATTAGATATAACATATCAATATTTTCACAAATATGTGTAAAATACATACAATTCATTTAAAGACGTTTTTCGGGGCGGAGCTACTCAAATTTGACATTTCACACATTCGACATTTTTTATTCTTGTTTGAATAATACTAGTACTAGTATGTATTACTGTAACTATGGATATATTATTGAGATAAAACATTGAAAATTGTTTTCGACTGCATTTTTATGTTTTATATGAACAATAAACAGGTTTTTTTTTTTTTTTAATTTCTAAATGTTCATAGTTCTCTTCTTCCACTTTTCTTATGCCTGATATTTGTTGTAATATCATAAATTATACAAATCTTGTGATGTTGGGAAATGTAAATTCGGAGTCTTTATATATCTGAAAACATTTTTTGGGGTTTAAAGTTCTCCTAACTATAATCCTTTTTTTTATAATGAATTATTTTAGATAATATTTATCATATGGTGCAAAGTTACCCTAAATGGCTGGGTAACTTTGAACCAGGCTAAAAATTCATTTTTTATTTCTTTTATCCTTATTATTCCTTAATTTTGATAGTCAAACAATAATTTAGGATCATGTCTTCTTTTTTACGCCCCTAGTTGCAACAATATTCTTAAAATAAGAGTGTGGCATATGAAAATAGAGAAAATACGGATCAAAGTTACCCTGAATGACCGTACTGTTTTCCATTCAGAACAAACAGTAAATCCAACTTTTAACTGATTTCGAATAAAACGAATACTGTTTTCCTACAAGCAATTTTACATTTGAAATCTGAATTTTAAAATAAATCACAGGGACATGTTTACATTTCAAATCTATTATTTTAAGTAAATTATAGTTTCAAAATACTATTTAATTATTTTTTCTCTATCATAAACTAGTCGTGTAATTTTCTTTCAAAATTAACTTAATTTCAATCCAATATTGGTTATATATGTTATATCCAATTTCATTAACCCTAGAACTACCGGAAATTTTACTCAAGTTTTATAAAAACATTCTACACCAGAATTTTTACTTAAAACTATTTAATTTGTTTATTTAACTTATTATTGTCTGATTTATACATTTAGTTTGTTTTGAAGAAATTTCTGGTTTGAATAAATATTTTGAATGTACATGTCGGGTCCATTGGACCCTTCTGGTAGGCAGAGGGTTAATTATGCATTGCCAGGGAACATTTGCACGCTTAAATGCAAATGCTCTTTAAATATTTGTTTTACTTTAGAAACGTTTGTAATGAACTGCCTGTATTGCATAAATATTGGCTTTACATTGAAAATATTTGCAATAAAACGACAATATTTCAGAAATGTTGTCTTTATATTAAAAATATATTCAATGACGTAGCGAAATATTTCTTCCCAATATTTCCTGTCAGTATTGTTTATATTAGCCAAAATATAGCCAATACAAACAATTTTCTCCCACTATTGGTTTGGTACTTGGGTAATTTTATTAGAAAACATTAAAATAATATTACAAACGAAATTCAGAACAAAGATTAATAGTCCAAGAGCCGATAGCACAAAAACCTATGTTATCAAGCACAAGAAAAAAAAACTTTATTTTATGAGAAAGTAAGGGTAGGGGAATCTAATGATCCATGTCTGCCGGAAGGGAAGTGGTGCATAAGCTAAAAATTAATACCACCAGTGGTTCACTCGTAGGTTTATCATTGTGTTTTCCTGCTCCCAGTCCTCCATGTTTTCATACCTTTGTTTGTAGGACAAACACAATGATAAACCTACGAGTGAACCTCTGGTGGTATTAATTTTTGGCTTATGCACCACTTCACTTCCGGCAGACATGGATCATTAGATTCCCCTACTTCTACTCTTCCATAAAATAAAGGTTTTTTTGTTATGCTTGATAACATAGGTTTTTGTGCTGTCGGCTGTTGGACTATAACTACAACTTTTAATGGATTTCTGAAACGGCAATTTTGCACTTCAGATCTATAACTTTTAAACAATATTTCATGCCAGAATTTCTCATATTGGCCAAAATATAGCAAATACAAACAATTTTATCCCAATATTATTAGATACTAGGCTAATTTTTATTAGAAAATATTAAAATAATATAATAAATGGAATGCATAACAAAGATTAAATCCAACTTTTAACCGATTTCCAATTAAACGAATACTGTTTTCCTAGAAGCAATTTTGGCATTTGAAATCTGAAATTCAAAATAAATCACAGGGGCATGTTTACATTTCAGATCTATTATTTTGAGTAAATCATAGTTTCAAAATACTATTTAATTATTTTTATCTCTATCATAAACTAGTCGTGTAATTTTTTTTTTTCAAAATTACCTTAGTTTCAAGCCGATATTGGTTATATATGTTATATCCAATTTTATTAATTATGCATTACTGGGGAACATTTTTACACTTAAAAACAAATACTTTTTAAATATTTGTTTTACATTAGAAATGTTTGTAATGAACTGCTTCTGTTGCATAAATATTGGCTTTACATTGAAATATTTGCAATAAAACGCCAATATTTCAGATATGTTGTCTTTATATTAACCCCTTCGGGACGGGTGATGCATATATGCATCGTCAACAGTTGTATGTGGAATATATTTTTGCCACCACTAAAAAATTATTGTAATATTTGTATTTTTTAATTAGAGTATTTGTTGGCATTTTACAAGTACAGGGAACTGCTTTAAAAAAGCGGTATCATCCAAATAAAATTTCTATAAGGGATGCCGTCGCGAAAGGGTTAAAAATATATTCAATGAAGAAGCGAAATATTTCCTCCCAATATTTCCTGCCAGTATTGCTTACATTCCAAATTTAATAACATGTTTTAGGTAATAAAAAAGCATAGTACAGATAACAAATTTTTAATATACGATATGAAAAATATCGCACTTCAAATACATAGCTTTAAAAAAACATGACTGACATGTACCATGAAAAATAACATTCAGTTCTTTGTCATCACCAATTCATTAAAAAATAAGTTTATATGAAAATATTAAAATGTTGGTTAACCCCTTGAGGGGCAAGCAATTACGTTTGTGAAATGCTGAATTTCCACCGGAATCTTTGAAAAATTCTATTTCAAAATAAGTAAAAGCAATTTTACGGCTTTTTTCCACCAAAGTTATAAAAGTAAAATTTAATAAAATTTTTCTGGTGTAAAACTTCATTAATCGTAGGCGGTATATAATATATACCGGTGCCCCTCAATGGGTTAAATAAAAAATAAAAACAATTTATACCTGATTTCTAATTTTAATTTAAAAGGGAAGTTGTGTCGAACAGGTTCTAAAAATATCATATAAAAATTAGGATATGATTTTCATTTCATGTCTGTTATTAAAATCAACTATATCCTTAGTCGCAAAGAAATATTGGTTATATTGGTTATGCTGGGACCTAATATTAGGTCTATATTGCAAGTACTTCCAATGAAATTCCAATATTTGTTAAATGTCAGCTTTACATTGAATGTACTTTCAATGAAATTCTGTTGTTACACAAATACTAGCTTATATTGAAAACAACTGCAATGAAATTCCAATATTGTATAAATATAGGTTTTTGTTAAAATATTTCAAATAAAATGGCGAAATAATTCTTACCAATATTTTGTGTAATATTGCCAAAATGCAAACATTCTCATCGACAATAATTCCAAATGAAAAGTAAAAATAAAAACAAATTATATCTGATTTCTTGAACATGGTAAATACGTCAGCGTTAAATACTGCTTCAACATTGGGATGTTTGCCTTTTAGTAATATCACACCAATATTGGCAAGAGTATTTTGCCATTTTGTTGATAATATTTCTAATGAATCATATTTAAATGAAAAGAAAAAATTCTGGATGATTTCTTGGTATCGCATGGTAAACATATTTGCTTTAAGTATTGCTTCAACATTGGAATGCTTGCCTTTTGTCAATATTACCCCAATATCGGCAAGAAGTATTTTGTCATTTTATTAAAAAGATTCCCAATAAAAATCCAAGCAAACATATAGCTAAACATCTGAAAAAAGCTTATTAACAATTAATTATCAAATATAAAATATATTAATATTATTTAAATTATAAAACATTAAATATTAATAAATAATGTCTTATATCAATAAGTTTAAATAGAATTTTATTATTTTTGCTTTGTAATATGGTAAAGTACATTAAATCTTTTTAAAATCATAATTCGAAAACTACTGTACTTGGTAGAAAAATTTAAATTGAGAATGCGCATAAGCTGGGCATAATAAATACGAATCTATCAAAAATATTTTAGGTTGCTATTCATATTTTATTCGAATATTAATTTCATAATTTATAATTCATATTATAATTTTTTTTAATTGAAATTCAATGTTTGGGCTTTCCAGTATTATAACCACACAAAAAATATCACATTAGGATTATAATTCCAGGAGATATTACTAAAAATATCAAAATATTAATTTGAAAAGAAGCTCTAAATTTTGAATGTTTACAATTCAAAAACTTATCATTCAAATGGCTTGACTTTTCGTATCCATCTATTTGTTTTAAGAGTTAGGCTAGCCAATATTTGTTAATTATTGTAATTATTTTTATTAATTTTCTATAAATTCAGTCAATCAATTCTTTTAAATATTTTCATTCGTCGAGTTCGACGGTTTTCGACTTGCAAATATAAATGTATCAGAAAAATTGTAGGTTGCAATTCATATTTTTTTTTCAAATATTAATTTCATAATTTATGTTATAAAATTTTTAAAATTACAAATTCAATGTATTTATGTTTGGTTTTTTTTAGTATTATAACCACACAAAACATTATCACATTAGGATTATAATTTCAGGAGATATTAATTAAAATATGAAAATTTAATTTAACATTAGAAGCTCTAAATTTTTAATGCTAATAATTCAAAAACTTATCTAAATGACTTGTCATTTCGTATCTGGGCATAGTTCGAACCAAAGATTTAAAATATATTGTCAAAATTGGGTGTTGCCATTGAAAAGAAAAACAAAGTTTGGTTTGGTTTTTGATTTTTAGATGGCCCCTAAGCAAATTTTATATAGATCATTTAAAAGTAAACTTTATTTACAATTGTTTGGTACCAATTTTTTCTAATATTATTGGTTGCTGAGTTAGTAGGGGTGTTTACTTTTCCCCCCACGACTGTACCTTTTGTCAGAAACTACTGAACATATTCTTTTGGAATTTTCTATATAAATAATATAAATAAATCCCAATAAAATGAAAGCAAACTTATAAACAGATATCCTTCAGTTAAAAAAAAAAAAAAATCTGAAATAAAACCCACTTTTAAATAACAAAAAGTCTTGCATTTTTCTAAAGAAAAACTTAAAAAAAATTGTACATATGTTAGTTACAAAATTTCACTTCAGACGGATCGGGAATATGTCTAAAATATTCAGGCACGATTACAGACAATAATATATAGTAGTTTCAATAAAAAGGTACATCAAAGTTTAAAAACATTTTGAGAAAATTGAGTTAGTTTATGCATGTACATGCATTTTATATATGATGTAAACGAACTGAATTGCTTTTAAAATGTTAACTGCTTATTGTTGTAGAAACAAAAGCAATATACCATTCGAGAAAGGAATAATACAGCATTGAAAATATTTTAAAAAAAGGCAATTTTTTTTCACGAATTTGCTTTTCAACTGCACACACAATTTAGTGGTCTTCATTCATAAAAGCATATATTGCATATTCTTTTAGTCTCCCACCACTCCAAATGTCAATTCAGATAAAAATTATAGATTATTCTCCTTGGCCACTTATGAATTGATATGCTGTACAGTGATGTGTATAAATGGTTTCCCAAGAACTTTTTATATTGTATTGTTTTGACATCTACATTTTTTGTAATGATACCTCATTTTATTATTTTCCGGAATAGCCCTAATTATTTTAGGTTGAAAATTCTCTGAATCTTGTAATTAAAAAACCTATTATGTTTGCTTTTTAGCAGAAGTTTAAAAATATTAATTGAATGTATAAGACTTTTATTCTTATTTACTGCAGTTTCGATAAGTAAATATATATATATATATATATATATATATATATACACAGGGTGCAATATGTTCTCTATCGTCGACCTTTAATTTCTCAACCGTTGGACGTAGACATATAGTTCCAATTACAAAAACGTTTCAAATGAGGTAAATATTCATGTTGTGGCATTATTTAAAGTAAAAAAATCAATTTTATAAAAATTATGAAATCTGACTTTTTAAACGGTCCCCCAGTCCCAATAATTATATTTAGTAAAAGTTTACACATATCATAACAGATATAATACAAAAAGTTTGACATCTGTACTACAAAAAGTGACACAGTTATTAAATTTCGAAGTTTGAGATTTAATAACTGTGCCAATTTTTGTAATACCAGATGTAAAACTTTTTGTGTTATATCTGTTATTATATGCGTAAACTTTTACTAAATATAACTATAGGGACTGGGGGACCGTATAAAAAGTTAGATTTCTTAAATTTTATAAAATTGATTTTTTGCTTTAAATAATGCCACAACATGAATATTTACCTGATTTGAAACGTTTTTGTAATTGGAACTATAGAAAATAAAGGTCGGCGATAGATAACATATTGCACCCTGTATATATATATAGCATTTTCCATTTTTTTTTTTTTTTTTTAAACTGTGCGATATTTAAAATATTTCAATATTTTATCAGTCTGACTCTAAAATACTGAACTTAAAACTCGCTGTTTGCAGCTAACGATTTTTTTCTTCTTTTAGTTTTCTCTTTTTTTTTTTTTTTTTTTTTTTTTCTTTACTGAGAATAATCAATACTTTTCTTAGCATATATGAGGCATTCTCACAATTTTTTAACTTTCAAGAATAAAAATCTGGTGAAATTAAACTTACTAAAATAACATTTTACACTTATAGACGAATGCCTTAATGGTTCAAAATAAAGAAAAAATGGTCAGCAGTGAATTTTATTTTATTTAACTGAGGCTTAAGTTAAACTTGCGAGTTTAATTTTTCCTTACCATTTTACCACTATAACTTTTTATTTTCTTCTAAATTTTAACTTATAATGAATTTGCATAGTACCCACAGGACATTCAAATAAGAAATAATAACAATGTGGTATTTTTAGTACAAAATTTTGGTATAACATTGTCTTAAAGGGGTGTTAAAGAAGGGACGGTAAGGAAAAAAAGGGGACGGTATAGGAAAAAGGGGACGGTAAGGAAAGTTACCACCTATTTTTAGGCAAATCATGTTAAGACTAAGTGATAGCCACATTGTTCATTGCTTTTTTGAAACAGTTATTTACATTGGATTAAATTAAAAAAAAATAATAATAATTTACCTCGAAAACTGCAGGAATAAACCTTGGGAACGGTAAGACTACCAATAAAGCCACGATGCTTGAAATTGATATTTAAATGATGATTTAAATTCTGGGATAAATTACCTGTCAAAGAATGTTAGCCATTCTTTCTCTAGCATACTTCTGCATGAAAAAAAAGTTGAAAAAGAAATTCTGCGGCTGCATCTGAAGTATAATTTTAGTATAATTTATTTTAATTTAATTAGTTAATTTTATTTAGTATGATTTTCTGTATAATTTTAGAAAGAGGGACGGTAAGGAATCTAAAACCCAGGGACACAGTTAAAAAAATAATATCAATCGTAAAAATGTGTGCAGGTTAATTTGTTGCTACATATTTATATAAAACAATAGTTTCAGTTTTGGAAAAAAAATACATCGAATTACTTTTATTGAAACAATTTTATTAAGACAACTCCAAACTTAAAAATCAGCATCTGAGACACGGCACGGTATAGGAATTTCGTGGTACATTTGGACCCCCAACACTGTTCAAAAATTATATATCTCGTTAATATTGTTATGGAGTTATGCAATGGGATGTTTTCCAGCATAAAAAATAAAAAACCCAAGAATATGTACTAAAATAAAAATTATTATTCAGGGAATTAAAAGTAGAAAGATTGCGAGAATGCCTCATATATATATATATATATATATATATATATTCTTGATAATGGGCATAAAAAAGAATGCAAACATGCAAACATTATACATGAGTTAAACTTATTTAATCAATAATTAGATGTAAAATCTTTTAATTTAAACATGTTAGCAGAAAATTAGCACTTTAAAATATATATTGTTTTGTGTTAAATTTTACTTAATAATAATTACAAAGCATTTGAATAAAAAATAAAAATCGTATAACTTCTCTTCCTGAAGTAAAATATTACAGACATTATAGAAATCAATTGTCTTATCGCTGTTAATATTACAGAAGTCATTCTGTCAGGGCTGGGGTTCGAATCCATCATGCTCTCTTCCGAGATTTACAACCCAAACTCGGCGCCTTATACCACTCGGTTATCTGAATACTGTTCAACTTCACTCTAAAACTGAACGCATTCGAGATTTAATTTTACGCATGCGCAGATATGTTTGTTTCGGTCTTAAAATTCATCTTTTTCTTTGATTATATATGATAATAGACTATCCACACTGCACACTTCTGAATTATATTGTTTGGTGGAGAAGATGACAAATGCGTTCTTAAAAGTACTGTACTGTTTACTGAAGTTAGAAGTACTGTACTTGTACTGTTTTTACGATATTAAACTTTTTATGAAAAATGATACATTGATATTTTACCTTATACAGCAGGTTCTGTATTTTAAAAACAAATTATTTTATGGTAAAATGGCGAATACTCAAGCAAGGGAAAGTAATATTTTAATATTTTAAGTACATGTTTAACAACTTTTAAGTCATTATTTCATTTTTTAAACTATAAGGCACTCTTTAGTGGACTTTGGATATGTATTAGTATAATAATGTATTTTTCTCATTCTTAAAGATGTAAGTTTATTTTGTATGCACAAATCAGTAGTTTATGAGGGGAACATACTCTACTTTTAATGCTACTTTAAAAAATATAAATAAAAGTATCATTCTACAAATCACGTGACCGTAACTTTTGTAACTTCTTTTGAGCAAAATGTGCTCTGCTAAACAATTTGCGAATCTCAGTAGCTAATCTCAGATGTAATGTGTAGCAACGCATAGTATGGCATAAAGTCATAGAAGGGGTATAAACATTGATATGCAGGTCATTGGTTGCATTAAAAAGCAAGTGCCATACCTATTGACACTTGCTACTAAAGTACTGTGCTGATCCATTAACCCCTTCGGGACGAGCGTCTTTTACAGGATTTTTTCTTTAATCAGTTTTTAAAACAGAAATTTTGTGCATAAGTGAATCGGGAAAATGCTCGGATTAAATAAGGCAAAATTTACAATAAAAATTTACTGGTGAGAATAATGAAAGATTCTGAGCCCCTTACGCGGCACGAATACCGATCGATCGTCCCCAACGGGTTAAAGAAATTAATTTTCTTGCTGGAAACACATGTCTACTATTTACTCGTCACTAAGCCTTCGGGTTTTAATGCTGCGTTCATTAATTTGATATTTCTTTATTTACAGATTTATTTATTGTTTGCATTTAGAGTTATCAAATTTGACAACAAAATATAATTAACTCTCAACAAAACTCAATGCAATTAACACATTAGGAGTGTGTTTAAAGGTAAGTAAACAAATCTGTTGGTAAATACATAAGCAATCTGTAATTTTATGTTTCAATGCAATAATTACAGAAAGAAAAGTTAATAAAAATCATGCAGTGCATGGCTGTGCATAAATATGTTATATGCAATAGTAGCTCCTCGTTATATCGTTCGTTCAAATATATAGCTTTGTTTTCGTTCCTGCCGAAAAATAAGCTGTAAATTCATCGTTTTTTTATGTATGGACGTGGAAAAAAAAGTAAACACCCCTTACTAACTCTGCAACTAATTATAATAGAAGAAAGTTACTGGTGCCAAACGATTGGAAATAAAGTCTACTTTTAAATGACGCATATAAAATTTGCTTAAGGGGCCATATACAAATTAAAACAAGACCAAACTTTGTTTTTTCCAATGGAAACACCACATTTTGACAATATAATTTAAATCTTCGGTTGAAACTATGCCTAGAAACGCAATATCAAGTCATTTGGATGATAATTATAAGCGTTCAAAATTTAGAGTTTCTAATGTTAAATTACATTTTTGTATTATTATTAATATCTCCTAAAATTATATTCTTAGTGTGATAATTTTTGTGTGTGGTTATAGTGCTAAAAAACTCAAACATAAATACATTGAATTTGCAATTTAAAAAATTTTATGACATGAATTATGAAATTAATATTCTAAAAAAATATGAATTGCAACGCACAAATTTTTTTGATAGATTTAAATTTATTACGTCTTGCTGTATGCAAATTCTCAATTTCAAATTTTTCTTCCAAGTAGTTTTCGAATTATGACTAAAAAACGTCAAAATGATGATTTAAGAAGTCTATGAGGAGAAAAGCATAATTTGAAAAAAATATATTTTGCTTATTTCAATGAAACATTTGGACTGGCAATAGTCGACACATATTAAGCGAGTGAAATGGTCATATGGGCAATGAATAATACATTACTAGAAGTAATATAGTCATTCTGTAGCATTTAAGCAATCGAGTACCGAACTTCAATTTGGATACAGCCTCTAAAATATGCTCATTTTAAAATAATTTCTCTGAATCTAATCGTACGAATTTCATGAACATTTGTATTTAGGCTAATTGATTTATGGTATCAAGCTTGGGTTTTGCTATTGAAAAAAAGCAAAGTTTGGGTTCGTTTTGATATGTAGATGGCCCCCTAAGCGAATTTTATATACAGCATTTAAAAGTAGACTTTATTTCCAGTCTTTTGGTACTAGTAACTTTCTTCTACTATAACTTGTTACAAAGTTAGTAGGGGGTGTTTACTTTTTTCCACGGCTGTATATTCAAATGTTGATTGTATTACATTTATTTCTTTCATCAAGAAGACTGTAATATGGTGTATAAACTAACATTTTAGTAACAAACATAAAACATCTTCTGTATGTTATCTTTCTTTGTTTTTTAATGCCCCTGTTATATCACACTCATTTGATTGTATCCAAGTGTGCTATAACGAGGGGTCGCTGTATTATTTAATACGTATCGTATATTTCGAGAGTACATAGAATATTTTGTCAAAATCTGAAAGTAATAGCAAAGTAGTGACTGTTTTTACTGAAAAGTAGTTTGTAGTCGATATTTTGTAAAGAAGTAGTTGTACTTATAATTAACTACATTTTAGAGAAAGTAGTTGTTTACCACAATAAAATAGTAGTTTTCCTGTCACTGTGTGTGTACCTTAGAAACACCTCGAGGAGGTTTTTTCAATATTCGATTTTGATTTTTTAAAAAATGTAAGAAATTTCTTATAGGACTTTTGTAGTGGGTATTTTCTTTCACCATCCACATGTTTGTTTCTAAATATAACATAATTTCAGTCTTTACAAGCATAGAATAGAACAAAAAATGTACTTAAGATAAAGTTTTTCTCGAAACTCTAACGAAATGTACTGATTTTTAATGATTTGTTCAATAAATAAAGCTTGTAATTTTTTGTCAATAACTTCTTTGTTTGTTTGATAAATGTCAATAAGCAAACGATTTTATTCCATGTTTCTTTTTAAGATGCTGCAGGATTGATGAGTGTTTATGTTTTTTTTTTTAATATTGGAAAAATATGAAGTACTAAACCACAACCAATTATGCTCCATTTTGGTTCTTTTTAACATAATGGGATACATTTTTACGGAAATGACAGGATACGGAGAAGGAAGATTAGGAATTTGTAGATGTATATAAAACAGCCAAACCGAGGTATGAATGATCTCGAAGGTGAAATGAAACTAAAAATTAAAAATTTATTAAATTCTTTTTGATTTGATGTATTTCACAAATTTATACAATTTGAAATGGTTGCAAGGTGTTTCAAATAGCTAATTCTGCTGAAACAGGGAATTCACCAAAGAAACTGGTTGTTTTGCAGATTTACGAAATGAAAAAATATTTAAGTATTTAAATAGTTTTCTAAAGCTGGAAAAATGTTAATCTGAAGGCATAATGATTAATAAAATTATAAAGCAAATGAACCAGTATTGAGCCACTTAATGACCTTTATCTAACTATTATTTAAGTGTTAGTGAATTATAATATATATATATAACCATTATATAATTACAAATCATCATCTCTTTCCAATTATTAAAATTAAATTAATAAATTTAGCTACAGTTCATAACACTGACATTATACAAAATAAAGATGGAACCTTTAACTAGTAATACAGAATCAAGCACAATACCACTAATTCACTAGCACATTGCGGACGATTAATCCATATAAAAAATGTGAAAAACCACCAAATTTTGATAAAATATCCTGTTAAAGACAAAAGATACAAATAACTAGCTAAATAATGTCGAACCATTAAAAGACGTATCGTAAACAAACAATAGATCAAATGGATGGATGAAGCCGGAAGCTTACATAGCATTTCACTTTTCAAGGGTACATAAAATACATATATAAGCAAAAACATAGTCGATTTCTGTAATAGAATCCAGAATAAGCTAAAAATTGAATTCCATTATGTACCCAATTGACTATACAACAAAAAGTATAAATCCACCATGCCAAATAAATAGAATTAAAAAAAAAATTATTATTAATCAATGCCATATCCGCAACAATGAACAACATGAAAAAAATGTAAATATATATATATATTAACCTAGTACTAACCTTCATGTATCAGAATAAACATTCAAAGTTTCCAAACATATGCTTCGAAAAAAAAAAAAAAATGCTATCATTCTCTATGCTCCCGTAATGGGCCTAGTAAATTTCTGATGTATGAATCTTTGAGTTTTTGGCTTATCCAACAAATTATTTACTATATAATAGAGTATATAAACAGTAGTTTAATTTAAAATAAAACATAATATTAAAGAAACAATGTTTTAAATAAATATTATATCTTAATGAAATCTCTAAGAATTTGCCAAAAATCTGCTTTTGAAGACGCTGTAGAAAACAAACAAATGTACCAGTAGAAAAAAATTACTTTAAACAGTTTATGGAAAGTTAATATTTAAGGATGTTAGTCAATCAGATTTCTTTCAGTCGTTTTTTAGAAATGTATTGTGGGCTTGTTTTTAAACTCTAAAAATTGGTGGCCCACTACTGGTACGTGGACCACTATAGAGGCATTTACCTTAAGTATTAAGTAATCTTGATTTTTTAAAACAATTTAGGATGACTTATATTAACAATTTCTAACAACGATTCAGAGTTTCTGATTGGATATGAAGCTTAAACCTCTTTCACAGTGTTCTGCTGATGCTGATTTAGCTATTTAATTTTACTCTCACTAAAATATCGTGCTGTATTTCATGTACAGCGAATCAGCCAGATCAACTATATTCATTAACATTTTGAAATATTGTTGAAAAAAGTATACATTACTCTTGTTTCTTTTTTCTACCTGTCTGTCCCTTATTCTGCAAAATAAGTTTCGTAAACACAAGGTGACTCGAAAGGATGTTAAACGCGCTTTAATTTTTTACCTGTGGAGAAACGAAGGCAATGCACTTTATAAAAGAGTTCAAAATAAATTAGTAATTAAGATTAGGTTGATGAAAGAGGCCTACCATTCGTTTTTGAAAACCTACTCTTTTTAAAATGTTACATAGTTCCTGGAAACTACAAGTTATACTTAGAGAAAAATTCTCCATTCTCTGATAAGTACAAGAGTAAATATTCTTTCCTTCTATGACGAAAATTCACTAAGTAATGGTACTGTTTAAATTTCATGAAATTTCGGAGCCTTTTGTGACTGTAAAAAGCCTGTCTATTTTCAGTGCCGAAAAGCTCAGGAATTTCTTAAGTTTAATGTATCATAATTCGGTGAGTTTTGATCGTAGAAGGATAATATTTTTACTGTTCTACTTCTCAGAGCATAGAAAAATATCTACAACTGAAACGTAAAGGATTCGCAAAATTTAAAAAGTGTAACTCTTTCAAATAATGCCAAGATCATTTCTTCAACATAATCATTATTCCTAACTTATTTTAAACCCTTTTGCAATTTACATTTCTTACGTATCTTCAACATGTAAAAATGTAATAATTTCTTGGGACATCCTGTAAATATACACGATTTATAGTAATTTATTGTACCATCGTCCTACACATAGGACAATTTTTTAAAAGGACACCAATAATGCTTTAGTAATTTTAATATTTGTGCTTGTTGTCTCATAATCGGTAATAGCATTGCTGCCTACATTTGGTTTTATTCTTAACACTAAATTTAAAATTAAAATTTTGCTTTATTTAATCGATAAAATATGCGATAAAATAATGCAATTTTTTAAATAAATCTTAGTAGTAAAAAAAAGCGTAATAGTTGGCAACTATGGTAATAACATTTTTTTGAGAAAATAATATTTTTGTTTTATATATGGTAAAATATTAGTTAAGACTGTTGCCAAATCCAAATTCGCGACTTTTTGACATATGCCCTAAGTTTATTTCTATTCTTAAACAGCAGTTGATCCGCACGGCAATGCTTGGGGCCCATTATAATAACCTTAAACAAAACTCAAATTTATATGATTTTATTTATATCTTTGGAAAATATTTTAAATGAACCTAGTTTCGGGGGAACAACAGCATTAGGCAGCATCTAGTTTCGACCGAATCTGTGACCTGTCTTCCCGCTACCTAAGGCAGCGTGCAACGAAAGTGCTCCCCACGCACCGGAGACGATCGAAAATGAAGTTGAATAAGCCATACCCCGTACTAATCGGGCCCATAGAACCCGTGGAAAGAATCCCCCCCCCCCTCCTTTGTAAATTTAACAAATTACATTTAACATTAACACGATATTTAATTCACGTATGGAATTACTTTCCACCCCCTTCTCTAAAGTTAAACATTTACCTTTAATAGTAACGCAATTTAAAATTTTACGGCTGTAGTGAGTAAACGAAATTTGATGCCGAAATAGAAGATTAATATTCGAAAAAGGTGGTAGGTGTGATATAAGAAATTATTTAGTAGATTATAAAGTAGCCGTGGTATCCTAGAACTTTTGCTAATTTTTAAAGAAGCTACACCAAGAGCCGCAAGAAGGCAATGAATATTTAAAATTGGTGGCAGCTGAAGATTGATATATTTATTTTATTTTATTTTATTTTACTTGTCGTTCGTGTAATAGCGTGTATAGTACTTAGCGCTTTAGATTTTCAATTAGTCGAAATTAAGCGTAAGATATGAATTAATCATTAGAATATACTTTTAAAGAAATGCGCAAAAATGGGGAAAATTCTTAAAAAAGGGCCCTAGGGCCCCAATAAAAGTATGAGAGGGTTGGTCCGGAGAGAGGGGTCTAAGACTCAACCTTAAAGTTATGCATTGAGAGGGTGACAAAGTTAGTAGGTGGAAAATGCATGGCGCACAAAAACTCCAATGGCCCCGGACCGGGCCCTAGGGAGCCCTACGCTGCCCAAGGGTCCTAACGGGAATCTACAAACGGGAGAATAACTAAATAGAAAAAAGGCCCCAGAAACGAAGATCTGAATAAAAGGGGGCACTTTTTTAACAATTTAGAGCGCAAAAGCTTTAAAAAAAGCCTAAACTGGGCCCCAGAGGTCAGGGTCTTAACTGGGTTGAAGACACGGGGGAATAACTAAATGGAGAAAGGCCAACAAAACGAATATCGGAATAAAAGGGGGCAATTTATTATCAATTTAAATTTAGGGCAGAAAAACTTCAATAGGCCCTGTGCCGAGTCACAAGGGGCCAGGGCCTTAACTGGAATGTAGAAATAAGGGAATTAGTAAATGAAAAAAAGGCTCAAAAAACGAAGTTCCGATAAAAAAAGTGACAATTTTTTAACAATTTAAGGCACAAAAACTTCAAGGCCTCCTCTACAGGGACTCAGTGGGCCAAGGTCTTAATTGGAATGTAGAAACAGGAGATTAACTAAATGGAAAAAGGGCCCCAATTATAAAGATCGGAATAAAAGGGCAGTTTATTATCAATTTAGTGCATAAAAACGTCGAGAGGCCCTGTACCGGGCCCAAGTGTACCAGGGTCTCTACTGGACTGTAGTTGCTTATAAGGGAAAAATTTTAGTATAGTTTTAAAGTAGCCGGAGGGAAGCTAGAATTGTGTTAAAGGAAACTGCAAGAGTATCGGATCATTTTTAAAGAAGACGCACCAACGCCACCAAGAAGGCGCTTAATTTTCAAAATTGATGGTAGCGGAAATCTGACAAGGAGAGGGTCAACATTGGTAATCACAGATTTTGATTATTTTAATAGATGTTGTACGGTAGAGACCACTTAGTCCCAGGTTCAGTGGATTTTATACAACACTCCATAGTTCTTGAGAAACAGTGGGGGGGGGGGGGGGTCTAATATTATAACACAACTTAAATACTTACTTTGTAACGAAAGGACTGCGTTGTCGTAGCGCAGTTGGTACGTTGTTCTGCGGACTCGGGTTCGATACCGGAACGCGCTACTTTTGTTTTATAAATATACATGTAATTATAATTTTTTAATAATCGCAATAAAATATTTAATATCGTACTTCAACTATAATGTTAAAATATTTAAATTTAAATTTATCATTTTTTTAAATGATTATTTCTCATCCTTTAAAGAGATTTAAAAAGAAATTGGATCTATTATTGAATAATAAAAATTCCAAAATCGATACGAAGCTATTGTGGCGCCTTCTAGTTATGGTGAAATAAAATTTAGTCAAATAAAATAAAAGCATAAAGAAGATAAAGGGGAAAGCAAAATAATTCAAAGACGCATTACAAATTTAAAAATCTTTAATATGCAAAAAATCGGTTGTAATTTAATTCTGATACTAATTTTTAATATAATTATGCTTGTTACTTTCAAAACAGAATAATATTATCAACGTATTGACTTCCCTTGTTAAGGAAATACATAAATGGTGTTTCTTTAAAATCACGAATTGACACGAATGTTCAATATCATTGCATCGATAAAGAATATGTGAAATACATTTTAAAAGTGATTTTAAAAAAGTATTAGTTTTATGATGTTTTATACATTTATTTAGTTAAAAGTAAAAAAAATAAATAGGTTAAAATTATAATTGATATACAATATTATAATTATTAATTGACAATGAGATTATTAAGTTATAATTACAAGTATATTTATAAAACAAAAAATGAGAAAAACAAATGTAGCGCGTTCCGGTACGGAACCCGAGTCCGCGGAACAACGAGCAAACGCCGTACCAACTGAGCTAAGAACAACGTGGCCCTTTCGTTAGAAAGTAAGTATTTAATTTTGTTATAATGTTAGAGTCCCCCTGTTTCTCAAAAACTAAGCAGCGTTGTATAAAATCCTTTGAACCAGAGACTGAGTGGTCTCTACCCTACAATATATATTAAAATAATCAAAATCTGTGATTACCGAGGTTAGCCCTCTCCTTGTGAGAGTTTTTTTTTTTTTTTTTTTTTTTTTTTTTTGTCGTTCATGCACTAGCTGGAGGACCTAAGAAGTTCTTGGAAAAAGAAAGCTAGAGAATCGGACCATTTTTAATGATCAATAATAGGGGGCCCAAAATGGGCCAACTGATAGTTGAGGGCAGGGTCCTAAGATGAAAACACGTTAAAAAGTCCTAGTACTTAGCGCTTTAGATCTTAAATTAGTCGAATAAATCAGAAAATTGCCCCATCAGAATAAAATTTTAAAGAAATGTGCAAAAAATGTAGAAATGTGCAAAAAACGGTAGAATAATAAATAAAAAAGGGACCAAACAACGAAGATTCGAACCAAAGGGGGCAATTTATTAAAGATTTAGGGTGCAAAAAATTCAAGAGACCCCGGACCTGGCCCTAGGGGCCCTACGTTCTTAATTGTAATGTAGAAACGGTAGAATAACTAAAATAAAAAAGGACCCTATAAACCAAGATCGGATTAAAATGGGACAATTTTTAACAATTCGGGACAAAAAACTTCAAGTGTGCCTGTACCGAGCCCTCGCAATGGTCTAAACTGGAATTTAGTTGGGTATGCATAAATTTTTTAGTAGTTTTTAAAGTAATGGGAGGAAGCTAGATTTATGTTAAAGAAAACTGCAAGAGAACCGGATCATTTTAAAGAATCTTCAAGAAGGGTTGCAAGAAGTCGATTAATATTCAAAATTGGTGATAGTTGAATTCTGAGAAATTTTTTTGTCGTTCATGTAGGAGTTGCAGGACATAAGAAGTTGCGATAAAAAAAAAGCTAGTGAATCACACCAGTTTTAAATTATTTATAATAGGAGGCTCCAAAAGAGGCAAACTGATAGTTGAGAGCAGGGCCCTAAGATGAAAACATTTTAAAAGGTCCTAGTGTTTAGCTCTTTAGATCATCAATTAATAGAAATTACGCATAGGGTATCGATTAATCATTAGAATATAATTTTAAAGAAATGCGCTAAAATCGGGGGTATGCTTAAAAAAGTGCCCTAGGGCTCCAATAAAAATATAAGGGTGTTGGTCCTTGCAGATGACTCCAAGACACAACTGTAAAATTATGCATTGGAAGGATAACACAATTAGAAGTGAAAAATGCATGACGCATATACAAAGTTCAAGGGATTCCGGTCTAACTCTAGGGGGCCCGTCTTAACTGGAATGTAGAAACGGGAGGATAATTACATAGAAAAAGGGCCCCAAAATAGAAGATCGAATTAAAATTGGAATATTTATTAACACGTTACGGCGCAAAATCTGCAACGTGCACCGGACCTGACACTAAAGCGCCTTATGGTCTTAACTGTGATGTGAAAACGGGAGAGTATCTAAATCGATAAAGGACCTGAAAAACGAAGATCTGAATAAAAGGGGACATTTTATGAACAATTCAGCGCACAAAAAATTCAAGGGGCCCTGTACGGGACCCCAGGTGCCAAGTTCTTAACTGCAATGTAGAAACGGAAGATTTGCTAAATGGAAAAAGGGCCTCCAAAATGAAGATCGGATTAAAGGGGGCATTTTATTAACAATTTAGGGCACGGAAATTTCGAGAAGCTCTATACTGTGCCCCAGGGCATAAATTGGAATATAATTGGGTAGAAGGATCTTTTTTAGTAGTTTTTAAAGTAGCCAGAGGACACTAGAACTATATTAAAAGAAATGGGAAGAGAATCGGATAATTTTTAAAGAAGCTGCATCACCAAAGACCACAAGAAGGCGATTAATATTGATATTGGTGGTATAGTCCAGAGGAAATGAACCAAAAAAAGGAGGTTACCTTGGAAAAGGTCGGATAGAAGATTTTTTCTGACTTGTTTATAATGATGCCAATATCGAAAAACCAAGTTTTCTAACAAAATTTCTGAAGGCTAAATTTTTTGAAGCCGAAAACAACAAAATTTTGAGACTTTTTTTTTATTTTTTTTAAATATCTCGAGACCCGTTGCCGCAGCATATTGTTTGTCAGGTACAATATTAAAGAGGGCAAAATTCTCTACAACTCTCATATTTACAACTTTTTTATATACTCAATAGCAAGCGCAGTACGCCATTTCAGATATAGGACACTTTTTCAATTTTCTTAAAAACCGTGAAAAACGTAGTACTTCCCCGATTATTCAAACGTTTCCCATGCATTTAATCGTGTACGTCAACTTATATATATTGGTAGCGGAAAATTATTTGTTTCACGGCCAAAACTAGCCTTTTTTGCACCCGTGGCAAACATGGATTTTGGCGCCCCCGCCCCTCCTCCCTTAAAAAGAAAATTTGCACGAGAATTTTAATGCATCTCTAATAGCCGCATTTTGAAAATTTTAAGTGTGTAATCATTAAATACGTAATGCTGAACTACGTAATCAGATTTGTCAAACATTGATTCATTAAAACCTTGAAAACCGAACCGAAATATATTCCGCTTTAAACAGGTTTCCATCTTAGAAAGTATAATTGTTCCTATTCTTTCTCTTAAAAATATATAATTTTTTACTTTAAAGACCGTATTCCGTATGTACAGATTTCATTTTCAAAGATTTTACTGTAGTTGTAGTATAGAGGCGTTTAAAGTCACTGTTATATGAATTATGAGACTAAATTAGTCACACGAAGACATTCGCAAGGTAGTATTAAACCTATGGGAGCGTTCTTGACAAATATCTCGCTTGCATTTTATTACTTTTAATAAATATATATATATTTTTTTATAGGATACCTGAGAACAATATCTAATGTTGTGCTTTTGTACTTTTTCTGGTTTGGTTGCATTTTTTAAAAAAATATTCGGACAGTTTCATTTTTGGAAAACTGTTTCGAGCCTGTTCTGAAATTTAAAGTATTTTCATAAAAAAAAAAAAAAAAATGCAGGCAAATTCGAAAGATTAAAAACGCACAACGTTAAATATCGACCTCATGTATCATAAAAAAAAAAGTAAATAAATACTAAAATTCAAGCAAGAAATCTGGAAAGAATGCTGCCATAGGTTTAATATTAGCTTGCAAATGTTTTTGCGTGAGTCTACACTAGTCACGCGAAGAAAGGGGAACATTGATGTTAAATCTAGGGGAGCGTTCTTTTTGCAATTTCTCGCTTGCAATTTAATATTTTTAAATAATTTTTGGGGGCTTAGAATAAGCTGACGTTGAATTCTAACCGGATTAGTGTTTACTTTTTCTATTTTGGTTATTTTGGTTTTGTATCTTGGTTC
Organism: Maratus speciosus; assembly: GCA_963932465.1. Lineage (NCBI taxonomy): Eukaryota > Metazoa > Arthropoda > Arachnida > Araneae > Salticidae > Maratus > Maratus speciosus. The sequence continues at coordinate 217,702,268 of OZ010796.1, read as the reverse complement.
GGTTTCTTTTTTCTTTTTTCTTTCTTTTTTTTTTTTTTTTAACCATTTGGAAAAATGGTTATTGCCCTCGTCAGGGTAGGAAATCAAAAGCATATCTGAAGGTTTTTATTGGTTGAATCCGCATTTTATTCGTTTTCTGATTGGTCTATATACAGTGATCTGTATTTCCCTTTACTTTCAATAGAAATGGATACTTCTGTTACCACTATGACAAAAAAGTAATAAAAACTACAAAAAAAAAATTAATAGCTCAGAAACAAATTGAGATACAGCTGTCAAACAAATTGCATTTAAAAGTACATTTTTTTTTCTATACGACGGTGTAAAAAGTAATATTGTGGGATGTTGAGAAGTTTAAGAATGAAATTTCATTTAAAATGGGTCGTCAGATTTCTTGGAAATCTGACAATAGAAAAGCCTTTTCCCGAACAGCCAATGAAATGATTGTATAATACGTAAGTTTCAGGTGGATAATACGTAAGTTTTAAGAAATCTGACGGGTCGCAGGCGATTTTTGTCGCTTGCAATTTTTATGTGTAATAATACTATTAATGTTTAATTCATGGCGTACGTAATGTAGGATAAACTCCGTGCGATTTTTTATGTCTTAAATTTTAGTCTTCGAAAAAATCATTTTCCAAATGGTCGTTGTAATTTATTAAATTGCTTTTTTTTTTATTTTACATTTTGTTAGATTTTCGGTTGCGAGAGATTTTATCCAAATATATATATATATATATATATATATATATTTGTATTAATCGACAAATAAAATCTTCATTTGGCGCCCCTTCGCCTTTCGTTCTGGCGCCCGGGGCACATGGCCTCTCTGCACCCCCCTAGATATATCTTTTATTCAGGATAAGGCTAATTCTTTTGAAACGGGATGCTAATAATACTACAACAGTGCCATCAAAGAAAAAAAAATTGTTAAATAGCCTGTAGAAATTATTATCATTAAAATACATTTTTTCATTGAGCTTATGCAGTTATATTACGTACCTTAATTTATTGTGTACAGAAAGTATAGTTGAATGAGACAGGGGATCAATCCGAAAACAAAAATGTTTATATGGTCTACAATCATAAATAAATTGGTATTTCATTTATAAATGGTATCACTGAGATTATTAAACAGATATAGTTTCAAAACACTAGCTATTACAGAAGATTAGAATATTCCACAAAGTGTATTTTTCAACAACCAAAGTAAGTTTTTCTGTTTGAGCTTTAAAGCAATTATGATAATTTTAAAGTTTTATATATTTTTGCACGCTAAAATGATATAATCTCCGTATCGAAAAAACCGTACCGAAAGGAACCGAAATAGATTCCGCTTTAAACAGGTTTCCGTTTTAGCAGGTATAATTGTTCATATTCTTTCTCTTGAAAAAATATGTAATTTTCTTTAAAGACCGAATTCCGTATATACAGATTTCATTTTCAAAGATTTTACGGTAGTAGTTGTCGTATTGAGGCGTTTAAAGTCACAGTTATATGAATTATACGACTAAATTAGTCACACGAAGAAATTCGCAAGGTAACATTAAACCTATGGGAGCGTTCTTGACAAATATCTCGCTCGGATTTTATAACTTTTAAATAATTTATTTTTCATGGTATACCTGAGATCAATATCTAATGTTGTGCTTTTGTACTTTTTCGGGTTTGGTTGCTTTTTTTAGGGTTCCGTACTTAAAAAGTAAAAACGGAACCCTTATAAGATCACTCCTGTATCTGTCTGTCTGTCACAGCCCTTTTACTCGTAAACTATGCGACGTGGAAAGTTCAAATTCGGGGAAGTAATAAAGACTATTGACCCACATATTTGCAGATTAATAAATATTCATAAATATATTTAGGAAAAATGTAGAGGGGCTAATTAAGTTACTTGAAAAAAAATCTTTTCTTTGTATATCGTGTGGGGTATCGTGTGAAAGCTTTCGTAACTCTGAAATCAAAAATATATTTCATTTAATTTTAGGTATTATATTTTCAAAGTTATGGTGGAAAATGTAGTGCAAAAATATGTCCCCCCCCCCCCCAACTAACTCCGAATCTATTGAAACTAAAATTATGAAAAAATTAGGGGTAGTAGACATTAATTTAAACCTTGCAGGAAAATTATAGCGATTACCCTAGGTCACATAGTTTTTGAGAAACTCGCATTTTTCCGTTACACTCAAATTTCGATTTACGGGCTGCAGCAAAAGCGTTGAGCAGAGCTGGAGGCTCCTATCGTAGCAGAAGTATAAAAGCATTCTTGATCATGAATTTCGGAAAAAATCGTCGGTAATCAGCCGAAATATAAACCCTTAAAGGCACGCACGGTTTGGACATACATAATGACAGGGACGGCGTACTCTATGCTCCATCTGCTTTTAAAGCCTAGATAACAAATTTTAAGGATATATTTATGCAGTGCAATGCCCAGTAGCAGTATAAGAGCAATAAACGTCAAATTGTTAAAAACAGACTAATTTAATGAGAATTAATAACATAAGTACTATGGGATTCGCGACTAGTTTCCATTGAGTGGCTCTCTCCTCAATACACCTACTATGTCTTTAAATGTTAACTAAAAATCTATATAGAATAACAAATATACAGAATAGCTATATTTGCTATTATTTAGGTTCCATATATCTTTGAACTTTCATTGTATATCCATTTATACTTTTCTAGTATACAAGTGCAAAGGAAAGTCCCTTTTACCTGAAAATACTTGTGAACGGAGAGAGCTACAGCTATGCAAGTGAGGTAACGGTACAGTAAAGCGACTAAGCCCGATTTAATTAAAACGACATCAGCGCCCCTAGTGGCGAAATTTGGAAGATAGCCACTGCAAATTGAAAACGAAAAGCGATAGAGCAAAATTTCCAGTTAGAAAGTTTTAGAGCATCAATTAATTAATAGAATACGACATTTGGTTTAAATGGATAAGATAAATCTTCGCTTGTTTGCCCAAAAATGTCCGAAATCGATGCACTCCATTTTGTGTAAAAGTTTGAATGGAATAGTTAGAAGTATGAAGAAATACGCACAATTTATGCTATAAATACGTACTTATCTCAACACATTTTGATAACATCACACACAAAAAAAAGACAAACTGTCTCACAGTGATAAAAAGTTAATATTGAGTATGTTCGAAAAGTTCGCCATTTCTTCACGATACACGTTTATATTCGTGAGAGTAATTCTGCATGCACATTTCTCAGCATGGAACGTCTATTCCAAGTCTCTTCAATACGACGACATAGATTTAACCCTTTCAAGGGTGGTGGCTAGACGGTCTAGCCACATAATTTTAATTCCAAAACTGACAAATGGCACCAAGAATATTTTAATAAAATTTTGCTTTTGTAATGAAAGTGCAAATTAGCGGGTTTTAGTTTTCAGAGAAAATCGTTTGAATATTCTGGTGTCAGTCAATTATTTCATCAGTTTACGAACAGAACTCTTCTGGCCCTGAAAGGGTTATTCTAAAATTTTAAATGCATTGGAAATTGAATCTTTACAGACATTACAGCACAGTACAACGTCACAATCTGCCATTGTGCACTGCTACATTTCCGGAATGTGAATAGGCAAAGTAGAATCGTCGCTCATCGATTTCGGACATTTTTGGGTATGCAGGCGACGATTTATCTTACCCGTGTGAACCAAATGTCGTTTCGTACTAATTAATTGATGCTCTAAAACTTTCTAATTGGAAAATTTGCCCTACATCTTTTCGTTTTCGATTTGCAGTGGCTATCTTCCAAATTTTGCCACTAGGGGTGCTGCTGTCGTTTGCATTAGGTCGGGCGTAGTCGCTTTACTGTACCGTTACCTCACTTGTATAGCTGTAGCTCTCTCCGTTCGCAAGTGTTTTCAGGTTAAAGGGACTTTCCTTTACAACCTGTATACTAAACAGCTATACCCAACCCTACGTTGTATAGTTTTTACAAAGTATTAGTATTTTTTTAGCAACGGTATTTTTTTAATAATACACTTACCAATTCATATATTATTGTACGGAACCCTCTGTGCGCGAGTAATACTTGCACTTTACCGTTTATTTAATACATTCGGACACTTTCGTTTTTGGAAAACTGTTTGGAACCCGTTCTGAAATTTAAAGTATCCTGTTTGAGCTTTAAAGCAATTAATAGATAATCTTAAAGTTTTACATATTTCTGCATGCTAAAATGATATAATCTCTTGGTATATTTATTAATATAAGTGGAAAAAAATTGACAATATATTTTAAAACTAATATTTAAAAAAAATTTTTTTTAGAAAACTAGCGATCTCAAACGGAAATTATTAATTTAATTATGTGATATAATTTAAATGATTAACGGAATTTATAAATTTTACAAGATATAAATTAACATTAGTTAGTGAAATAATCTGGTGTCATTTTTATTGTAGCTATTTTATAAGGTAAAAGTATTTCTTTCATAAAAGATATTTATTTTTTCAGTCACCCCCCCCCCTTTTATATGGAACTACAATTCAATGTTTGCTATCTTTAAAACAGCAAAGTATTAAAACATATGTTATCAATAATTGGTAAATAAAATTACCATTGTAGTGTGGAATAAAATATGTTTTTCGCAAATTTTCATACCTATCCCATTGACCCCTGGAAAAATATGTATCCATTATAAAAATTATAAAATTATTAAAATTATTAAAATTAAAGAAGAATTCTTTCTTAATTGAAACTATCGTGCCAATAAGTTGCTAAATATTAAAGTATTCTCTTAAACATTATTTGAAATTAACATTGTATACACTTAAAGTTACTGTCTAAATATGAAAATTCTCTTATTTATCTACATTCTGCCCTACTTTTAAAATTATATAAATTTATTGAATATAAAATGTCTGTTGAGATGAAAATACAGACGTGGGGTGTGCAAATAATAGATACCAATTTTTAGAAGTCGACATACACGGTTAAACCCACGGGAATATTTGAATAATACGGGCAAAACTACGTTTTTCTCAGTTTTTAAGAATATTGAAAAAATTGCCTTACTTTTGAAATGGCGTACTGCGCTTGCTCGGAGTCTAAGAATTTTTTTTCGTTCATGTAGTAGCTGGAGGACCTAAGAAGTTCTTAGAAAAGGAAAACTATTGAATTAGACAGTTTTTAATGATTCTATAATAGAGAGCCGAAAATGGGAAAACTGATAGTTGAGAGCAGGGCCCTAAGATGAAACATGTTTAGAGGTCCTAGTACTTAGCGCTTTAGATATTAAATAAGACGAAATTAAGTATAAGCTATGGATTAATCATCATAGTAAATTTTAAAGATATGTTGAAAAAATTAGGGGGGAAATGTTTATAAAATGGGTCTAGGGGTAAATAAAAATAAGGGGGTGTAGTTCTGAAGGGAGGGGTCCAACACTCGTCTTTAAAGTTATGCATTGAGAGGGTGACAAAATTAGCGGATGAAAAAATTTTCAGGATCCAAATTTTTAAGATCCCCGGAACAGACCCAACGTGAGAAAAACTAAATGGTAAAAGGGCTCCACAAACGAAGATCAGATTGTAAGGGGGGAAATTTATAAAATAGTTAATGCACAAAGACTCCAAGGGCGATTTACCGGACCTCGGGGTCCAGGGAAACTGAAATGTAGAAACGGGTGAATAACTAAACGGAAAAGGGATACAAAAAACGAAGATTGGAATTTATTAAAAATTTTGGGCACAAAATCGTCAAGGGCTCCTCTACCGGGCCCGCGGGGGCCAGGATCTTAACTAGAATGTAGAAACGGGGAAATAACTAAACGAAAAAAAGGGCCCCAACAACGAAGACCGAAATAAAAGGGGGACAATTTATTAACAATTTATGACACAAAAACGTCGAAAGTCCCTGTATCGGTCCCAATGATACCTGGGTCCTAACTGGAATGTAAGTGAGGTATAAGAAATCTTCTAGTAGTTTTTAAAGTAGCCGGAGGGCGCTAGAACTATGTTAAAGAAAACTACATGAGAATCGGATCATTTTAAAAAAAAAGCTGCAACAAGAGCCCCAAGAAGGCGACTAATATTCAAAATTGGTGGTAGCTGAATTCTGAGAATATTTTTTGTCGTTCATGTAGTAGTTGGAGCACCTATGATGTTGTTAGAAAAAAAGCTAGTGAATCGGACCATTTTTAAATGATCTATAATAGGGGGCCCAAAATGGGCCAAATGATAGTTCAGAGCAGGGCGGTAAGATGAAAGCATGTTAAAAGGTACTAGTATTTAACGCTTTAGATCTTCAATTAGTCGAAATTAAGCATAGAGTATCAATTAATCATTAGAATGTAATTTTAAAGAAATGCATAAAGAATGGTTGAAATACTTAAAAACTTGCCCCAGGAACCTAATAAAAATATAAGGGTGTTGGCCCTTGTATATGAGTTCAAGATTCAACTTTAAAGTTATGCATTGGAGGACTAACACAGTGAGGGGTAAAAATGCATGACGCATAAAAAGTTCAAGCAAAAGATCAAGCCCTAGAAACCATTGTCTTAACTGGAGTGTAGAAACGGGAGAAAAACTAAATGAAAAAGGTCCCCCAAAAGTAAGATCGGATTAAAATTGGGATTTCAACAATTTATGGCGCAAAAACTTCAAGGAGTCCCAGACCTAGCCCTAGGGGCCCCAGCGTCTCAACTGTGATGTATAAACGGGAGTACAACTAAATGGAAAAAGGGCAACGAAAACGGAGATCGGAATAAAAGGAAACAATTTATTAGCAAAGCGCGCAAAAACTCCAAGGGGTACTGTGCCGGGCCCCACGGGGCCAGAGTCTTAACGGTATTGTAGGAACGGGAAAATAACTGAATGGAAAAAGGGCCCTCCCTAAAACGCAGATCGGATTAAAACTTGGCAATTTATCATCAATTTAGGGCGCAAAAATTTCAAGAACCCTAACCGGGCCCATGAGGACAAGGGCCTTAACTGGAATGTGGAAACGGGGCGAATAACTAAATGTAAAACGGCCCTAACCAAACATCGGAATAAAAATTTACAATTTTTGCAATCTATTAACAATTTAGGGCAAAAAAACTTAAAAGGGCCCGGACCTGAACCTAGCGGCCCTAAGTTTTTAACTCTAATGTAGAAACGAACTGAATGGAAAAAAAGAGTTTTGTAGTAGCAGAATGACGTAAGAAATTGTTGGAAAGAAAAAGCTCGTGAAGCGGTCCATTTTAATGGATCTATTATAGAGGGAGAAAAAGAGCCAACTGATAGCTTAGAGCAGGGCCCTAATATGAAAACATGTTAAAAGGTCTTAGTACTTACTACTTAGTACGCTTTAGCTTTTCAATTAGTCGAAATTAAGCATAGGGTATGAATTAATCGTTAAAATAACATTTCAAAGAAATGTTCTAAAAAGGGAGGAAATGCTTAAAGAAAGGACCCTAGGGTCCCCCCAAAAGATGAGGGTGTTGGTCCGGAGAGAGGGGTCCAAGACTCGAATTTAAAGTTATGCATTGAGAGGGTGAAAATGTATGGAGCTCAAAAGGGGACCCGGACCGGGCCCTAAGGCGCCCTCGCCCTAGGTTATTGACTGGAATGTAGAAACGGGAGAATCTATACTAATAAAAGAACAGATCGCTCTGTGTGTGTGTGTGTCTGTCTGTGCGCGATGGCTAGCGAAATCTAATGCACGTAGAAGTTTGAAAATTTAGGTGAGGATAATCCAAGACAGGTTCTGATGCACTTGAGGCTCATATTTTTAACTTTTTAAGGGCCGGGACCCCTGGGCCCCTTTAAGTTTTTATGCACTAAATTGTTAATAACTTGCCCCTTTTTATTCAATCTTCTTCGTTTTGGGGGAACTTTCCCCATTTAGTAATTTTCACCTTTCTACTTTTCAGTTAAGACCCTGCCCCGTTGGGGCCCGATACAGGGCCTTCATGTTTTTGTGCAAATAAATTGTTAATAAATTATTTCCTTTTAATCCGATCTTCATTTTTGGTATCCCTTTTCCATTTAGTTATTCTCCGTTTCTACATTCCAGTTAACACCCTAGGGCCCACTAGGATGCCGTAAAGCGCGGTCCAGGGCCCCTTGGACTTTTTGTGTGCCAAGCATTTTTATTCTCCTTATATTCTCATCTTCTCAGTGTATAAATTTAAAGTTGAGACTTGGATTCCTCTTCCCAGACCAATTCTCCCATATTTTTATTGGGGCACTAGGGAACATTTATCTACTTTTTTGTGCATTTCTGTAAAATATTATTTTAACGAATAATTCATATTATTCCCTTATGCTTAATTTTGACTAATTGAAGATCTAAAGCGCTAAGTACTAAGGCATTTTACCATGTTTTTATGTTAGGGCCCTGTTTTTAACTATCTGTTTGCCCCTTTTGGGCCACCTATTATTGTTCCGTTAAAAATTATCCGATTCACTAGCTTTTTTTCTCTAACTTCTTAGGTCCATCAGCTACTACATGAATGACAAAAAATTATCTCAGGCTTCAGCTCCCACCAATTTTTAATATTAACCGCCTTCTTGAGGCCCTCGCTGCAGCTTTTTAAAAAATGATTCGAATTGCTTGCAATTTTCTTGAGTTTTTATGCCCTAAATTATTAAAAACTTGCCCCCTTTTTATCCAATCTTCTCCGTTTTGGTGGACATTTCTTTATTTAGTGATTTTCACCTTTCTAATTTTGAGTTAAGACTCTGGTCCCTTGAGCCCCGATACAGGGCCCCTTGAAGTTTTTGTGCAGATAAATTGTTAATAAATTGCTTTCTTTTATACTGATCTTCATTTTTGGTATCTCTTTACCATTTAGTTATTCTTACGTTTCTACATTCCAGTTAAGACATTAGGGCCCTGTCCAGGTCCCTTTGGTCTTTTTGTGCGCCAAGCATTTTTAACCCCCTAATTTTCTCATCCTCTCAGCGCATAATTTTAAAGTTGAGTCTTGAACACTTCTTCCCAGGCCAATACCCTCATATTTTAATCGGAGCCCTAGGGCCTCTTTAAACATTTAACATTGCATTTCTTTAAAATATTATTTTAACGAATGAGGTGTGTCCCAACGAAATAAAGCCACCGTAATTCTGTACCGTAACTGGATACGAAACAAACAAATAAAAACAAAACAAATATATTAAGAATGTCTATATACAAATACATATTTGCCAGGAGTAACTCACTCCCTGCCCCACTTGGGCAGGCGAAAACGACGAATGTGCAAAAAAAGAGGGGGAAAAGTGTCCCGCCGAAATAAAGTCATTGACAATATTAGTATTTATTGGTAACTACAGACATTCGAGGTGCTGCAGTTCAATATGTTTATGACGTCAGGACGTTGTCAAATACTTGTTCTGTGCCAGTCGAACTTTGTGAAGACTTTAGAAGGTTCTATTTTCTATTTCTCCTGCAGTATTGCAATAGGAATGAAAATCCAACTATGAAAGTTCGAGAAAGGACAAAAAACAGATTTTAAGGAAAAAGGTCTTTCACATAGACCAATATCTAAGTAAATCAAACGATCTAAAACCATAATAGACAATTTTTTAAATATGGGCAATGCATACGGGTATAAAAGAAGAAGTGTACATGTCGAAAAATGACTTGCAGGCAGGAAAGAGAATTTTGCGTCGTCTTTCACGAGGTGGTATTTCCCTAAAATAGTTGGCCAAAGAGGATAACATCCCTGTGACAAAATAAACTCAGTCACGAATTGTAAAACGTACAAGGATCTTGCGGTATAAGAAAAGGAAACAGCCGCCAATGCTGAAAGCTATCCACATACAAAGGAGAGTCGATTAGGACAAATATAATCAAACCTGGAAGTCTCCGTAGCGTCGTGCTATATTCTCAGACGAGAAAAAAATAATTTGGATGGACCAGACGGCCTTGCTTTCTATTGGTATGACATGAGGAAAGAAGAGGAAATTTTCTCTAAAAGACAACAAGGTGGAGGCTCATTAATTGTGTGGGGAGGCTTCGGCTATTGGGGTAAACATAACTTAGCTTTTCTCTCAGGCCGCATGAAGGCTACCGATTACCAAGAAATGCTAGAAAACCATTTACTGCCATTTGCAAAGAGGACTGGTGGACTAAGTTGGATTTTCCAACAGGACAAAACCTCCATTCATGTTGCAAAATCCTATTTTGAATGTTTTTTGGATAATCGGGTGCATGTCAAGGAATAGCCTGCCCTTTTCCCTGATCTCAATCCTCAGGAAAATGTGTGGAGTATCCTCAGTAGGGCTGCATATGTCAATGGCAGACAGTCTCAGTCTGTGGCAAAATTGAAGGTCGTCATCATTGAAGGGTGGGAGAATATTGATGCTACTGTACTCCAAGGGCTGGTAAATGGTATGCCACATCGTATATTCCAAATCATATATAACCATGGTGGATATATTGCCTATTAACAGTAGTGGCTTTATTTCGACGGGACACTTTCCCCCCTCTTTTTTTACAAATTCATTTCTTTTTCCTGCCCAGGTGAGGCAGGGAGTGAGTTACTACTTGTAAATATGTATTTTTAATAGACTTTCTTAATACATTTGTTTTGTTCTTATTGGTTTGTTTCGTGTCCACTTACAGCACACAATCACGGTGGCTTTATTTCGGTGGGACACACCTTAATTCATATTATTCCCTATGCTTAATTTTGACTAATTGAAGATCTAGAGCGCTAAGTACTAAGGCATTTTAACATGTTTTCATGTTAGGGCCAACTTTTTAACTAACAGTTAGCCCCTTTTGGGTTCCCTACTATAGCTCCCTTAAAAATTATCCGATTCACTCTATTTTTTTTTTCTTACAACTTTTTACGTCCACCAGCTACTACATGAACGACAAAAAAATTTCCCAGGCTTCAGCTAATACCAATTTTGAATATTATTCGCCTTCTTGAGGCCCTTGGTGCAGCTTTTTTTAAAATGATCCGTATTGATTGCAATTTCTTTAATATAATTTTACCTTGCTCCGATTATTTTAAAAATTATTATAAATATCTTTATTCCCAACTACATGCCAGTTAAGTCCCTGGCATCTTGTGGCCTAATACCGTGTCCCTTGATGTTTTTGCACCATAAATTGTGAATAATTTTCTCCCTTTTAATACGATCTTCATTTTTAGAAACCCTTTTCCATTTAGTTATTTCCCCGTTTCTAGATTCCCGTTAAAATCCCGGGGCACCCTAGGGTCAGGTAGGGCCCGATCCATGGCCCTGTAAACGTTTTGTGCGGCATGCATTTTTCACCTTTTAATTTTTTCGCATTCTCAATGCAAAATTTTAAAGTTGAGTCTTGGCCCCTCTCCCCGGACCAACACCCTTGCATATTTACTGAAACCCTTGGGCCTTATTTTAAGCCTTTCTCCCCATTTTTTGTGCATATCTTGAAAATTTTATTATAATGATTAATTTAGAGCCATGCTTAATTTTGATTATTTGAACATCTTAATGACTATTTTTTTAAGCATTTAAAATACCAAAAACGGTCTCCCTCTCCCTTTTTTCCGGCATATTTCAAAATTATGAATCGACTGCGAAAATCAAAAGGCGCAAAAAAGAAAACACCAAACAGCATGCATTTTCAATTTTCTTTCCAATACTACAAACCATTTTAAAAAATACGAAAATTAATCCTTTGAAAAATTCCTTCCCAAAGTCACTTTCGTTTCTGCCGCGTACTTTCCCGTAAGATTAACATTATGCGCATTTTTGATTAAAGAAATACACTTGATTTTATACAATAGCTCTGAAATTTTAATGCTGTATACTGACCTTAAAGCTAATGATCGAATATGGCTTTGGTTCTGGTATAATCGGATTTAGCGGGGAAATAATTAGTTTGAAAAAAAAAAAGATCACTTAGGATTTCGATGTGAGAAAATAATAATATTTAATAAATAAATAAATAAATAGTTAAGCGGAAAACCCTGATTTTTACAACTAAACGTCATTATTGCAGCACGAAAATTATACACAATCCTCGGAAACATTATAACTCAGAAATTTTGTTCAAAAATTATAACATACATGGGGAATAGGGGAATATAGTCACTTCGAATTTCAGAACTTATTTCGCATATATTCCATTTATATGAAAAAGAAAGAAAGAAAAGTAAAAATAACAGAGAAGAACATTGCTTTTTACAACTAAATATCAATATCTTACGAAAATCATACGCAGGCTTTGGACGACAAGAAATGTATTTTTAAAAACTTGAATGACCCTCTTCTTCCTTTGCAGTTATTTTGAGCCGTGTTATCGCTAAATATCAGTATTTTTTTTTATTTTACCGATTTTTTACACAGTTAGCGGATATGAATTTTATATAAAATCTCTAAGTCTAATCTTTAAGTATTTGGACAATTATAGAATGTGAAATTTATTATATTTTCAGAAATTCATTATATTTTTGTTAAAAATAACAGTTTGTAACGAAAGTTGAAGCCCTGTTACTCAAACTTGAACCAAACAGTTATCAATAAACGTCTTAAGTTTTCTGCTAAAGTTTTCACGAATTTTTTTACACGAGCGGCAAAACTGTTAATCCATAAAAATTTCAAAGAGTTTATACAACAAGAAATATTTTTGTTTTTAACTACACTCCCTGAAATACATTTTTCAATTTACGGAAATTTTCCTGGCAGCAGTGGTACCAGCATTTTTCCGTTAATTGAAAAATATCCATTTTTGTTACTTCCTTACAGGAGATACAATATATGTCAATTGAAGAAAGTGGGAAAAAAGTAACTGTTGCTGACCTTGGAATCGAACCAGCCATCTTAGTGTTCTGAGCCGTGTACGCTAACCACTGGGCTACAGTTGTACAATGATGAAACACTTTGAAGCAAATGTGTTTGCTTCAGATGGATATGGCTTTATTAATTTCCTTAGAAAAGCTTTGAATTTTCAAATTAATTTCGGGAAGATTTCGTCTTCAATAAGATTGTGGATGGGGTTTTATTACTTCAGTATTAGTATACGATAAAATATGAATTATAAATATTTTAAAAGTAGGTTGCTAGATGTAAAATATGAAAATAATATTTTTATTCCATAAGATTTTTTTTTCTTTTTTGAGTAAAATCGATTTTTTGCCATTTAACATTTAAATTAAAATGTCTTTTAAATGTGATCATTTTAGGTAGCTTTCATTACAAAAAGCTACCTATTGCAGCCGTTCGGAGGAAAGCGATTTCAAAAAATTTTGGTATATTTTCATCGATCATGACCCCCAGACCCCGAAACCACCCTCCGTTCAAAAGAATATATATATATATAATATATCTGACATTTGTCATACTGTAACTCTCGAATTTATGAACCGATTTGGATGTAATTCGGTATGTACATAGCACATACCAATGTCTCGACCGAGTTCGTTGGCCAGCTTCATCCGATATTTTGTTTCAAAATGGCGTCCATTTAAAAAAATTTTTAAAAAAATTAAATTTGAAATGTGGTACCAAAGAATTGAAAATGGAAAAATATTTTTCTCTTATGTATTTGATCTTTATACAAAGATTCCGGAGCAGTTTTTGTTTCGTTTATATCTTAAAAAATGGCTCAGTTATAGCATTTTGAATTTCTAGCGTGGCTGACATTTTGAAACGTCCTGAATTTTGTCACGCGATAAAAGGCGTATTTATGAACCGATTTGGATGTAACTTCGTTTGTGCATAGTACATGCCAATGTCTCGACCGAGTTCGTTGGCCAGCTTCATCCGTCATCTTGTTTAAAAATAGCAGCCATTTAAATTTTTAAGTAAAATTTAAATCTGAAATGTGATACCAAAAAATTGAAAATTGAAAAAAAATTTGTTTTCTTATGTATTTGACCTTGATACAAAGATTCGGGAGCAGTTTTTGTTTCGTCTATATCTTAAAAAATGGCTGAGTTATAGCATTTTAGGTAGCTTTCATTACAAAAAGCTATCTATTGCAGCCGTTCGGAGGAAAGCGATTTCAAAAAATTTTGGTATATTTTCATCGATCATGACCCCCAGACCCCGAAACCACCCTCCGTTCAAAAGTTGATATATATATCTGATCTTTGTCATACTGTAACTCTCGTATTTATGAACCGATTTGGATGTAACTCGGTGTGTACATAGTACATACCAATGTCTCGACCGAGTTCGTTGGCCAGCTCCATCCGACATTTTGTTTCAAAATGGCAGCCATTTAAAAAAAATTTAAAAATTTAAAATTTGAAATGTGGTACCAAAAATTTGAAAATGGAAAAATATTTTTTTCTTATGTATTTGACCTTTATGCAAAGATTCTGGAGCAGTTTTTGTTTCGTATATATCTTAAAAAATGGCTGAGTTATAGCACTTTGAATTTCTAGCGTGGCTGACATTTTGAAACGTCCTGATTTTTGTCACGCGATAACAGGCGTATTTATCAACCGATATGGATGTACCTTCGTGTGTACATAGTACATACCAATGGCTCGACCGAGTTCGTTGGCCAGCTTCATCCGCCATCTTGTTTCAAAATGGCGGCCTTTAAAAAATTTTTTTTTAATTTAAAATTTAAAATAAGGTACTAGAAAATTGGAAAATGAAAAAGATTTTTTTCTTATGTGTTTGGCCTTAATACAAAGATTCCGGAACAGTTTTTGTTTCTTCTATATCTAAAAAAATGGCTGAGTTATAGCATTTTGAATTTCTATTGTGGCTGTCATTTTGAAACGACCTGATTTTTGCCATGCGATAACAGGCGTATTTATGAACCGATTTGAATGTAACTTGGTGTGAATATAGTACATACAATGTCTCGACCGATTACGTTGGCCAGCTTCATCCGCCATCTTGTTTCAAAATGGCGGCCATTTAAAAAAATTAAAAGAAAATTTAATTTAAAATGAGGTATCAAAAAATTGGAAAATGAAAAAGATTTTTTTCTTATGTGTTTGACCTTAATACAAAGATACCGGAGCAGTTTTTGTTTCGTCTATATGTTAAAAAATGGCTGAGTTATAGCACTTTGAACATCTAGCATGGCTGACATTTTTAAACAATCTGATATTTGTCACGCTATAACACACGTATTTATTAACCTATTTGGATGTAAGAGGGCAATTGTATAGTATATAGCAATGTCTCGACCAAGTTCGCTGGCCAGCTTCATCGGCCATCTTGTTTAAAAATGGCGGCCATTAAATTAAAAAAATTATATTTAAAGTTAAATGCAAAAAATTAGAAATTGAAAAAGATTTCTTTCTTAAGCATATGACCTTGATATAAGGGTTCCAGAGCTTTTTTTGTTTTGTCTTTATCTTAAAAAATGGCTCAGATATAGCAGTTTGAATTTCTTTATGTGGGTGACATTTTGAAAAATCTGATTTTTTGCCTGCGACAGCACTCGTATATATCAACCGATTCCGATATGAGTGAGCATGTGTACAGGAATTTCTGAGGTCTAGACCAAGTTCATGGGTCGGCCTCATCCACCATGTTGTCTTAAAATGGCAGGCACTTCAAGATATCGCCGAATTTGGCAACCAAATATAAGTTACTTTAAATAAAAGCATCTTGGATAAAGCTGACTAATTTCGCGAAATTCTCATTCATAAGGATTTAGTATTGATAAAAATTAGTACTGAATCTTCTATAATCGATTTCCTCCAAATTGAGCTTCGTGTGTTTGTATAACATAGGCTAGCTTTTAAAAAATAAGGAATATGAAAGCTACCTCTTCCTCCCGGCACTGGCCGGAAGGACTTTTGAATTTCTAGCGTGGCTGACATTTTGAAACGACCTTTTATTTGTCACGTGATAACAGGCGTATTTATGAACCGATTTGGATGTACCTTGGTGTGTACATAGTACATGCAAATATCTCGACCGAGTTCGTTGGCCAGCTTCATCCGCCATCTTGTTTCAAAATGGCGGCAATTTAAAAAAATTTAAAAAATTTAAAACTTAAAATGAGATACCAAAAAATTGGAAAATGAAAAAGATTTTTTTCGTATGTGTTTGACCTTAATGCAAAGATTCCGGAACAGTTTTTGTTTCGTCTATATCTAAAAAAATGGCTGAGTTATAGCATTTTGAATTTCTATTGGGGCTGACATTTTAAAACGACCTGATTTTTGTCACGCGATAACAAGCTTATTTATGAACCGATTTGGATGTTACTTGGTCTGTACATAGTACATACCAGTGTCTCGACCGAGTTCGTTGGCCAGCTTCATTCGCCATCTTGTTTCAAAAGGGTTGCCATTTTAAAAAAATTTAATTTAAAATTTAAAATGAGGTATTAAAAATTGGAAAATGAAAAAGATTTTTTTATGTGTTTGGCCTTGATACAAAGATTCCGGAGCAGATTTTGTTTCTGAAAATTTGTTCTTTTGTTTATATCTTAAAAAAGGTTGAATTATAGCACTTTGAATTTCTAATATGGCTAACATTTTGAAACGATCTTGTATTTGTCACGCGATAACACACGTATTCGCCTATTTCCATGTAAGAAGGCATGTGGATAGTATACAGCAACATCTCAGCCAAATATAAGTTACTTTAAATAAAAGCAGCTTGGATAAAGCTGACTAATTTCGCGAAATTCTCATTCATAATGATTTAGTATTGATAAAAATTAGTGTTGAATCTCCTATATTCGTTTTCCACTAAATTGAGCTTCGTGTGTTTGAATAATATAAATTGGCTTTTTTAAAATAAGGAATTTGAAAGCTACCTCTTCCTGCCGGCACTGGCCGGAAGGACTTTTTAATATATTTTAAATGCGATTATTATTTTTTTTTTAAACAACTTTATAAGTTTAACTTATTCAACTTTTAAAAAAGAAATTGTGAGTACTTTTGAATGAATGAGAAAGGTAATTGCATAGCTGCCAAATTTTACGCCTTTTTTCTTTCCACTAAAATAAAAAAAAATTTTACTTATTTAATTGCTAATTTCACCAATTAAATAAGGGAAAACGTTCTAGTTGTTATTTATTTTTAAATTCGGAAACTTTTTCTTTTTTAATTAAATTTAAAATCTTAAGTTATAAAATTTTTGCTTTTTCATTTTTAAAATAAATTCTGGTTTCAGTATTAATGGAGCGCATGCGTGCTAGGAATGAATGGAATTTCTCCCTCTTTTTCAGACTTTCGGAAAGAATTCACGAATAAAACATGTTCTCTAGGAACACGGAAATTATTTGTTAAAAAATGAGGAATAATTTAGTGTATATGGACGAGTTTTTCTGACAGTGTATGAAATGTCCCAAAGTGAAAGAACAAGAAAATACCTTCTTACAATCATTTCTACCACTACAAATCAACATTTTCGCATTTTTTATTCATTTAAATATATAAATTCGACAAAATCGGGTTAAAGATTTAAAATGACATAAAATCTGAGGTTCACTTAAGCTTATTATCATGGACCCGGGCAATGCCGCGCGTGTTAGCTAGTAAATAAATTTAAAAAAATAAAGCGCTTAAGAGCCATTATTTTGAAAATCGGACAAGTGGGATAGTTGTATTTTTTGTTTTGCCTGATTATTTTTTATGTTGAAGTATATCATATTTAATGAATATTGTGCAATTTTGAAGCCCTGGAAAAATTTCCTGTTTTCTATAAAAAATGTCAAAGTTCAAGATCATGAATCCCGTTTTTCATGAAACTTGAAATGCCAGTATGTTTGAATTGCTATATCTCTGGAAAGCAACAACATCCCAAAATTCTTTTGTCAAAAACTGTTAGTATAACACTACATGCTTAGTAAAATTTACTTGGTTCCATGGGGCATTGTTAATTTTCATTGTTATGTTGCCACAAAATGCAATCAAAATGACGTTTTTGTCCGATTTCTGCACTTATTATCTATGTTAAGCAATAGTGCCCCAAAATTTTTCTTATAGAATATGAAAGTTTACTATTAGGACAAGCTAAGTAATATAGAACTTTACCGGGATATCGATGCTGTTAGCAGATATAATCTGTTAAATATTCAAAAGTTTCAAAATCTGCAACTTTTGAATTAGTCCTATCTCAAAACAGCATCACAGTTGAATGAAACAAAATATATCAGGTAGTAGTTGAACATATGTACAAAAACATGGGAACGAAAAATAAGTGGGGTCTCATGCTATTTCCAGAAAAAAATGACAAAACTTACAAAAAGGCAGTGTCAATATCAGGCTTCTTCCCTATCAGAAAATGATTTATCCTGTTTCTCTTTCCCTTTCGTATGTTTTTTCCCAGTGAGGAAATGGAGCATCCCTTTCCTCTTTCTCCTTGTAGGGGAAAAGGCTGATTATTGCATTGCCTTTTTGTTAAGTTTGTCATTTTTTTTTCTTCTAAAAATAGCATGAGGCCCCACTTATTTTTCGTTTCCATGTTTTTGTACATGTGTTCAACTACTACCTGATATATTTTGTTTTATTCAATTGTGATGCTGTTTTGAGGTAGGACTAATTCAAAAGTTGCAGATTTTGAAACTTTTGAATATTTAACAGATTATATCTGCTAACAGGATCGATATCCCGGTAAAGTTCTATATTATTTAGCTTGTCCTAATAGCAAACTTTCATATTCTGTAAGAAAAATTTTGGGGTACTATTGCTTAACAAAGATAATAAGTGCAGAAAACGGACAAAAACGTCATTTTGATTGCATTTTGTGGCAACATAACAATGAAAACTAACAATTCCCCATGGAACCAAGCAAATTTTACTAAGCATGTAGTGTTATACTAATAGTTTATGACAAAAGAATTTTGAGATGTTGCTTCTTTCCATAGATATAGCAATCCAAACATACTGGCATTTCAATTTTCATGAAAAATGGGATTCATGGTCTTGAACTTTGACATTTTCTACAGGATACAGGAAATTTTTTCAGAGCTTCAAAATTTGACATTATTCACTAAATATGATCTACTTCAACATTAAAAAAAAAAAAAAAAAAAAAAAAAAAAATCAAGCAAAAAAAAAAAAAATACAACAATCGCACTTGTCTGATTTTCAAAATAATGGCTCTTAAAGTGTTGATAAATGATGAAAAATAAAGTTCCTTATACTGGTCGATCTTTAAGCGTGTTTCATCATTTATGTGTGACGAATGAACTTTTCTTTCTTTTCGTTTTTTGCATTAAATAAAGAACGTCTTTTGAGAAATCCTGAAAGAACCTTATGCCATATTTCCATATTTATTTTTCTTGTCGTTGGTCTTTACACATTACGTAATTCTTAAAGAACTTTTATGTTTATGTGCCATATATAACAACTAGTTTGTTCATTTTTTAAACTTTTAGGAATAACGATTCATAGTATTTTCCAGACCAGCAGCGTCATTGTCATTAAATATATCGTAATTTATACAATTTTAGATGGGAGTGCGAAGAATATTTCAGCAAAAGTCTTTAAAAATATTAAATACATTACGAAATGTATCTTCAAATGTTGGATGAATTTTAAAAAAAACTTGAATTTAACTATATAACGTACTCTGATGGATAGCTAAAATGCAAAAAAGCACCTAGACTTTTTTTTTTTTCAATTATTTATAAAGTTCTACAGAGAGTAAAATAAATTGGCAAGCAAATTAATATAATCCAATTGGTTAGAAAAATATTTAATGCAACAAAGCTTACTCGATTTTGTTCCAGGAACTCTCAGAGTGAATAAACAGCTTATTGTGCAAAGATTTATTATTATTTGAAAAACATGAAAATTAGTTATAATAAAAGCATTCATAACAGTAGAAAAATGTTGAATACTCATACAGCAGAGCTATACCTCTTTCAACCAAACATAATTTAACTAGCTAAGCATTGAAATATATGTATTAATAGTAGTAGAGAATGCACTAAAGTTTGTAATTATCAAATGTCAAAATAATTTTAGAAAAAATGTTTCCGTTATGTTCGAATTAATTTACATTTGGGTAATTACGACTTCTGGCGAGTGTTTTAGTTCAACTTAACTGAAAAAGAGGAACATAAAAATATTCGTTTATTTTTATCTTTTCCTCATAATTTTATGTAGTTTCAAAGCCGCTGAAATTTTTATGTTTCCTTGTAAATTTATTAATATATTGACTTTATTAATAATAAAATGACTAAGTAAATAATTTACTTTGAAGTGAACTTTTCTTTGGAGAGTTCAGATATCAACAAATGACTTTGAATTCAAGTTAACGAAAGATGATTCCTATCAAAATATTAATTTAGTTTCAGTCTTTTCTTGTAAATACATGTGGTGTTAAATCCACCTAAATTGATCGCCCTAATATATTAATAGTAGTAGAAAAATGAACCGAAATTTATAGTAGTTAAATATCAATATAATTTTAGAAAAAATGTGTCTTTTTACATTGGAATTAATTTATCATTGGGTAACACAGATATTGAGAGAGACTTAAAATTCCAATTTAACTAAAGAAGACGAACAACAAAATATTCATTTATTTTTATCTTTTCCTTCCATATATATTGACATTATTAATAATAAAATGGTAAAATAAGTCCTTTACTTTGAAGTTAAATTTTGTTTGGATAACTTGGATATAAAGAAAGTCTTGCAGTTCAAGTTAACGAAAGAAGATAATCATTCTTTTCCATCTCTTCTTGTAATTGTGACGATTTCTTATAAACTTGTTAATACATTAACTAATAACTTTAAATATTGATATTTAAAGGCAAATTTTCATCACTTTCAAAGGTAATTGGCCAACTGTACAAATGCATTTTATTAGTAACTAATTTGGCAAGCAATGTTTGTGAAAGTGTCGCCCACATGATGTCGTGGTGTAATAGTTTGCTTTCAGTGTCCAAACATATTGCACATATCATCTCTGCATGTGTTCCATTGACATTTTCAGCATTGCTTTTAGTGGCATCATCTTCTCTATCAATAAAAATGTTTTTCAATTCAATGCATTCTCTAGTGAAAATTCTGATAGCTTTTCTTTGAATAATTTTATACATAACATTTTTCTTTTTCATTTGGATGACTTTTTGCTGTTGCTTTAACCGTCTAACATCTTATGGCACTTTTATAGGTGGAATAATGGACAGATTGTAGAAAAAAAAATTAATTTTTATATACATACCGAGCAATAAAATTGGCAAATATTCTTTTCATAATGAAAGCAAGATTTATAAATAAATTTTGTAGCTATCATATTTCCTTTAACACAGACTTAACCGCTTAACAGTTGGAATGCCACACGAACAGCATATTTTTTTTACAGAAATCCACTGATTTACATCGCATTTTTCACTGTTTTCAGTTTGAAATGCTTCTATCGGATGGCTTTTAAATATTTCACTGTGGAATGGGTCTGTACTACCAGCTAAGAGGAAAATACTCTCATTTGAGTATCAGACTTATGTAGTAGATCGACTGAAAGACTCTTTTTAACCCGTCAGGACGCGCGCCGTGAAAAGTAACACGAGAACGGGCATGGGGTGTCAGCACACCCCAAACATATTAAATGGCATAAATACGAAAAAGAACTTTAGAATTCTGTCTGTTAGTGAAATTCATGATAATTAAACTCTTTCTCGTGAAAAATGATAACTGAAATATTAAATTATAGTTAATTTAAAAAATTAATAAACAATAAATTAAAAGCACTCACCGACAGCAGACGATTATTTTCGGACGTGGGGTGTCAAAACACCCCGCGCCCGTCCTGCCGGGTTAAAGTGATTGCGAGTAAAGAAACCAAATATTTCTGTCTCGATTGCGATGCAGGAATCTATTGATCACTATGTTGCCTAAAATGCTGAATTTTGAATCCATACTAAATGCAAATATTAAAAAAGTATGGCTTTTCTAACATTCATCTTTGTAAGAAAAGTTTTCCAATTAGTTCTTTGGAAACAAGCTATTCTTATGTAAAAGTCATTTCTTCTCTGTAAGTGATAATTGACATAATTTAAAATATTCGTTACTTGTAAAAGTTTTGATTGTTGAATTTATAATTTACATAATCGTTTAGAACATAAAAATAATTATAAAAAAGTGATGATTTTTTGGACACAAGTGATTAATAAGCAATGTTTGTGACAGTATATAATAATTTCATTTTCGTAAAGATAGGATTCTTCTTAGAAAGATATATTTATAGGCGAAATGTTAAGAAAAGGGAAAAATGAAAGAGACTGCAAGTTCTTTGAGAATGGGATTTGGGGACAGAAAAGAGGCTAATTTGAAAATATTGATACATTGAAAACACATCTGAAAACATTGCAACTTGAGTTTGGCTAGTTGTATAGGGTTTAATGGTGCAAAATCCATTGGGGACATGCGGCGCCAAGCAACTTGTGTTAGGAGATCATTTAAAGATTTAAATTCCATGATTCGTAATAAAGTTTAGCGGTTGGCATTTTTCTAGGGAGCCATTTCTGATAAACAACATATTTCAAACAATTACTAAAATCCACCGAGTGACTAAAGGATTGACTAACTTTGATATTTGTAATTTTTGCTTTTGCTTTATATTAACTTCTTATTTTAACTTTTGCTTTATATTTTAGGCTATATTTTTGAAGATCAAATTGTGTTTGCACCAGAAGACGTCGATCATAGATTTGTAAGTTTTTCTTCCTGATCCAGGTTTTCCTTCAATGCCTTTATTCAATATAAACCTTTTCATCACTCGATGAATTAATCGCAAAAATTCTGATTAGAATGGTAGTTTAAAAATGGGGCTAAGTTGGTTTCACTGGAGGTTATGTAAAAGCATTCTTTCTCAATGAAACATGATGCTCAAAGTAAATAGTCAGAATTATTGTCTTTAGTTATGTTTTTAAATTTTTTTAAATATATTTTCTTTATGGAATAAACATGTATTATTCAACGAAACCCCGTTATTATCTTTGCTGTTTTTTCTGATGTGATTTCTTGCTAATAAAATGTTTAAGGGAGCTTCTAAGTGCTCCTAAAATTCAAACAAAGTGTCGAGGATGCTAAAGCTGTTCGACCGACAACCTAACCCATAGAAAATATAATATTCCTCACTCAGTAAAATATTGCCAAGTAAAGGGATGGTATTTTGGGTTCTGTCAAGTTCCTTATCTGATAAAATGCTAATTGAAGAATTTATAATATTAAGCTCTGTAATTGTTGAGTACGAGGTGGAATTTTCCCAGGCACTATAAGGATTATTATTAGAAGAAAGATAAGGAACTATTACTAAATATTATTAGAAGATATATAAAGATACAGAAACGATAAAGATTAGAAGATTAGATACAGAATAGATAGAGATTGGAAGATTAGATACTGAAGAACTATTATTAGGATAAAAAGAAATCGAAGTAAGCATTGTAATAAGGAGCGCTTCCAAAAGTTGAAGTGGTGAGCCAGAATGGCGTAATAAAACATTTTATGAACTGAATAAAAGTAAAGACATACCTGCCAACCTTCCCTTTTTTCAAATAAACTAAAACCAAAAATTTCATAGAATAAAAAATGTTAATAAATAACTACGTTGAAACCATAGAGGTAGAATAATTAAATTTAAAAAATAAAAAAACCCTACTGCGTAAAAAGCGAACTAATTAATTATTTCTCATCAATGTGAAACAATTTTTTATATTACTTACCTATTTTTTTATTTACTTGTATTGATGACTTTTAAGTTGTGTTTAATTGCTAGTTCCTATCTATAAACACTGTTTTGATGAGGCCTATAGATGTCTATGAAGGTTAGAGTTGGAGTAAAGCTAGAGATCCTACCTACACAACTTCCAGGTTGTGTAATATTCAAACGAAGTTTCTGACTGTAAAATAGTCAATGAAACATCGTCTTCATTTTGAAAGACCTATCCAATGATATGCCACTCAATATGTTGCGTAAAATTTTTTTTTCGTCTCTACCGCTATTTTGTATTTTACGGCCGCCATTTTGAATTCATAAAAAGAACACATAGCCTATAACTATTGGGCGGTTAAGACGAATTGATAGATACCTCATTCATTAAAATCCATCCAGCCGTTGGGATGTTTCGCGGGTATAAAAAAAATCCACATACCCAGATGCGCGTGAAACACATAACCCTTCTTGGAAGTCGGGTAAAAACAGAGATGGCATATACCGTCAAAAAGTATTTGCAATATGAGGCCGGTTATCGTACAAATTTAAATGACCTCCTTAGGCAACAAAACAAGCCTGTGCGACAAAGATTGGCATTTTCGTTTAAAGTCAGGCTTGTCAAAGCAAGTTGCGAATAGTTTTAGGATTGCATATTTGGCTGTACACCAAAGCAGCAATTTTCCACTCTATTTTTCTCCTACCTCCATAGTTGAAACGCTGAAACAAGAACCGTTTTTTTAAGTATTTTTCAAGTTTAAATTATGTTTATTTCACGTGCGCAAAAATGTTGACAAGCATGACATTACCACAACTGATAAATTTTAGGAACCGCTACAGCGGCGTTCCAGAGAACTTACAGTAATAAGTAGGGAAGATGGAGGCACATGTGAACAGTTCGCATAAATATAGCTTTTTCTCATAACTGGATTAATTTCTATAGACAAAAACTACTCAATATAGTAAACAGAACTTTCTTTTACACATGATAATTTTTTTTAAATCACCTGCATAGTTCTTCTTGCATTTTTTGATAGGTTTATAAATTCAAAAAATTGTTCACATGTGTCCCATCAGCGGGGTAGTTGTGAACACACGTGGGGCACATGTGAACACAAGGAAAAAATATCCTTTGACATGCTTTTTTTCTGTTATTCATTTGTCATCGTAATCATTAGTTATATTACCCGTTAAATTCACCATAAAGAAATATATATATATATATGTTTCTCTAGTTTCTGAATGCTATGTTTAAGCAAAACTTAAAAAAATGAAAATAAGTAGATTTGGGGAGGGGTGGGGGCTTAGGCTTAGATGATTCATAGAGTATTGTTGCAGTAAAATAAAATAATAACGAAGCAATTTTAAAAAAGAAATTAAAACTTTTAAATTTTGCTTAGGGCTTTTTGTTAGGGGAAACTTTTAGGGAGGGGGCATTTACATACTATTTATCGGAAATCTGCCGAAATACGAAAGCGTCTCACTCCTGTATTTGCCTTATTTACTTGTAAATTATAGATAAAGAAGGGTTTTTTAATGATTAAAAAAAATATCGACTATACTCCCCCCTCCCCCCCCCCTAACTTCTTTTGCTTTTGAAAGAGGTGGGGATGGGGGGCTTATAATCGGATTTTACGGTAGTTATCAGTTTAAAAATTTTACTTTCTTTAAATATTACTGATATCTACCGCCATTCAAAGCATTATATACATAACTGTTTTAGAGATGGAAGTAAACCATCATTGCTTGTTTAGAACAAATATAATAGAAAAAATTGCAAAGTTGTTCGTATTAACAATGCATAAAAAATATTGTTGTAAATCGTTTAGTAAAATAATACATAACACTTATTGCATTTTAGAAAACACTAAATTTATTTAAATTATAATTGAATGTAAACAAGCTTGTTGCTCTTTATGTACTTGCTGACAGATGTGTTTGTGGAAGTTTCAATACAAAATCAACTTTGTATGACGGAAATGTCTTCTATTTCAGGAAAATTATACATATTGGATCTGACATTATTGCTCATGAAGTTAACTGAAATGAACAGAATCACAGAATGATTATTTGGGTACTTATGTATTGTTCATATCTGCCCCAACTAGTCTGTTCACAAGTGCCCCAGATTGCTGCGTCTGTTAAATTGATAAATCATTAACATTTCTCAATTTTAGAAGAAAAAGAAGTCAATCAAAAATATTTATTACTATTCATAGTATATGTTAAAACACTCAGATTCAAATAAATGAATAAATAAATAAAGTTATTCGCTTTTCAACTTGGAACAAAGATTTTACTTTTGAGATCTAAAAACAGTGTTTTGTCTACAGAGGACAAAAAAAATGTTAAAGAGCTTCAAACATTCTTTTTTCCATATGTCTACAAGTGCTACCATCTTTAGTAATTTTTTTCAAATAAAAAAAAACTTATAATAACTATGGAAAAATTGCGATGTTCACATCTGCCCCCTGTTCACATGTGCCCCCATCTCCCCTATATATATAAAGTAAATTCTATACTTTTTTGCAGTATACCAACTATGTCAGCTAAAAAAAGGCCATCAGAGGTGCAACACAACAAAAAAAGTCGCCCGAATGAAAAAGACAAAAGAAAAGGACCATCTGATAAGAAGACGTTTAATGAAAACATTCTATCTGAAAAGATTGACAATTCAGCAAATCGCACAGCCAATGCGACAAATCCAGATTTTAAATGTCTAATTTGTCATGATAAGGAAATTGATACCTTTACTGCCATAGGATGTGGGCATCGGTATCACTCCCACTGTTTGCAAATTTGGCTAAAACTAAATCCCATCTGCCCCGTGTGCCGAGTACCCGTGGAAGAAGACGAAAATTCACCAGTAAATATTAACTAATAATAGACCAGAAGAAATCACCACAAATTAAACTGATTAAAAACGTTATATATTTACAAATGAACAACGAATTAAAATTTTTATAGTGATTTTTTTCTTTAACTTGAAATCAAAGACTTTCTGTGCATACTACTATAACCATATTTCAATCTTTAGCTAGGTAATTTCTGATTAATCGATTATGCTGTAAAAGAGTTCAATTTTTTCTACTGTTATTAATGCCTTTATTGTAACTAATTTTAATGTATTTCCAATGTTAATAAATCTTTGAACTACATGCTGTTCATTCACTGATAAATTAAACTAAATTGAAAGTAGGTGTATGTAAAAGATTTTTGTAAGTAATTATATTTTTAGGAATTCTAAAATAATTCATTAATTAATACAAGATCAAAAGAATGTTTTAAAACAGGGATATGAATGAACTAGGGGCTCTGTTTCCTGCATCCTTCGTGCGCCAACCCTCGGACTACTAATAGAATTGCTAATCGTAAACTTATTCAAGTCATCCATTGGTGGAAACGTACTGTAATCTACCATAATAAAAAAATAAAATTCTTGGATTTAAGTGTATTTTTAGAAATTTAAATTATGTATGGATATATATGGATGCCGGCAGGCAGATTTATTACATCCATCTTACGTTTTGCTGGGTGTTTTATGTAACGGCTTAGTTGATTTTTTAGTATAAGTAATAAATTGCTAATTAGTAATTATTTACAAATTCACAATTTAAAATTTTGTTTGTTAAAGAGTATAAGTTTAAGTTCAAAGTAATCACTATCCCGTGTCACAAAACATATTCCTTGGACTTGAAATCTTTGAAAATGGGAAAAAACTACGAATTTTGGAAAAAAAAAAATTGCTATCTTTTATAATATGCTTGAGATATTATTCCGTGTGTTTATTAATCAAAACTGAAAAATTTCCGAACAAAATGTCTCAATTAAAGAACGTTTTAATTGGAGGACAAAAGGGATTAATTTTAATGTGTTGTTAACGTTTCACTAGCATTTTCGTGAAATTAACATGTTATTGCCTAGTTGTTAATACATTTAATGATGTACTTTCAGCACCAAATTTGGCAACATTTTACCAAATGTTAGAAACAATAAGAAACAACTGAAGATACATTACATTTAATATAGGGGAGATGGGGGCACATGTGAACAGGGGGCAGATGTGAACATCGCAATTTTTCAATAATTATTATAAGTTTTTTGATTTGAAAAAAATTACTAAAGATGACATCACCTGTAGACATATGGTAAAAAAATTTTTGAAGCTTTTTGACATTTTGTTTGTCCTCTGTAGCCAAAACACTGTTTTTAGATCTCAAAAGTAAAATCTCTGTTCCAAGTTGATAAGCGTATAACTTTATTTATTTATTCATTTATTTGAATTTGAGTGTTTTAATATATACTATGAATGCTAATAAATATTTTTGATAAAGTTCTTTTTCTTCTAAAATTGAGAAATGTTAATGATTAATCAATTTAACAGAAGCAGCAATGTGGGGCACTTGTGAACAGACAAGTTGGGGCAGATATGAACAGTACATAAATGCCCCAATAATCATTCTGTGATTCTGTTCCTTTCAGTTAACTTAATGATAAATAATGTTAGTTCCATTATCTATAATTTTCCTTAAATAGAAGATATTTTCCTCACACAAAGTTGATTTTGCATTGAAACTTCATCAAACACATCTTTCAGCAAATACATAAAGAGCAACAAACTCGTTTACATTCAATTGTACTTTAAATAAATTTAATGTTTTATAAAATGCAATAAGTGTTATATATTATTTTATTAAACAGTTTACAACAATATTTTTTATGCATTGTTAAGACAAAAGTATTACTTTGAACAACTTTGCAAATTTTTCTATTACATTTGTTCTAAACTTGCAGTGATGGCTTACTTCCATATCTAAAACAGTTATGTATATGATGCTTTGAATGGAGATAGATATGACATATATATTTCTTTATGGGGAATTTCACAGGTAATTAATTAATGATTACGATGACAAATGAATAGCAGAATAAAAAGCATGTCAAAGGCTATTTTTTCCTTGTGTTCACATGTGACCCACGCGTGTTCACAACTACCCCGCTGATGGGGCACATGTGAACTATTTTTCGAATTTATAAAACTATTAAAAAATGTAAGAAGAACTATATATTTGATTTTTAAAAAATTACCATGTATAAAAGAAAGTTCTATTCACTATATTGAGTAGGTTTTGTTTATAGAAATTAATTCAGTCATGAGAAAAAGGTATATTTATGCGAACTGTTCACATGTGCCCCCATCTCCCCTATGTCATGTAGATCATGCCGGCGACGTTTTCGTGAAAAAAGTTTGAAATTTCGCCATCAGATGAGGCTGTACTGTTAAAACCATATGCAAATGAGTAGCTAGTGCAATTTCGCTGTAAAAGTGGTACTTATGGTTCAAAGAAATCATTCGTCTGCAGTGAACATGCCGCTGAACAAGGAGGAACGCAACCTTGATCGTAAAACTTTTTTATCAGAATGAGAGCAATTCTTCGGTAGCCCTTTGTGTTTTTCGATGGATGAAAAACTTAAGGAGAGGACCCATGTCCGTAAATGCAGTTAAGAGGCTACTTCAGTCAGGCGAAAAGACCCGTTCGCTAATGCTAATGCTATGGAAGAAATTTATAAAGATATCTCGGTTATATTTCAATATTTTTAAATGATTTTTTTTGCATTGGATAGCTAAGATCGATCTGTATGAGGCCGTTTTTTACTTTTTCGATTTTCATTGCAGATTTTTTTTATGAGGATGTATTCGTTTTCGAAACCGGTTCCGAAAACAAAAGTGTCCCCATAAAAAATATCTGTAAACAAAATCGAAAAAGTAAAAAACAGTCTTTGTACAGCTCGATCTCAGCTATCTAATGCAAAAAAACCATTTAAAAATATTGAAAAGCAACAGAGATATCTTTATAAATTTCTTCCATAGGATCAGCATTAGCGAACGGGTCTTTTCGCTTGACTGAAGTAGCCTCTTAAATGCATGGCTCGTAAGTTTGAAAAAACTGGTTCTCTGGATGCTGCATCGTAAAGAGGACGACGTGCAACTGAGCCGGTGATTGTGGAAAAAGTCGCAATTGCAACAGCTGAAGCATCAGCCAATTCTTCAAATGCTACTGTAAGTGGCTTCTCAATAGCACGAGCATTGGACATTCCGTGGGCAACCGTGCGCACGATTTTACGCAAAATTCTGAAGTTCTACCCTTACAAGACGCATATCGTGCAACAGTTGAAACCGCAAGATCACTCTGCACGTCTTGATTTTGCGTTGCGTTTTCTGGTGAGGATGAAAGTGGATGAGTACTGGCCCTCGCATATCTTATAGACAGACGAGGCTCGTTTTCACTTAGATGGTTCTGTGAACACACAGAACTGCCGCATATGGGGTTCCACCAATACTCATGCAGTGCAACAACAGCCGCTACATTCCCCGGCTTGGTGTGGATTCACGACGAATTTTATTTTGGGCCCATATTTTTTCGAGGAAGTCGCAATGAACGGGTTTGTTAGGTGTACAGTAACAGGTGACCGATACAGCAGACTCCTGGAGAATCATGCTGTCCCGGCGTTAAGACAAAGAGGCTGTTTGACTGTCACAATATTCATGCAAGATGGAGCAACTGCTCATACGGCGAGATGTGTAAAGAATGTGATTCAAGCCAACTTCTCTCATGAATGTGTCATCTCGCGTACTTTCCCGACTTCCTGGCCAGCAGGGTTACAAGATCTGAACCCTTGTGACTTTTGGCTGTGGGGTTTTCTCAAAGATCATGTTTATCAAGGCCATGTAACTAATTTAGCGCGTACGCCATGTCTTCCTAATTCGTACTGATATGTTGCGTGCGGCCGTTGATAACACGGTAGTACGCTTTCAGCATATTATTGACCAACAACGTATGCACATAGAGCACACAGGTGTGTAAATAAATAAAATATTCCGTTATTCTTTGATTTTTGAATTGTTATCTGTCATTTTACATTGTTAAAATGCCACCCGGTGGCGAAATTTGAAACTTTTTTTTTATGAACACCTCGGCCGCATGATCTACACAACATACATTTTAAGTTTCATTCGGATCCGTTCAGTAAAACCGGAGTTATGAGCCTCTGAGTACCGTCAGTTTAATTTTAACCCCCCTGTATTTGAAGAGAGTTTAGTAGTACATAAGTGTATAAAATAAAGAGAGCAATTAAAGAAAAAAAAATGTTCTTCAAATAAAATGTATTGAAATAAAGTTTTGAAAAGGTTGTTTCTATTTAAATGAGTGCATATTCATGCATATGCTATTCATAATACTGTTTTTAATAGTGAGAAAATTAGTATCTATAGCGTTTCAATTATAAGACTTTATGTATGAGCTTAAATGTTTATGAGAATTAAAATAAGACTTGTATATCAATAGCTCTTAAAATTAATTAAGTAATAAAACATCCAACTAAGTAACCATTGTCCTCTTTAATTTTATAAAGCAGTAAAAATGAAAAAAAAATTGGGTGTGGGTAGTACGTGCAATATTTTGTACGTGCAACAGTGTATAACATATACTACATTTGGATATAGTCCCTCATCTTTTTCCTGCCTTTTGGGAACAACGGATTTCGAGCTTACTCTATCGGCGATCACTTTCAGAATTTTCAAGTTATGTTTTCGAGACTTTCACAAAATTTGCTCTATACGTTTATCTAATACATTATACAAATTATATTTTGATTGCATGCGCGTGCGCAGTGAAACATTATTTAGTGAATCTGTTCATTTTTCATCCTTTATTTGTTATTTTTTAATTCTGATTGCAGGGTATTGTGTACAATGTCGTTTGTCATGGTTCCTGAAACGAACATTCTTTTATATTAAAAACTCTGCAAATTATGCAAAACACTTGGTAAAATTTGGGACTGTTTTTATAAAAAAACCCCTTAATTTCTAAATAAGTATGCGTGCTATCCTCATAAAAATGAACACAGTTTATTACAAGAAACTTCCTAATCATGTGCTAAAGTTTCAACGCTTTTGCGACAGTACTTTTTACAGTGTTATCGAAAATATTTTCGTTTTTCATCAATTTGTTGACGGTTTCCTATGGGGTTGCATGAAATAAATCTTCTCGGAAATATATGACGTCTACTACGCTGTTTACGCACTTGAAGTTTCAGGATAATTCCTGATGTATTTTTCTAGATATTTAACAAAATGTCTAAAATCGCAAGTGACCGGTCATCATTGGCCATATAGGGTAAAATGCCCATATTTCGTCCCCTCTCCTAATTTCGTCCCCTTAACGTCTCCGCTTCTGCGAAAGTGGCGCCACTTATGACGAACGGCTGAGGGGACGGAAGGTAAAAGGGGTCAGTATTGAAAGTTTCGTTCGCCAAGACGCATACACAAATTAAAGACGGCTAATTTAATATTTTTAGAAGGCCTGAGTTCTTATTACGTCTTTTGTAGAACGTTATTTACTGTACTGTAAGTATTTATTTCTTATTCATTGCATGTGTTTTACATTGGTAAGATGCATTGGAAAGATGCTGGCAGTAGCATACAGTGAGTTTTAAGACACTCAGTTCATCTTACGGGAACTGAAGCTCCGTCATATTGGGAAGTACCGTGGTCCCAATTTCGCCGCCTTCGCAGTTCTTATTTACGTCGAAATTAGGAATGCTTTTTCATGACATTTTTTCCCTCATGTTTGGATGGCTAATGTTTCTTTATGTTATCCTTCCACTGATAATTATTACATTTCTTTGTTCCTTACTTTAATGTAAATTAAATTACTCACTCATTTAGAAATAAATTTCGATTTAGTTATAAGTTAACCTCTGCGTATTGGATTTTTTGGGGGACGAAATTGGGACCATTTTTTTTTCCTTTGCATTTTTTAGATACATTTGAAAAAACAATTTTTCGCACTGTTAAATTTTGCAATTAAATTTTTTAGTACGATATTTGCCTATGTTTCTATGTGCGTGGGTAGTTAGTCTATCTAAAATCCAAATTTGGCAGATTTTCACAGTAAGTTACAACTCCCAAGGGCCTAAAAGTGACTGGGGGACGATAATATGGCACCTTACCCTACTAGTGTACATTACGAGTAGTGCTGATCTAAGAAAACAAGCAATCAAATTGAAAAAAATAAAAAGTAACCAGCACGATACTCTCGCAAACTAGCATAGTGTGTTTTTATTACAGCATGACGTAGTCAGAAAGTAGCTCTGCGAAATATACTAAATATGTTTAGAATATTTACTAACTGAAGAAACGTTTACATTTTAGATCAATCCCTGTCCCCAAAGATGGATTGCGTCGGACAAGTAAGAACGATCGTCAATAGTTGCCAACTTACTCTGATTGCGACATCTTTCGTGGCAATTACGGTAAGTATTTTTATATATTAAATTCTGAAATTGCGTATAACATTTTTTATTTGTTCAGTACCTCATTTCTGCATAATCCTTTTATTTCATTAATCCAATTTAAAACATTTGGTTAAGTATATCGGACCATTCTTCTCGTATACATGGCGTTCCCTCCTATCTCTGCCCCGTAACTGATTCTTAAACCGTTAATTTTCATGTATATTTACAATTACAAAAATGTTTCAAATGTTGTTCTCTATTTTTTAATCTTTTTGCGCAATTAGACGAGCAGGATTCGTCATGTTATGCAGAAAAAGAAAGTTATTTACAATTGGATTCAAACTCGCGCAAATATATCACGTTAAAGCTAGTTCGCATGAAGCTACGATCACACGTACTATCCTATGATACGCAATATCAGATAGTTTCTCATAAACAAATTTTTTAAGGGAAAACGGTCGAAATAAACAGTGTAAAATTTTACTAATCATAACTTCGTCACTGACGAACTTACCGGTGCTTGTATCTCCTATCCTATGATAGATATCAGCTGAAATCCTACCAACCAGAGCTCTCTAAAAATACTTAGTCACAGCTCTTGGGGTTTACACTAACTTTTAAAACATTTAGCACCGATTAATCGTCATATGTTTGCGTGTATCTTACATTTATGGATCCGCTCAATCTTGTAAATTCTACTTGCAATGCGAGAGTAAGAAAGGTTGAGGAAAGCGAGAGTCGAGACTTTTGATGTTTTCTCGAGGAGCCCGGGACCTCAATAGCATATATTTCAGATCGTACGATAATACGGGCGATTGTAAATTTAGAATGCATTCGGAAATTTCTGATATGTCCACGAGATTTCTGTTAAATTTTGATTTTGCTTAGTATTCTTTACATTGTTAAACGAAAAAAATAAAATCCTCCTTACTTCCTGGAAAAGGTTAACCCTCTCGCTGCGTAATTATTTTTCATTAAAATAGATTAAAAAATTACGCATTTATTTTATTACATACTAGCTGCCCCTCCCGGATTTACCCGGACCCGTAATAATATTCTTAAATGAACCTGAAATTTGTATCGCAGGCCCGTACAGAGGGGGGTGGGGGGAGTAGAGACGGTGCAAATTACAAGTGTCCGACTCTTGTTCAGTTGGAAAGTTGTGTAAAGTCACAGGTTAAGGTTTCGAATTTTTATTTGTCTCATACTTTAAACTTTTTTATTCAAAATTAATTGATTAATTCATTTAAAATTTAATTAGGTTTTCAATATTTTAAATTTTTATTTAAAATCTTTAGATGAAAAATAATTACAAATACATCATAAACTGTAATACTGAAAAGAAATAATAAAATTGTAAGCAAATACTACTATATGGATTTTAAAAAAAGGTACTATCCAGTAAATTTATTTTCTAATAGAGAAAAGTATGTTTATAACAGAATCCTGCAATGAACTGAAAAAAAGGTTTCAGCCCCCCACCCCACCCCAAAAATGCAATTATGCTTTGTTCAATTTAAAGAGCCTGCATAAAACTGAATTTATCGCTGGTCATTTGCGTTTCCGTCGAAGCAGGTTTTATTTTATCTTACTTCTGGTAGGGGCCCTGTGTTGGAATAGCTACTGGGACGCGCAAACTCTTTGTACGACCAAGTTTGTATAATTTTGTATCTTTAGACAGTTTATTTGGCGCATCTAGCGAGGGTTTTTATAAGTGATGGAATTGTTTTTATTGGTACAGCTGAAAAACCCTTGAAAATTTAAAAAAAAGTCATTTTTTTTATTGAATCAATTGGACAATGTAAAATGCACTTTTTTTTTAATTATTCGATTAATTTATGTGTAATTTTTTAAAGTAATTCAATTGTTTTAAAATTAAGAATAATTAGAAACCCTTAGAATTGTAAAAAAAATACAAAATTTCTTTTAATTAAATACGTTGAACAATGAGATTTATAAAATGTAGTAATTTTTTTCTAATTCGATTCATTTATGTGTAGTTTTTTTTCTTTTAGTAATTCAATTGTTTTAAAGTTAACAATAATAACTGTATATATTTATTTACTTATTGCCACATTGATTTACAAATGCGGAACTTTTTCTTACTTTAGATACCTTTGAAAGAAGAAAGAAATCCTTAAAATTGTGATGCGTAAATACGGGTTAGGTTCCCTTAGAAAGACCCCCACGGAGGGCACTCCCCCTAGGGCCTATATCCCTCGAGTAGATAATCGGCCGTCAAAAATCAACCCAACCCAACCCTTAAAATTGTAAAAATGTACGATATTTAATTGGATCCAAAAATCAATTTAGTCCTATTGAGTTCCGAACCAGAGACCTTTCGTATAAAAAAACAAACCAAAGCGTTATATGACTACGCTAGAGACCAAGATGAAATGAATAAATTAAAGTTCTGTTCCCTATCGATGCGTAAATGGCTTTTTCTTTTATTGCGTCGGTTTCATTAGCATAACAAAACAGATGGTTTTTGTTGTCCGAATTCTTTTAAATTTTAATACATCGTAAATATAACTAAAAGTACTAAACTAATAACTAACTATAAAAACCCTTTTTAAAATTTCTTAAAAAATAAGTATATTTAAGAGGAAAAACGTTTAACTGAAGTCGAGAGAAACAGAAGGGAAATCCTAATTTTTTTGTCGAAGTTTTCACACATTTTATTTTGTAAAAAATGTTTCTACTCGTCCGAAAGTTTTGAAATTTTTGTAGGTGATGTATATCTGGTCTATTGAGATGCTCTAAAAGGATAGCGTTAAAATATGGGCGTTTATTTACTTTTAGCGTAGAAAAAATATCTTCTCCTTGAGGCGCAAAGTGACCTGAGTTCGCCGGTGTATTAGAAAGGGTTAAGATTCATATTTTTTAAACCGATTATACGATCGATGAGAAGAAGATTTCAACTTTAAGAATATATTTTTGGTTTGTCGGTACCTTTTAAATTGCATCCTAAGGGAGAAAAGCGTTTTCCGGAAAAATGGCCCTTTTTGATTTTTTTTTCAAGGGATTAAGTGCGATATTTTTTTTAATTGACTACGGCATTTGAGACGTTAGAGTGCGTTCTTTCAGAATATATCTTCCGTTTTTAATTTTACTAAGCGGTTTGGAGTATGTTTGTTACTAAATGATGGCAAAATTCCCCGGCAAATATGTTTTTCGTTTTTCATGTTTAAGGGGACCGGGTAAGCGAAATTCAACCAATAAATCAATTTTTACTTTTTTATATTATTAAATTGTTTAAACTTTTATCTTTTTAACGATGTATTACACATTTTTATATATATTAAAAAAGTGTTGGATTCTTTCTAAGAGCCCTTTAAAACAGTAGGCTACTTTTTTTTAATTCAGATTTCTTGATTGGCACCACTTTTCTGAAGTGGTAAAATTCCCATTGTTTTCGCCTTAATTACTATTAAATAAGGCGAATTTTACTATTTCAAAAAAGTGGTGCCAATCAAGAAATCAGAATTTAAAAAAAGTAGTCCACTGGCAATACTGCTTCACACCTTTAATTGATTTTTCTCAAAACTTCGAGTTTTCAGGTTTGTGTTCCCTTTTTTTCAATATCTATTAAACTTAAAATCTCAGATTTTTCTAAATACTTATATCATGTTATAGTGCATACTTTAACACAGGGATTTAATGATTTGTTGAGAAATATTTATTTTAGGAAGTAAAATCTTACCAAAAATGCTAATTTAAAAATGTCTTTCCATAAATAGTTTTCAGTTTCATTTAGAAAGAAAATGGTCCGTTAAAATACGTAAAGCATGTTCTTCAAACTACTCTAAAAAATCTAGACCTCAATCTTTCACCATTTATGAGAAAAAGGTACATAAAGTTGGTGTATTTTAACATGGCCGAGATAGAGCTTACCCGGTCCCCTTAACCGATGCGTATATGAGGCTTCAGTGCATGCGCCTAAACTTTTCCCTTCTCGCAATGACCGAGATGGGTTTTTAACAAGAGTGAGTTACGGTTGTTAATTAATAACTCAACTAATTATAAGAATTTTAAAATTCTAAGACCCAGGTACATTAAGAGAGGCCTTGGAGTATCTTCACAAAAAAATTTCAGCCTTGTACGTGCCGTAGATTTTGTTAGCCATCGCAGGCACACACACACAGATAGACAGAGCGATGTATTCTCTTATTAGTATCGATTTCAAATCTAGATATATTTTAGAGTTAAAATATGAAAAAAAATTGTAAAAGAGTTCCTTTTTTAATATAGAATTAGATCATAAAAAAAAGATCGCGGAAATCGTGAGGTGCGCAATTTTTTCTACTTTTACGTTGCCCGTAGAAATCGCGGGATGCACAGCAAAAGGGTTAAAAGCCATTTATGTCAAAATAGTTATTTTTGTAAAAACGATTAAATTTAATTTTTTATACGTTCCCTGGATCTTATAAGTTATATTTAGAAAGTTATGCTCCAAAAACTAAAACATAAAACACTTTGTATGACCAAAACATGAATTGTCAGCTTTTTTGACACTAAAAGCGAAAATCCGCATTTAGAGTGTGGTATAAAAGTCACTCCCGCAACATATCTTCATTATTATTAAAATTAGGACCAAAATTCCGCGTTAGGTTTGAAATGAGATATTCTCTGTTTTTGAGTGAATAAATGGATTGCGATCATGGTTTCGTATCTAAAAATTTTTTGTTGAAACGTTTGTAGAGGTTTTCATGTGCCGAAAATTTCAGGCTTGGGTCCTGCCAGAATCATTTATTTTTCTGAAGTTCATGGACCGGTCCATTCTCAACGTAATTAAACGTAATCAGGTCCAACCCGTGCCGGCCCTACTGAATTTCTACAAAAATTACTGGTGTTTTTCTACCAACATTATATTACAATTATTTTCATTTTCGCAAGCCATGCAATATGGAATAACAACATTGGTGGTGACTTAATTAAATTAACATGAAAATTCATTTTAAAAATTACCTAGTTTATAATGAAGGAAAAAGACTGTTAAAAAATTGCAATTTTGAAGCCAAATAAAGAAAAACAAGAGTTTTTAAAAACATTTCTTTGCAATTATTAAGCCAAAATTAAACCTGGACTATGGGTCGAGATTAGACAATTTTTTTAGATATATCGGCTTCGATTTTAAGGAATTTGTTTTATTTTAGAATTTAATCTTTGATATATATTTATTCTTTCTACCAAAGCTCTAGAAATGCTACTATTTAATGAATTGTTGGAAAAGAATTTCGAATAGTGCGAACATCTCACGTTTTCGCCAGCACTGTATTTAAATCTCTGAACTATAACTTTAAAAAATATCCTGTTTAAGAAAATTAGGTTTAAGCAAATAATATTAAATTCATAAGCTTAATAGAACAGATAGCCATAGCTTAAATTATACACATTTAACAAAAGAAACGGAAACCATAATAATAATAAAAAAGGGAGAACCTCAAATAGCGATCATTGTCAAGCAGGAATTTGAATTCAACAATCCATCATGTCGTAGGGGGAAAAAAAAAAGCTTTGTGCTTTTTACCACTAACTAATCGCATCCCTTAAAATCCATCTAGGTTCTTTAGGTTAAAATGTTCTTTAGTTAAAAATATAAAATTCGAGTCTTTCTCTTTATAAATAAAACCGCCAATGCCATACTGTCCCGACATAATTACGATTTTGAATGCATTGCAATTCTATTAGAAAACAAGGGAAAAAATTAAAGGAACTTGACATTTATCTATTTTTAATTATAAATATAGTTTCAGTTTATAAAGCAGTTTAATCGGAATTTCTTTTATAGAAATTCAACAACATTTAATGGCGATATATTGAATATTTATGCCCCTCAGAGATTAATTATGAAACCTTGAAAGGAGAAAATAATAAGCTTCTGAAACAGCTCATGTGACTTATTATTATTATTATTTTAAATTATCTTGAATTTAAATGGGAGGGGTAGGGCTTGAGACCTCCTTTCTTTCCGGCGCCTCTGCTTTGACTCACCTGTAAAGATATCACTATTTTATATAGAATTTTTTGAGGGGGCGCTTTTCAATGAATTAAAAAAAAGAAAGGTGGTGAGCAAAATGTAAAAAGGGAAAATAGCATTTCGGAAACACTCTCATCTATGACAAACAATGTAAACAAAAATATTCCAGAAATAAAATTTTGGTCGTATAAAAGTTACCATGTCAGTATTTTGGAAATTATAAACTGAAATTATTTCACAACAAGTCGAAAATTTAATTTATAAACAATAAACATTAGGAATATTTATATACATTGCTACTAAACAAATTATTAATAAAAAATAGACCTTTCAGGATTTATAAACTAAGAGAGACTTGTGGGTTATTCCATAAAATCTCGACAACGACGTCTATTTTTTAGGGGTTTAATTTACCTAAATTTAAATCATGAAAAGAAAACTGTTGTATATTTTATCTCCCGATTTGGAAGCTGATTTATTGCTTTTCTGATACTCCTGTTTCGCTAGCTGCAGGTTGCAGCACTAGACTGGGTAAAAGTAGTGGAAACCTATATAGAAAAAAAATTAAAATCTATTCACACACACACAAAAAAAATTGTTTGAAAAATCATTTTAATTAGAGCCAGTCAAAAATTGATTATGCACGTTTTTCAAAAATCAAAACTCTGGGTACTTTAAAAAGTACTGAAGTTTTAGTAAACATACCAGTTTCGAAAACATATACCTCATGAATGAAAGCGATAAAAGAAAGGATTTTTTATATGTGTAATTACTACTTTCGAACATTTAATGAAGAAAAAGTCAATCTGTTAATTCACTTTTTTCGTGAAATTAACATTTTGAAAGTGTGTACAGTCGTAAACACCTCCGACTAACTCCTCAACAAATTATCGTAGACGAAATTTACTGGTACCGAACGATTGGAAATAATGTTTACTTTCAAATGATGTATATGTCGTAGGCTAATTGAAAAATCCGGCTCTTTGCAAACAGCCTAGGCTCTTTGCAAAGAGCAGGGCTAATTGGAGAATCAATCTCCCTTTTTCCAATTAGCCTGATATTTTTCAGGCTTATTGCAAAGAGCCTAGAAAGCGTTAGGCTAATTGAAAAATGACCACTTATTATCCGATCAGGGTGATATTTTTAGCTCGTAGGCTATCAAAGCCTGAGAGCTTATGTGTCCTCCGATTCTGTATGTACGTGTGTACGTACGTACGTACGTATGTACGTAACGCGATAATTCTTGATAGAAATATCCGATTTGCTTCAATTTTTTTTTTCTAGGTTCATTCTGATAAGGTGCTTCCCTGATTATTTTTTGGAGTTCATTGGTTAAGGATAAAGGGGGAAAAGGGGGGGTAGTCCCCCAACCTTAATTTATATAAATGGGTTTTTCATGCAGAAATATTCGATTTGCTCCAAATTTGGTATACCGGTTTTATTGTGTTAAGGAGCTTCCCTGATTAGATTTGGAAGCTCATTATTTAAGTATAAAGGGGGGGGGAAGGGGGCTACCCCCCTTAATTTAGATAAATCGGTTTTTAATAATGAATTATTCGATTTGCTCCAAATTTGGTATACCGGTTTATTAAGTTAAGGAGCTGCCTTGATTAGATTTGGAGGTTCATTAGTTACATATAAAAGAAGGAAAGGGGGGTCTATCCCCCCGTAATTTAGATAAATGGGTTTTTCATGCAGAAATATGCGATTTGCTATAAATTTGGTATACCGGTTAATTATGTTAAGCAGCTTCCCTGATTACATTTGGAAGATCATTATTATGTATAAAGGGGGAAAAGGGGGGCAATTGCATCTCCCCTTAATTTAGATAAATGCGTTTTTCATGTAGAATTATTCGATTAGCTCAGATTTGGTATACTGGTTTATTATGTTAAGGAGATGGCTTGATTAGATTTGAAGGTTCATTAGTTAAGTATAAAGGGAAGAAAGGGGGGGCTAGCCCCCTTCCCCTTAATTTAGGTAAATGGGTTTTTAATGCAAATTATTCGATATGCTCCAAATTTGGTATACCGGTTTATTATGTTAAGGAGCTTCCCTGATTAGATTTGGAGGTTCATTAGTTAAGTATAAAGGGAGGAAAGGGGGCTAGACCACCACTTAATTTAGATAAATGGGTTTTTCATGCAGAGTTATTCGATTTGCTTCAAATTTCGTATACCGGTTTATTATGTTAAGGAGCTGCCTTGGTTAGATTTGGAGATTTATTGGTTTAGTATAAAGGAGGGACAGGGGCTAGTGTCCCCTTAATTTAGATAAATGGGATTTTCATACAGAATTATTCGATTTGCTTCAAATTTGATATACCCGTTTATTACGATATGGCTTCCTTCATTTGATTTGGAGGTTCATTGGTTAAGTATAAAAGGAAGGAAAGGGGGGCAATTGCCCCTCCCCTTAATTTAGATAAATGTGTTTTCATGCAGAATTATCTAATTTAGTTTAATTTTTTTTTCTAGGTTCATTCTAATAAGGAGCTTTTCCGATTAGATTTGAAAGTTCATTGGTTCAGCATAAAGGGAGAAATGGAGGGGCTAATACCCCCCCCCCCTTAATTTAGTGAAATGGTTTTTTCATGCAGAATTATCTGATTTGCTTCAAATTTGGTATACCAGTTTATTATGTGAAGTAGCTTCCCTGATTAGATTTGGAGGTTCTTTGGTTAAGTAGAAAGGGGGGCAACGGGGACTAATACCTTCATTTATTTTTCGAGGGTCATTATTCTTTGAAATAAGAGTATAATATACAATTAGTGTGAATAGCCTGTGAGCTCAATGCCATCAGTTTAACTGGGCAATTTTCTTTTTATTAGGTTTATTAACGCATAACCCTACCCAAACCCGAAAAATAAATTACAACAGACCGTACCCCGATCCGAGCAAGACAAAATAATTTCAGTCTACATGCAACCCGACTCGAACCTGAGAGTTCCATTTGAAAAACCCGACATCCCGAACCAAATCTGATAACCGACAAAAATATTACAAAAATCCATAACCGGATCCGAGCAAGACAAATTAGTTTCCGTGGACACGCAACGCTACCAGAACCTAAAAATTCCATTCGAAGTCAACCTGAAACCCGTCCCGAATCAAATCTTAACCGACAAAAATATTCCAAAGAACTATAACCCGATGCATGTCAGACAAAATAATCTCCGTCCACTGGCAACCCGATCCGAACCTGAAAGTTCTAATTGAACTCAATCCGAAACCTGGTTTGGTCGGTTTTCGGGTTGACTTCAAATGGAAACTTCAAGTTCGGATCCGGTTGAATAAAAATTAAAATAAATCAGATAATTCTGCATGAAAACCCATTTATCTAAATTAAGGGGAGGGGCAATTGCCCCCCTTTCCCCCCTTTTAAACTTAATCAATGAACCTCCAAATCAAATGAAGGAAGCCATATCGTAATAAACTGGTATATCAAATTTGAAGCAAATCGAATAATTCTGTATGAAAAACCCATTTATCTAAATTAAGGGGACACTAGCCCCTGTCCCCCCCTTTTTACTTAACCAATAAATCTCCAAATCTAATCAAGGCAGCTCCTTAACATAATAAACCGGTATAAGAAATTTGGAGCAAATCGAATAACTCTGCATGAAAAATCCATTTATCTAAATAAAGGGGGGTTCTAGCCCCCCTTTCCTCCCTTTTACTTAACTAATGAACCTCCAAATCTAATCAGGGAAGCTCCTTAACATAATAAACCGGTAAACGAAATTTGGAGCAGATCGAATAACTCTGCATGAAAAACCCATTTATCTAAATAAAGGGGGGGGGGGTCTAGCCCCACTTTCCTCCCTTTATACTTAACTAATGAACCTCTAAATCTAATCAGGGAAGCTCCTTAACATAATAAACCGGTATACGAAATTTGGAGCAAATCGAATAACTCTGCATGAAATACTTATTTATCTAAATTAAGGTGGGGGGGGGGTCTAGCCCCCTTTCCCCCCTTTATACTTAACTAATGAACTTCCAAATATAATCAGTGAAGCTCCTTAGCATAATAAACCGGTATACGAAATTTGGAGCAAATCGAATAATTTTGCATTAAAAACTCATTTACCTAAATTAAGGGGGGATAGCCCCCCCTTTTCTCACTTTATATTTAATTAATGAACCTCCAAATCTAATCAAATGATCTCCTTAACATAATAAAAAAGTATACCAAATTTGAGCAAATCGAATTATTCTACATGAGAAACGCATTTATCTAAATTAAGGGGAGAGGCAATTGCCCCCTTTCCCCCCTTTATACATAATAATGATCTTCCAAATGTAATAAGGGAAGCTGCTTAACATAATTAACCGGTATACCAAATTTATTGCAAATCGCATATTTCTGCATGAAAAACCCATTTATCTAAATTACGGGGGTTAGCCCCCCTTTCTTCCCTTTATATGTAACTAATGAACCTCCAAATCTAATCAAGGCAGCTCCTTAACTTAATAAACCGGTATACCAAATTTGGAGCAAATCGAATAATTCATCATGAAAAACCGATTTATCTAAATTAAGGGTATAGCCCCCCTTTCCCCCCTTTATACATAAATAATGAGCTTCCAAATCTAATCGGGGAAGCTCCTTAACACAATAAAACCGGTATACCAAATTTGGAGCAAATCTAATATTTCTGCATGAAAAACCCATTTATATAAATTAAGGGGGGGACTAGCCCTCTTTTCCCCCTTTATCCTTAACCAATGAACCCCAAAAACTAATCAGGGAAGCACCTTATCAGAATGAACCTAGAAAAAGAATTTGAAGCAAATCGGATATTTCTATCAAGAGTTATCGTGTTACGTACATACGTACGTACACACGTACATACAGAATCGGCGGGCCCATAAGCTCTCAGGCTTTGATAGCCTGTGAGCTAAAAATATCACCCTGATCGGATAATAAGTGGTAATTTTTCAATTAGCCTAACGCTTTCTAGGCTCTTTGCAATAAGCCTGAAAAATA
Organism: Maratus speciosus; assembly: GCA_963932465.1. Classification (NCBI taxonomy): domain Eukaryota; kingdom Metazoa; phylum Arthropoda; class Arachnida; order Araneae; family Salticidae; genus Maratus; species Maratus speciosus. The sequence continues at coordinate 217,658,461 of OZ010796.1, read as the reverse complement.
TCAGGCTAATTGGAAAAAGGGAGATGGATTCTCCAATTAGCCTACGACATATATAAAATTTTCTTAGGGGGCCATCTACATATTAAAACGAAACCAAACTTCATTCTTTTCAATGGCAATACCCAATTTTAACGAGATATTTCAAATCTTTGGTTCAAACTATGCTTAGACACGAAATTTCAAGTCATTTGAATGATAAGTTTTTGAATTATAAACATTCAAAATTTAGTGTTTCTAATGTTAACTTACATTTTCACATTTTTATTTATATCTCCTGAAATTATGCTTCTAATGTGCTAATTTTTTGTGTAGCAATAATACTAATATAACCAAACATAAATACGTTGAATTTGCAATTTTTATAATTTTATGATATGAATTATGAAATTAATATTAAAAAAAATTATGAATTGCAACCTACATTTTTTTTTTATGGATTTAGATTTATTATGGCCTGCTTTATTAAAATCCAAAATTTCACATTTTTCTTCCAAGTAGTTTTCAAATTATGCTTAAAAAACGGCAAAATGATGGTTTAAGGGACCGTCTATGATAGAAGTGACTAAATATTTTAAATTTTTTCTGCTGTTCTGTAATCTAGCAGGCTTCATTGCCTGCTTAAGGTGCCTTGATCAAGAAGGGGGCTCTCTCGGTTAACAATCGAGTACCGAACTTCAATTTGGATACAGCCCTTAAAATACGCTGGTTATAAAATAATTAATTTCTCGGAAACGTATCATACGAATTGCATAAAAATTCGTTTTTAGACTAATTGAAGGGTGTCGAGTTCATTTATCGTGTCAGAATTGTGTACTGCTATTGAAAAAAACAAAGTTATGGCTCGTTTTAATATGTAGATGGCGCCCTAAGCAAATTTTATATACATAATTTAAAAACAGACTTTATTTCCAATCGTTCGGTACCAGTAACTTTCTTCTAGGATAATTTGTTGAGAAGTTAGTAGGGGGTGTTTCCTTTTTTTTTTCCAGGACTGTACTTCAATTGGGAAGTGCTAATTCATATGCGATTCGGCAAAAAGACCACTGAATATAATGTATTTATTATGTCTTACATTATTATTTTAAGTGCTCTATTAGATATAGAGTAGTGAAATTGAAGAACTGGCAGCCAGTCATGATCAAAAAGAACATTTAGAAGGAAGACACAAAAATTTTTAATAATCTTTTTACAATAAAGAAATGTTAAAATTCTAGTGCTAAATTCACCTAGAGAATTAATTAAAATTCATTTAAGGCACAAATTAAATGTACTAAAATTACTTGTAGGTGCATAATATAAAGTTATTTAAAATACATTAAAATACCTTAAAAATGCATTAAAAATACATTAAAATCCCAAAAACGTTTTCAGCCAAGTTCACATGGTTATCATCACACTTCAATCTTCAGTGGTTATTTATATGTTGTTATGTGAATTTGGCTGAAAATGTGTTGGGATTTTAATGGACTTTAAGGTATTTTAATGTATTTTAAACAATTTTATATTATATGTATGCATCTACAAGCAATTTTACTACATTTTATTTGTGCTTTGTATGAATTTTAATCTTTTTACTACACATAATATTCTTTCTTTGCTTCGGTGGAACATTTTTTTTTTGTGTGTGTTGATAATAAATAAGTTAAAACGACCATACATTCCATGTGTTTTTTTATCCTCGTAATTTTAGTGTGCAGTGGAAATGGGAACGTGTTTAAGTGTGCCATGGAATGTGTGCCGTGAGGTATAAAAGATTGAGTAACTTTTTTTCAAACATGATTTCATCAAACTTTCATTACTCTTTTTATTTCATAGATGGCGGTAGCATAGAATCCTAACATTTTTATACCGGTGACAGCTTTTCTTTACCTTCTTTTCAAATGTTTCATAGTAGAAGTTTAAAATTAGAAAACTATAAATATATATATATATATATTAGACATGGATTTGTTTTCAGTTTTAAAAGTTTATAAACTATTTGAATTCTGAAACGAACATAAAAACGCGCACTTTGCAAAAGTAAAGTTTATTTATATCCATATTTTTGGATATCTCACAGATTTATTTCATTTCCTAAGGGAAATATTATTTCTTAAAAACATATCTTTCGTAACATAGTCGACTATTTAAAACCGTAATTAAATAATATTCTTAATAAATTTAAAGTTTTATTTGTGGTTTTCGAGACATCGTGCATTGGGTAGAAAAATGTCTAATTTCCCCCAAAATTAAAGTGTTATTGTTATATCTAGCTATATGTTCTATAAATATATATCGGTTTCCATACCTCTTGTTCGCCGTTCATATAACGCTTGGAACTCTATGTTTTAATTATCAGACTTATGATTTCTATAATAAAAGTTATAAATAATTAGCGCAAGGTGCGTTTATTAAAAATAATTTTCTTAAATGTTCTATAAAAGCCTATTAACCCTTTCAAAACGGCGTCCCATACATAAATTTACTTGATTGGAACCAGTTTTTTTTTAAAAACAGTTACTTTTACTTATTTAATCACAAAAATGCTATTATTAAACAAGGGAAATATTAATTTTCTTTACTAAAAGATACTAAACATGTGACTTACGATCGGTCTACATCATGCAGCTATGAAGATTAATCTTCAACAGGTCCATGGTCTACATCAGTGCCAAACACCGTTTTCTTGACCATGGGTACATGTAAGCAAAATGAAAAAAGTGAAAATCGGCCCTTTGAAAGGCCGATCTCAGCTATTCAATGCGAAAAAAAAATCATTTAAAAATATTGAAATGCAAACCAGATATCTTTATAAATTTCTTCCATAGGATTAGCATTAGCGAGCGGGTCTGATCGCTTGATTGAAGTAGCCTCTTAAGGGCTCTGAAAAAAATTTGAAGGCTCTAAAAAAAGGGGGGGGGGATACAATCTTTTGTGTTGCGTTCTATTGTTAAGCTATCACGTTTGTTAAAAGAATGCTGATAAATATTAATACGAAAACAATAAAAAAATATAAAAAATCGTAACATTTTCACTGCCAAATGTACCCCTATTAAGGTTAAAAAACTGGAAAGGCTCTAAAAAAAGGGGGGGGATAAAATGTTTTGTCTTGTGTTGTATTAATATTAAGCTACCACGTTAGTTAAAAGAATGCTAACTAATAATATGAAAACAGTTAAAAAAAGATTAAAAAAACCGTAAGATTTTCACTGCCAAATGAACCCCTATTAAGGTTAGATAGAAAACCAGACTTCTGAAACAGAGAGGAAACACCTAATGAGGTATGATTTGAAAGAGACTTTTTGGGTTTGTAAACAAGTAGCAATGCCATATTGGCGTAACGGCAAAAAATTAAAATGTCGTTCTTTCCATTCAATTCAAAGTAAATGTAAGTTTTTGAAACGTCTACCCTCATTATATTCCGGTGAAAAAAAAAAAAAAAGTTTTTCGCAGATATAAATGAAACGGATCTAAAGCTAAGATTTCATAGACAAATGAGTCTCAATGTGCAGGATGCCAGTTTAAGAAGAAGGGAATGCATGAAAGCATATGACTTAAATTTGAGATTTAAAGGTTCTAAAAACTGGTTAGATAACATAAGAAAATATTGAATTGTAAGTAGAAAAATAACAAAATTTATTTCGCAGTCACATATGCATGAAAATGATTTCATTATAAATTCTTCAAAAGCTTTCTTAAATGAAGTGCATATTTTTCTTAAAGATTTCCTTTTTAAAACAGTGGAAATTTGAACACTGATCAATCAAGATTTAGCAAAGAAATATTTGGGAAACGGACATTTGTAATTTCTGAATCAAAAGAAATCTAAAACTATTGCGCAATCTTTACATGCGACATCGCAGTAGAGATGGGAAAAACTGTTACTTTTTGTTAAGAGGGCTGGTCACTCAGATTCGGAATTCTCCTCCGTAATGTTAAGTCTATGGGCATTTGATGCATTCGTATATTTAAAATATCTCCTATGGAAATTAATTTTTTTAACTTCTATTTTTTGTGTACACTTCCTAAAAGATGTCTCTTTTTTTCTTAGTTCTCAAAATATTTCTAAAGTATAGACTTAATTTTATAGGAAGTGTTAAAATCTTACTCACAGTTCGCCCGCTTTTAACACATACAATATTAAATTCAGCATCGATTTTAGAAATATTTTGAAAACTAAGAAAAAAAGAGACATCCTTTAAGAAGGGTACACAGAAAAAAGATGTCAAAAATATGAATTTCCCGAGAAGATATTTTAAATATACGAATGCATCAAAAGTCCACAGACTTAACATTCCGGAGGAGAATTCCGAAGCTGAGTGATCAGCCCCCTTAAGAAGCTACTTCAGTCAGGCGAAAAGACCCGTTCGCTAATGCTAATCCTATGGAAGAAATTTATAAAGATATCTCGGCTGCATTTCAATATTTTTAAATGATTTCTTTTGCATTAGATAGCTGAGATGATCGATCTATATGCAGGCCGTTTTTTACTTTTTCGATTTTCATTACAGATTTTTTTTATGAGAATGTTTTCACTTTCGAAACCGGTTCCGAAAATGAATGTGTCCCCATAAAAAATATCTGTAAACAAAATCGAAAAAATAAAAAAACATCTTTGTACAGATCGACCTCAGCTGTCTAATGCAAAAAAATCATTTAAAAATATTGAAATGCAGCCGAGATATCTTTATAAATTTCTTCCATGGGATTAGCATTAGTGAACGGGTCTTTTCGCCTGACTGAAGTAGCCTCTTAAGAGGCTACTTTTTATTTAGAGGATATTTTTTATGGGGACACATTCATTTTCGGAACCGGTTTCGAAAGTGAAAACATTCTCATAAAAAAAATCTGTAATGAAAATCGAAAAAGTAAAAAACGGCCTGCATATAGATCGATCTCAGCTATCCAATGCAAAAGAAATCATTTAAAAATATTGAAATGCAGCCGAGATATCTTTATAAATTTCTTCCATAGGATTAGCATTAGCGAACGGGTCTTTTCGCCTGACTGAAGTAGCCTCTTAACAGGTTCCATCATTACACCACTAGCTTGGTAACATGTTGCAATAACCTAATAATTTTTTAACACCTTACCAGAGGCTAAAAATTTGTTGAAATTTGCACTTTTAGGGTCTTTCTTTAAATTTAGGTCATTTTTATAGATTTTGGTTAAGTATTTGTAGGTAAAGAACATTTTTTGGACTTTTGGATAATATTTTGTTTCTTTGAAATATTAATGTCTGGAAAATGATCTAAGCTCACATTTAAAACGTAGAGGTAAAATTTACAAAAAGTCAAAACAGGTTTTCGAACTTCAGCAGTGGACATAAAGACACACTAAACAGAATTATATATATATTTAAAAAAGTTTAACATTAGAATCTATACCCAATATGATTCTTCTTTTATAATTACAGCATCCTACTTTCTTAGTCCCACCTAAGCTAAGTCTGAAGATATCTGTTCATAAAGGAATAGTACAAAAAAAATTTCTTTTAAATAGCTTCTAGCATTCAAAACTCTCTAGGATTTAAGATGTCCCTAGTTCAAATGTCATTCAATGTCTAGAATCATTCTCAATTTTTTAAGGTGAAAATTCATATATTCAAGTAAATTTATCCCTTATAAATTAATCTGCCTAATAATTAGACTATTCGATAGATATCTCACACTTATTCCTAAAATGCACAACTCTCTCTCCCTCTATGTATATATATATTGAGCGTTCTTTAATATGAAGGGTTACAAACATATCCTCATTTGACATTAAAAAAGGATGTTTAAATATCTATAAAAAAGACCAAATTAGAGTAATTATATATATATATATATATATATTGCTTACAATAATTTAGTCTCACTGTTTACATATCGCTGCGACCCGTAAGAAAAGAGATGTGTCTTGCAAATATTCATTTTGCGTACTAACAGGCCTGTTATAAGTGCGTCTTGCTACACAAACAGCTTCGTAAGTGAATCGATGCGGAAAATAACTTTATTATGCCATATGTCCATTTTTGACCACAGAAAAGGGGTGGATTGTGTGGGGAGGTAAAATTACCCAACTCTCTAAACCTCATCCTATACCTTCATTTTTAAGGGCTTTATTCTTTAATGCAAGTTTTCATTCCAGCATGCAGAGCTAAATGCTATAATTTCATGTTACAGTAAAATCATGGAAATTGTCTTTTGCCTCTCCTGTGAAATTTACTTTTGTCGAGATGTGTCACACTTTTCTTGCGGGTGAGCGATATATTAAATTAACAAAATTGCTTATACTAAAATAAATGTTTACTCTATGTATTCCCAAGCATTTTTTTTTTTTCACATTTAAAAGTATTTTTTTTTTTTTTTTTTTAAACACTTCACTTTTTTGTATGTGTCACTTATCAAATAATGGTGCGATGCAATCAACTGTGTATTTTGACCTGTTCGTTAACAAAATCCAATAACATTATGGGAGGTAAAAATAATTTAAAGAAATTTTTTAAACTTAATTCAGTTTAAGGCAAAATTTGTTAATTAAAACATTCCACTTTCATATTTCCACTTATATGAACAAATAACTTTTAACACGCCGTCACTTTCATATTTCACAGCAGTGGTTATTATTTTTTCTAAATTGATAAAAGCATTTTTAAAATTTCTGCAAATGTTCCTATATAAAATAAGAATCTTATTGCTTTAGTAAAATTAATTCCTAGAAAAAAGTTTTTTAGCAGTCATAGTTATGACAAAAAGGGCAATAAATAAATAGCTTTACCGCACCCGTACCTAACTTCAATAGGACATATAATTCAACAAAAATCGAAAAATGCTTTACCTCATCTTAAAATATCCCCAAACCACAAAAGCAAAAGCGCGTTACCAACTTACAAATTACCTCAAAATATCCCCAGCCACGCGAATCTAACTTACAACCTTAGAAAAACTTTTCCTCCCCTCTCCATAACGCAAAATTCTCAGATTCTAACATTACCAGTCTAAATAAACAATATATTCAAAGCAGTAATATATATTTTTAAATAATATAACTGCTTCATAGCTATGTATTACAAAGTAACTATAATCTCTCAGAGACGTGATTAAATTTTTTTATGCATTCGACATTGAAATAACCACAAATTCATGGCGAAGCGAACATAATATTTGAACATTTAACACTTGGTATAGAATATTTGATGCTGACAAATAATTATTGCTGATAGATACTTTTTATTCCTAACAACAGAATGAGGAGAAAAGTTCCGAGCAGATGGATTTTGCCTTGGAGTCTCTATTTTTGTTAGCGGTTGTGAAAAGTTACTGAGTAATAAATGAAATGAAAATAGGTGTTCGTTTTCCTTTTCATACGTAGGACGCAGTTTAACGATACGTGTTGACTTTTCTTTTTCATACATAGGACGCGGTGGACGTTTGTGTTTTGTTTTATAAGCTAAGATTATTTTGTAATAGTGGCTCTTTTTTTTTTTTTTTTTTTTTTTTTTTACTTTTCTTAGAATGTTATTAAGAGCTAGGAAAAAGATTTTGCGATTTTATTTTCATCGCAATATAAAATTAAAATAAAGCTAAAATATATTTTTTTTTGTCTTATTTTCAGTTTTTTTGCAAGGGAAATTGATAAATAGTTATAAAATTAATAGGCAGTGTCTGATATTCTATTACTAAAAAACAAACTTTAAAGCAATAACAGTGTTTTTTTAACTGTTATGTTAAATAATGCCCATCTCTACATCGCAGTCATCAGGGCTGCGGAGTCGGATCTGTTAAAATTCCCGGATTCGGAGTCGGAGTCATCCATTTTACAAAAGCACGTCTGCGTTGTCGGAGTCGACCCATTTTTGAGCGAAAGAGCGGAGTCGGAGTCGTCCATTTTCTCACTGACTCCGCAGCCCTGACAGTCATACACTATAATGCCCACGATTTGTAAAGATGAAAAGCACCTCCATCACCGTAGTTCTGATATCTTGTACATCTTGAACGTGGAATTCGAAATATATTTAAGGGGACAATTGTACATTTAAGGTGTCTCAGGACACATAACCTACTGAAAATATTTAGAAAGCAATGTAATTTAGCAGAATAATGAATAATTACAATGTTCCTTAAGCTAGATTTATTAATGTGCTAAGCTTACAATTTAACTCAAATTGCAAAAGTGACCCTTTGTCATGTTGGCGGCATTACCCCGAGAGGACAATAGCGGAAATCTCCCAGCAAAGCCGAAAGAAGAACCGAACTTATTCAACAAATTGCATCAAAATGTCGGCAAATGCATTTAGATTACGGGTAATATTATCTTAAGTACTTAATGTTACAATAAAAGGTGTTTACTTCTACTCATTTGAAGCTCCAAAATTAGAAGCAACTAGATGAAAACTAAATTTTTCTCTAGAACAAACGAACGACGTACAACAAAATCATTCTCGTTCTAGGCACTGTTCCTATTGTTTGCCGCCATAGCGCAGACGCATTTACTATCTGATTGACGTTAGCTTTTAAACTAGGCGGAGTGGCGGCATAATCCCAAGTGGCGCCATTCCCCCGGTCTCCCCTATACACGCTCAATATCTGAAGTGGCGTTTCCGACAGTTTGAAGTCATTTTTCTTCAAATGACGTTTTTGGCCATAACGCGCACGAATCTCAAAAACTTCTGAATATTTTTTTATGAAATTTTCGAAACATATGTTTCATATTAGTCTGTATAAACTGAACCTAAAACTTCCTTTTTATTGTTCAAAAAAAAAAAAAAAAAAAAAAAAAAAAAAAAAAATATTTTTTTAGGTGATTATACTGTTGAAATTTTCTAAATTTTGCATTTGTTAAATACAACTTTGTATTAAAAATAGAAAAATGCTTTAAATATAAATTTATTTAGGTTCAGGGTAATTATTATAATCTGAAGTATAAGTAAGCACCAAAATTTTCATTCTAGTTGCAAAATTTATTTTCTAATCCTGCGCGTAAGCTGTTATGCCCCTTTTCTGCTCGACAAATGTCTGACAGTTTAGAGCCCCCTGTAAATGCTAATTCTGCATCTTGCAATTTTTTAAATACATGAAATGAAAGAACACACTTTTATCTTTCAATTCGAATAAAAATTGTGTCTTGAAATCAAATACCATTTAAGATATTAAATATTGAAAATGGTCTCTTTTTTTCATTTTTTCTAATTTTAAGAGTCCTGAGACCCTTTAAGGGGAAAATCGTAGGCATACACTATAATTCCCACGATCAGTAAAGATGAAAAGCATCTCCAGCGAAGTTCTGATACCTTGTACATCCTGAATTAGAGAAAGAAAGGACTAAAGTAAAAGAAAAAGAAATTTATAGGTATAAATAGAATTAATTGATTAACTCGATATCATTTTCATTATTACAATGAAGACAAACATAAAATTTGGTTATGTTTTCGATAGGACCAACTATTACAGAAAAAAAAAAAAAAAAAAAAAGCGGTTTGAAGAAGAAAAAAATTTCTTAACTTCGTCAATTCACAAGATATCAAATCCGTTTAAATTTATTATACATCTTCTTAGTAATATCTATAACTTTGATATTGACATGTTTTTGATAAGATCAACTATTACGGCAAAAAGAAAAACAAAATGTATATGTGTTTGTATAAGAAAAAAAAAATCACATTTCCCTTAATCCGTAAAATTGTTGGCGAAATTAGTACTTAACTTCGAAATCTACCTGTGCCTGTAGCCCAAGCTAACAGGGATTTTACTATAATTATGACAGTTAAAAATATTTTTGTACAACAAAGCAGCATATTTGATGTGGGGAGGAGGTAAACACCAATATATCTTCATTTTTTAAAAAGATTGACTGGAATAACCAGGAATTCAATTAATAAAATAATTCCTTATTAATTAATAATTAATTAATTAAAATAATAATTAAATAATTCCTTACTATTAATTAATAATAAATTAATTAAAATAATAATAAAAATATCTGTAAACAAAATCGAAAAAGCAAAAAACGGCCTTGGTACAGATTGATCTCAAGTATCCAATTCAAAAAAATCATTTAAAAATATTGAAATGCATAACCGAGAAGAGGCTACGTTAGTCAAGCGAAAAGACCCGTTCGCTAATGCTAATTCTAAGGAAGAAATTTATAAAGATATCTCGGTAGCATTTCAATATTTTTAAATTCTTTTTTTTTTTTTTCATTGGATAGCTGAGATCGATTTGCACAAAGGCCGCTTTATACTTTTTGGACTTTGACTGCCAAATTTTTTATGGGGATGTTTTCACTTTCGAAAATGGTTCCGAAATTGAAAGTGTCCTCATTAAAAATATTTCTAAACAAAATCGAAAAAGAAAAAAAAGCCTTTGTACAGATTGATCTCAGCTATCCAATGCAAAAAAAAAAAAAATCATTTAAAAATATTGAAATGCAACCGAGAAGAGGCTACTTTAGTCAAGCGAAAAGATCCGTTCGCTAATGCTAATCCTATAGAAGAAATTTATAAAGATATCTCGTTTGTATTTAAATATTTTTAAATTCTTTTTTTCTTCTTCATTGGATAGGTGACATCGATCTGCACAAAGGCCGCTTTTTTACTTTTTCGGCCCAAAATCTGAGTTAATTCGTTTTTGGCAAAATTCGGCTGGATTAATTTTTATCAATAGGCTAAAAAAATTTTAATTCATTTGTACAGCCCTGTATATGACACACCGCATCCCCCCCACCCCCCGTTTTCACAATTACATAATAGTGCACAAAACTTAGTAACTTAAAAATGTGTATCATAACTAAAACCGTACTTTCCAGAAATTATTGCTAATAGACAGTACTTCTGTGTTGTATCCGATAAATTTTGTGTGTTCCTGTAAATGAACGATAAATGATACGCACATCATATTCTACAGTAAGTATATGGTTATGGTATGAAACCACAGTAATGTATATCATTTTCATTGTACTTGAAGTAGTGTAACATCATTAAAATATTTTGTAAACAGATTTCCTAAGTAGACTATTATGTAATGGAATTCGTTTGTGAGGTGCTGTAAATGAGTAATAAATGCTTTGCACCTCATAAATACGTATCAATTTCCTTATGTTTGAAATGGTGCAACATTATTAAAATGTACTTGATTCTTTCTCAAAAAGTAAATCAAAAAGCATTTGATTTTTTAATATCTGAATAAGAATATCGATAAATTTCGTGCACTTAAAAATATGCATATGATTTTGAAAATGTGTTGGTGAATAACCTATTTAGACTTCAGAACAACTTTCCAGGGGTCGATCCAGGTAGAAATTGGGGCCTATTCAGGGCCATCACAAAAATCTATTCAATAAAATAGGCCCCTTCACAAAAATAAATTTAATAAAACTGGCCTCCTCACAAAAATAAATTTAATAAAATGGGCCTCTTCACAAAAATGAATTTAATAAAACGGGACTCTTTACAAAAATGAACTTAAATAAAACGTGCCTCTTCATAAAATTCCTTTTAATAAAATAGACCCCTTTGTAAAATTCTTTTTCATAAAAAGTGTTTTAAAATGTGTAATTTGTAAATGAAACTAGATCGCGAAAAACAAAAACTTTAGAAGTTTTTGGTACAAATTTGAGTAACTGGATTTTAACTTTCGTTACAAAATGTTATTTTTCACAAAAATATAGTAAAATTCCCAAAAATAACTTTTACTTTTCACAAAATGGGTCCCAATAATGAAAACCTGCGTAGAGATCTGCTTTCTCAGAAGGTGTAATTGGAAGCCTGCCTTCATTCCTGTCTGCTAATCACTTTTTCCCGGTTAGCTTGTCTAAAATACCCCCCTGTTTGCCTGGAGGCAAAGAAAGCCTATTTTTATGCTATGGGATGGCCAATTTGTTTGTCAATTACATGCTTAGGAAATATCATTGGTCTTTTAACATGCCAATCTTTGTGTTTGGGATACTCCTCCCATGTGACAACGCTTAAACTGTGATATGGGATTTCGGCTTTCGAATTGACTAGAGTAGGCTCTATCCCAACAATACATGTCAATATAAAAGTTATAGATAATACTAAGAAGATATATAATAAATTTAAACGGATTTGATATCTTGTGAATTGACGAAGTTATGAATTTTTTTCTTCTTCAACCCTCTTTTTTTTTTTTTTTTTTTTTTTTTTTTTTTTTGCTGTAATAGTTGGTCCTATCGAAAACATAACCAAATTTTATGTTTGTCTTCATTGTAATGATGAAAATGATATCGAGTTAATCAATTAATTCTATTTATATCTATAAATTTCTTTTTCTTTTACTTTAGTCCTTTCTTTCTCTAATTAATAATTTTACATTTTTATAATTTTATGGCTTCATTAAGGAACGTTGTACGGTAGATATTCTTTAGGCTATATTGTGTTTCGTTCGTACGAAACAAAAATTAAGATTCGGTAAAATTTTGAACATTTCTTAAACTTCTGCACTATCAGAACATTAAAAAGTGACGTGGGCTAATTAACCTCGCAATCGGGCTGGTTGGCCCAGGCGACTTGGTGTCAGTTTGAGCTTCTAAATTAATATTTATAAATAATATTTTCAAGTTTTACCATTGTGACTTCTTCCTGAAAATACACTGATAATGGTAACATAAAAAGAAATTTAAAATGTTGAATTTTATTTTTTAAAAATATATATATTAGAAAAAAAAGCGGACCAAGAAGACTGGCAGAGCATTAAAAATTATTTATTTTATATATTTTTTAACTTATTAAAAATATTAATTTCTGTCTCATATGTGATTTTAACATAATCTTATAAATGAGGCGATACATCTTTACTTTTATGCCAAAAACTGATTTGTTGTGTCTTTCCAACTTACCTGAATATTTAACAAAAGTGTTACAGAGTCGGCGTTCTTATCTTCGCAAAATGCTTCTAGAGACTACTCTTACATTTAGCATTAAGATGCATAATATTGACACATTTTATAATTCTTGGTAACTTATTAAAAGTGTGAAATTTTTCAAATAAAATATCTCGTTTCAATATTTTTAAATTATTATTATTATTAATATTATTTTGCATTAGATAGCTACGATCGATCTGTACGAAGGTCGTTTTGAATGTATGTGTATATTAAAATGTAACCGAGATATCTTTATAAGTTTCTTCTACAGGATTAGCATTAGCGAACGGATCTTTTCGTTTTCGCTTGACTAAAGTAGCCTCCCTATAAAAAATTCTGCAATCAAGATCGAAAATGTAAAAAACGGTCTTTGTACAGATTCATCTCAGCTATCCAATGCAAAAAAAAAAAAAAAAAAAAAAAAAAAAAATTTAAAAATATTGAAATGCAACCGAGATATCTTTGTAAGTTTCTTCTATAGGATTAGCATTATAGCGAACAGGTCATTTCGCTTGACTAAATTAGCCTCCCTATAAAAAATTCTACAATCAAGATCGAAAATGTAAAAAACGGCCTTTGTACAGATCGATCTCAGCTATCCAATGCAATAAAGATCATTTAAAAATATTGAAATGCAACCAAGATATCTTTATAATTTTCAACCATAGGATTAGCATTAGCGAACGGGTATATTCGCGTGACTGAAATAGCCTCTTAGCATCACTCACTGCTGATTTGAATTGCAACAAAATATGCTTATTATGAAATCAAAATGTTTAGAATAACCTTAAAAATTATTCGATTGCTTTTCAGAAGGGGAAAAAGAAAAAAAAAACATATACACTAAGGACAAATATATCATCTGTGTATGCGGATTTCGCCGCAAGGGAATGTATTTGCTAAACGATTGAAAATAAGCCGAAATTTTTGGTAAAACAGCGAAAATAAATCTTTCTTTAAAGTTTGAGAAAGACATTTCTAAGTTTTAAATTAGTGTAATCCAATTTAATAATGAATTGTACAATAGTTATCTTTTAGTTTGCTGTATAGCACAAATGTTTAATTTTTATGAAAGAAACATTTAAACTAATTCAGCAAGAATTACCTAATAAATGATAGAAAAAAAAAAGGTATTATAGAAAATTTAAATACAAATGCATTTATTCTCCGCATATATCTATTAATTTTTAAAGACACTAGTAACCATTGTTATTTTCTTTCTCTCTCCCCCCCCCCTCTGTCGAGTGCGGATGACAAAATGATAATTCTAGTATCTTTTGAGAATAAGCGACTTCTTCATTTTGATGTTGTACGCAATTAAAAAATCTTTCAAAAATTAAACTTAAGATAGAAAAATAATAACAATGATAAATTTGTTTTAATTCCAAATCAACAATGGTTTTTAAAATTTTTTATGATTAGAACAGCCTAGTAAAACAAATTGTCTGAAATCAGCATCCGTTTACGGCATTTATTTAAACTTTCCTCTCTGCTTCGGAAAAGAAATTTGTAGTTTACCAAAGAACGTACTATCCTACAAGTTGCTTACAGCATATAGTCAAAGGCGAGACTCCCCGTCTAGGTAATCGGTGTCGTTTATCTTTGGCGATCCCCCCCTCTTTTTGTAAGAAGGCGTTTCTTGGCTAAGGCGGAGATCTTAGTCTTTCTGACTGTTAAAAATGAAAGTGTCTCAACTTTTTATAAATGCAGCATAGATTTGATTTTTTAAAAAATCAAAATAAAAAGCATTTTCAGAAAGCTAAATCATTAAACTATGCATGCCGCTTTACCATATTTTAAAGTGTCCAAAAGATTTTTCGCGATAAGGTACTAAAGACAATTTTTACAAAACCTAAAATAACGCATCTAGAACGCCTTAAAAATTAAAAAAATAAATAAAATTTTAAAGTGGCGTGCATAGTTTAAGAGTACAGCTTTTGAAAGCTACAAAAAACACCAAATTCGAGCAAAATGCAAAAAAAATGTCAGTTATAAATTTCTCCCATTGAAATAACATTAGCCGCTCTATCTCGGAGCGTAGTGAAGTAGGGCCTTAAAGGGGAATTCGAAATACATTTAAGATGGCTGGTCACTCAGATTCGGAATTCTCCTCCGTAATGTTAAGTCTATGGGCATTTGATGCATTCGTATATTTAAAATATCTCCTATGGAAATTAATTTTTTTAACTTCTATTTTTTGTGTACACTTCCTAAAAGATGTCTCTTTTTTTTCTTAGTTCTCAAAATATTTCTAAAGTATAGACTTAATTTTATAGGAAGTGTTAAAATCTTACTCACAGTTCGCCCGCTTTTAACACATACAATATTAAATTCAGCATCGATTTTAGAAATATTTTGAAAACTAAGAAAAAAAGAGACATCCTTTAAGAAGGGTACACAGAAAAAAGATGTCAAAAATATGAATTTCCCGAGAAGATATTTTAAATATACGAATGCATCAATAGTCCATAGACTTAACATTCCGGAGGAGAATTCCGAAGCTGAGTGATCAGCCCCCTTAAGGGGAAAATTGTTTTACACCAATGCAGTTTTTTCTGAGTCGCTACAGAAGTCGTCGTTTATCTCATTCGAATTTGGTGGGTCGAATTTGACAGAGTGCATCGATGTTATGCAGTATGAATTCCTTTCGCATTCTGGAGCATTGGGATGGTACAAGTAGCCAGGGATCGTGGGGAAAGAAATTTAAGCCAATAATATTTCTATAGTGGCTTCGAAATTCGGAAAAATGGGATCGAAAGAACTTAAAGAATATTTCTCTCAAGTTTATCATAAAAACATACTAGGTAAAGCACTGCCTCCAGTTGATTCGTGGTCAAGATATGCATATAATAATTTAACCCTAATTGCTGTGACAAAAATTGTCGCATAGATACTGTGAGAGGTCTCTTGATTGAAGGATGAATAAAAGACTCGGGAAAATCACAGGATACTGTTTCTGTACTAAACTCTATGCACCGAACTATTATAATTAAAATTCACTTATTCAGAAGATTCGAACAATTGTACTCCAAACGAAACAAAATTTCCCAGTATCCATAGTTAAGCAGAAAATTTCAAGTTAAAATGTGAAAATTGAAAAAAAAAAAAAAAAAAAAAAAAAAAAAACAGTGTGGAATTAAGGGTTAATTAAAAAAGCAACCTCTCCCTGAAAGACAGTTCGTGCGTTTATTATACACATAAAACAAAACTACATCGCTTATATTAAATACAGCTTGTGGATGAATATGATTTTCCTTTATGGAAAACAACTCGTCATAATATTTTTAAATTTGGTCATAACTGAACGAATTACAGCTTATTTGTGTTAAAGGAACAAAATTTTCAAACTTGACTTCTCAGGAGTGAAACAGGCAAATAGGCATACTTCTACCACTAATTAAAAAAAAAAAAAAAAAAAAAAAAAAAAAAAAAAAAAAAACTTTTTTTTTTTGTCCGATTTAATTACTGTGATTAATTAAGACAAAAATAACATTTTAAAATCAGTGGTGGAAGTTTGTCTGATTTGCCCCTTTTAAGTGGACGTCTATGAATTCATCGTAAATAATCAACTTAAGACCAATGTCAGACGGGCGTCTTTTTTGCTGCTTTTTTGTGAATGGATAATACTTAAGAGCCATTATTTTGAAAATCAGACAAGTGTGATTGTTGTATTTTTTTTTTTGCTTGATTTTTTTTTTATGTTGAAGTAGATCACATTTAATGATTAACGTGCAATTTTGAAGCCCTGAAAAATTTTTCCCTTCCCTGTAGAAAATGTCAAAGTTCAAGGTTGTGACCCTCATTTTTCATGAAAAGTGAAATGCGAGTATGTTTGCAGTGCTAAAGCTTGGGAAAGCAACGACATCCCAAAATTCTTTTGTGATGAAATATTAGTATAACACTACCTGCTAAGTAGACTGTATTCGTTTCCATGGGGCATTGTTATTTTACATTGTTATGTTGCCTCAAAATGCAATGAAAATGACGTTTTTGTCCGTTTTCCGCACGTATTTTCTTATTTAAGCAATAGTACCCCAATTTTTTTTTCTTATAGAATATCAAAGTGTACTACTAGGACAAGCTAAATAATATAAAACTTTACCGGAATATTGCTGCTGTTAGCAGGAATAGTCTGTTAAATATTCAAAAATTTCAAAATAGGCAGCATTTCAATTAGTCTTTTCTCAAAACAGCATCACGGTTCAATAAAACAAAATATATCACGTAGTAGTTGGAAGTATGTACAAATACATGGAAAAGAAAAAAAAGTGGGGTCGCTCATTTTTGTAAATTTTGATATTTTTAAAAAATATATATGACGAGACCCACTTTTTTTTCTTGGTCGCTCATTTTTGTAAATTTTGATATTTTTAAAAAATATACATGACGAGACCCCACTTTTTTTTCTTTTCCATGTGTTTGTACATACTTCCAACTACTACGTGATATATTTTGTTTTATTGAACCGTGATGCTGTTTTGAGAAAAGACTAATTCAAATGCTGCCTATTTTGAAATTTTTGAATATTTAACAGACTATTCCTGCTAACAGCAGCAATATTCCGGTAAAGTTTTATATTATTTAGCTTGTCCTAGTAGTACACTTTGATATTCTATAAGAAAAAAAATTGGGGTACTATTGCTTAAATAAGAAAATACGTGCGGAAAACGGACAAAAACGTCATTTTCATTGCATTTTGAGGCAACATAACAATGTAAAATAACAATGCCCCATGGAAACGAATACAGTCTACTAAGCAGGTAGTGTTATACTAATATTTCATCACAAAAGAATTTTGAGATGTCGTTGCTTTCCCAAGCAAACATACTCGCATTTCACTTTTCATGAAAAATGACGGTCACAACCTTGAACTTTGACATTTTCTACAGGGAAGGGAAAAAATTTTCAGGGCTTCAAAATTGCACATTATTCATTAAATGTGATCTATTTCAACATAAAAAAAAATCAAGCAAAACAAAAAATACAACAATCACACTTGTCTGATTTTCAAAATAATGGCTAAAAAGCATCAAAAAAGACGCCCGCCTGACATTGGTCTTAATCTCCATGTTATATTAACATATGCAAATATCCATGGTTTGCATTTGAATACTCACACGCAAATACACATCCTGGGTATTTTGAAAATCCTAACAATTGTATATTTAAAGCAAATGACATAAGACACTACTGTTCATCGAACTGTAACGTAGTGAAATTGGCTAGATGTAAGCTGATGTAAATTTTGCTTCTGTTTCGACGATCTCTCTACCGACGATAAATGCCATACATTTATTTCATTATTCACACGTTTTGCAGTTTCTAACGTTGATTAACATTTACTTCCTTGAAAATGGAATATTTTCTTTTACATTACAAGCATTTATTTTAATTGAGAGCTACCCACATAAATGTGGTTTGTCCCCCAGCCCCCTAAAATTCACCCATTGTTCGAGGGGAACATGCGTTATTTGAAAGACCATACAACGAAAAGATAATTTGGATTACAATTAAATCTTAAATATTTTTAGTTGGAAGAAACAAATGCCACTTATAAACCTCTATACTACACTTCTGAAACATTATCCTTTTATTTTTCGTTCAGTTCATATAATTCATTATAATATGACTATAGTAATTTTAACATTGTTATTTTGAAAAACATCTTTTTTAATTTAAAGGATCTGAACAGTACCAAAACAACCCACCAAACAATCAACTAGACCTAATTTAAAAATTGACACTCTAAAATGTTGCAATGGTTTTAAGTATTTCTGTTTTTCTTGGCCCCCACCAGTGGCCGAGAGGTTCTGGTCTCGAAGCTGGTAGACGAAAAGTGCTGAGTTCAAACCCAGTCGCCCCCGTCGGCCTAATCGTTCGGAGTTTTCCGTGGTTTTCTTAGAACCTTGGATTTCCTTGCGTAAATACGGGTTAGATTCCCTTAGAAAGACCCCCACGGAGGGCACCCCTTCGAACCTATATCCCTCCATTTGAAAATTGGCCGTCATAAAACGACACGCTCTTTTTCTTGTGACCATAGTCGAGTGGTCCGAGTGCCTACTGCAAACAGATTCTTCATTCCCACCAAGAGAAAAAAATAAGGAGTCAAAATATAGTTACGGGATTTTATTTTTTAACACTTTTTTTGTTTAATATCATTTGTCTAGAAAACTGGAGACGTTGGAAATAGTTATGGTAAGCCATGTTAGTGAATGAAAAAGGTCAAACTAAAATAAAATTACAGCTTACATTTGAAATGAAATATAATACAAACCTTTAAAACAAAAATATTGCACAATGAAATTGCAAAGAGTCTGTATTTTAAAATCATTGGAATAAAAAAAAAAAATGTTATACAAATTGTATTAGTATGATAAAAACGGATGCTGACATCACGAATTGTTAAAACATAACAATTTCTTAGAAATGATATTGCTACATATCATGAAAAGATATTGCTATTCGTCGCTTAAATTATATTTTAGATGAAGACGGATTTTAAGTTTTACCAAATAAATTCGCTTTATTTTGAAATCTAAAAGTGTATGGAATCAAACTGAAAAAATAAAAAAAAATCTGATAATTTTTAGAGAATGCGATTAAATAAATAGTACATAAATAAATAAAGAAAAAATTGGCTTACTATAAAAAAAATCTCAATTCTGTAGTGCTGCCATCTTTGTAGCAAAATGGATACTGGATGATTAAAAAAATCGGAGAAAATAATGATGCCAGTTAATATCCTAACAAAACATAAGACTGCTAATCTGAGAAAATGACATAATATATAATTCTTCTAAATACAAGATAGTAACTTTTTTGTTTAATAAAGATAAATAGTAATATATATATATATATATATATATATATATATATACCTATTCAAAGCTGCAAGAATGCAACCACCACTAGAGTAGAATCAACTTATGCTTTTACTATATTCTCCGAACCGTTTTACTTCTAATAACCGGTTACAGAATATTTAAAGCAATTTATTATATTAAACGTACGTTGCATTAATTGTTTATAACTTTTATTGTAGTACTGTTGCTTCAAATGCATGGTGATTGAGTGGTTGAAATACCTTCCATACCAATTTAACTTCTTAAATGAGTAATAGGTAAAAATGACCAAACAATTAGCATAAAATTTTTTCAAGTCTTCATAAAAAAGATGTTTTTTAATGAAACTCCTCCCCCACAAAAAAAGAACATCAGCAGCGCACGCATTTTACATCACTGTTTCTTATTATCTTTTTTTATTTATCTCTTTAGAAAGCAAGCTCATTGTAAAGCCTTAAAATAGCTTTATTACTATGCGTTAAGTGTTTATTTAGCAAAAAAATATAGAAAGAAGAAAAAGGAAATTCATACACATAATGAGCAAACAAAATTTTAAATAATGATTCAAAATTTTATGCTGTATTTTCTATATTATTATTATATAGAGATTATAATGAGTAGAAAGGCCAACATTAATTGGTTGCATTAATTGTTTATAACTTTTATTGTAGTACTGATACTGCAAAGGCTGGATGATTAAGTGGTTGAAATAATTTTTATACCAATTTATCTTCTTAAATGAATAATAGGTAAAAATGACCTAACAATTAGCATAAAATTGTTTCAAGTCTTCATATAAAAGAAGCTTTTCTATGAAATACTCCTCCCCCACAAAAAAAGGAACATCAGCAGAGCACTCATTTTACATCGCTGTTTCTTTATTATCTTTTTTTTATTTATCTCTTTAGAAAGCAAGCTCATTATAAAGCCTTAAAATAGCTTTATTACTATGCATTAAGTGTTTATTTAGCAAAAAAGACAGAAATAAGAAAAAGGAAATTCATAAACATCATAATCGAACGAAATTTTAAATAATGATTCAAAATGTTATGCTGTATTTTCTATATTATTATTATATAGAGATTATAATGAGTAGAAGAGCCTACATTTAAATTTATATAAATTAAGTATAACAAAAAAATTTAAACTCTAAAATAAATAAATACAGTAGAAGATCTTTATAATGCAAACCTAAAAATGCAAGGTTGTGCGTTACATAGAATTTTGCGTTATAGGGATCATCATTAAATTTACCTTGTAAATATGGCCAACTATGTCTGAAACATATCAAAATACAGTAGAATATCTTTATACCACATTCTTTGGTACCAAGAGTTATCCAAATTATATAGCTCAGACATTGTTAAATTTACTTTATAAACATGATCCATACCATCCCTTATATTAGGCATTTTCAAAAATGTTTATTGTAATAATAGCATTTTTTTATTAAAAAGTTCTTACATTAGGAGATAATGTTGAACTAATGTATCAAATTTAGTCCTCTAGAGAGTAGCAAAATTTTTAGAATGTAGAAATGCAGGTACTTTTGAACTGCAAAATTCATTGTTTACATCTGAGAAGTTGTGCGTTATATGGAGAATTACGTTACATAGAATTGCATTATAAAGATCTTCTACTGTATATACTTAGGAATTCACAATTCTTCGCAAAGGAATAAATTAATTTGCATTTTATCTTATTCACAATTTAATAATAATAATAATAATATTAACAACCCAGTAAAAATCACCCCTGAATGAAAATTCAGGAGCCTTGGCATGTAATTTACTCACCTTATAGTCAATGTAAAATTTCAGTAAAATTACTGATTTATAAAACAATGTACTTATTTTCATACATAAATCACCAATAATTAGAATATTAAAGAGTAATATTTGTGGTATACACTTTCAAAATTTAATATTTTATTAAAGTTACATTGCCTCAACTAGCCTTCTTCAGTTCTGATATTATTTTCAATCCTATTGGTTTTTATCCAATATTCATTATAAATTATCAAAATTAATATCCTCAATAATGAAAACATTTTATGCAAAATTCAGATCTTAACTGCATAATTTACTAATAACATTTTATGTTTTAACCCGTATATAATTTTATATTAAAAGCTTAATTAAAAAAAATATTCAAATTAAATTCTTAGAGGACTTAATAAAATATTATCTTTAAATTCATTTTTTTAAAGGTTTTAAATAATGTCTCGTCCCCCCCCCTTTTTTATTACTTTTCCATAAATAATAATATTAATAATGATTCATCTCCTGAGTTAAATTAAGTAATTGTAAAATTATAACCAGTCACTATCTAAAATTAAACAGACAAACAAATAAGGAAATAATACTATAATGTAAAGGTGAAAAATTAGAAATTTTATTAAATTACGAATATGTTAAACAGGCATACGAATAATTATACCAGGGCCGAAACTAAGGGAAGGGGGGGTGTCAGAGGGGACATGTGCCCCGGGCGCCAGAACGAAGGGGTGCCAAATGAAGGATTATACCTTTGGAATGGATCATTTTCTTCTGATGAACTGATGGCTTCTATTATTATGAAACAGCCATTATAAATGAAGTGTTAGATGAAGATGAAAGAGCAGTCGTAAAAAATGGCCATTTTTTTTTTTTTTTTTTTTCAAAAAAAAAAATTATGGCAATATTTTTTTTTCCCCATTCTGACCAGAAAATCAGAGTTCTAACTTTTTACGACTGCTCTTTCATCTTCATCTAACACTTCATTTATAATGGCTGTTTCATAATAATAGAAGCCATCAGTCCATCAGAAGAAAATAACTCGGTGAAAGCGGAAACTCGGTTAAGCAGGACTCGAATAATCGCGACTTTAACTGTATATTTCATTTTAAAATGATCTTTCGAATATTTTTGTTGGTGTTCAGAGGGGGATCATGACCCCCGTGATATCCGCCACTGTAGATTACGTAGTTCAGTATTACATATTTTATGATTATATATTTTAAATTTTAAAATAAGTGGGCGATTAGAAAATTAGTAAAATTCTCTTTGTAAATAGACTTTTTGGAAGAGGGGGGGGGGGAGGCGCCAAAATCCACGTTTGCCCCGGATGCAAAAAAGGCTAGTTTCGGCCCTGAATTATACCAGTGAGATTTAAATAAAATTAGGGACTTTCAGTTTAACAAGTTCAATTGTAAATAATCAAACAACGTCAAAAGATAAATTAACTAGCAAACTTAACAACAAAATAGTATCTTGAAATGATATGATCGAGCTTTTTCACAAGTTCTAACACAGTAATAACAGTATTGAATGTTGTAATGTAAGGTCAGGTTGCTCAAGAAAAGTATCTTGAATCCGGTGAAATTCTTCAAGCAATAAATTAAAAAAGAAATGACTTACCATGAAAAGTTTCACTTATATGGTCTCCTGGAGTTGAGGTGAAGGATACCCGGAGATTGGAGACATTTTTGTAGTTATTCCCGATATCAAGGTGTAAGCGATAGGCCCTCTCTAACTCAATTAGGAATGAGTTCCAAATTTAACAAAAGAAAATTCACGAGGAATTTAGGATGTCGTTCACAAGCGTGCATCCTCTACGATACGATACGATACGATAGTCTCCGAATTTCTTTAAAAGAAGAAATCCACGGCGTACTCCCACACTGGAACTACGCTGTAGGGCTCCGTGGCAGGACACTCTGCTAAAAGTCCAATTGCGATCCTCTGGGAGAAAAGGTTTCAAATACAACGTAAAGGAATTCCCCGATGACAGAACACTCTGATAAAAATCCAACAGTGATCCTACCGAAAGGAATTTACTTAGCCCCTACAAGAACGCTCTTAGCGGAGACTCCTGGGGCGTCAATGAAATCTACTCCTAAAATCTCTTAATAAAGCAGAGACGACTTTAGTGAAGCATCTCTATTAGGAATGTGTTTCTAACTGAAAAACTGCTGGAGTAAAACAACTAGGGCCCAACTGCCGCCCCCATCCCCGAAAAAGACCCTTTATCCAATCAAACACACAAAGAGCGCGACGAACAATTTTCAGACCAGCCCACGCCCTAAAATCTGATTAAAAAAATAACATATGTTCCTTACTGCATCATGACATATTTATTGTGTATACCAGAATTCGCGGGAAGAATATAATTCCGCCGGGACCTCCATGAAATTCGCAAGTTCTAGAAAACAAGTCTGGCCCAGACATTAATGTTGCTTTTATTTGCCAGAACCCAGTTGATTGATTCACCGAGTTCGCCGACATTTCTCAAACCTCTTCTACTAAAAAACTTCCAGCACCCCTCCAAATCAGCACCACTCCCTTTCAGAATAAAGATATAATTCTGTCAATAAGTCGCGTCGGTGGGATTTCTAAGAGCCCACCCTTGCTGCAAGACTAAATTCCAAGGAAAAAGCTTTCATACACAAATTTCGTAAAAGCAATATAGAATTTGTTATGTTATTAAATGACTATTTAATTTAATTTAAATTTAATGACTATTTAAAATAACAATTGTATATAAAATAACCCTATAAGTGTATTCAAAATTTTCCAAATAAAGTCAAAATACATTATAATTTTTGCCTAAAACAAAATTTCCTTCCAGGCAAAGATCATGGTAGTTTGATAAACGGAAACAAAGAGTCCAAGTGTAATATTGAGCAAGAGATATTTTTGCTTTTCATATTATTGTGTCATTACCAGTAAATGGAAATCGACATGGAAAATACACATTCTATACCGATGTATTCTGTTGTGAAAAACACAAACCGCTATTTTAAGTAGTTATAATATGTTAGGTTGTGTGTTTTTATGACGGCCAATTATCAACACGAGGGGTATATGCCCTAAGGGGGGGGGGTGCCTACTTAGGGGTCTTTCTAAGGGAACCAAACCCGTATTACGCAAGGGTTCGAACCCAGCACCTGCCGCCTACCGGCTTCAAGAGCAGAACCTCTCGGCCACTGGTGGGGCTATAACATATTAGGAAAGCGATATTTTTAAGAACTTTTCTCCTTAGATAAGGGATTAAACTATGAGATATTCGAAAATTTGCATATAAATAAATTTTACTTTTAAAAATTGCAGCCTTTGCGGTATCGTATCAGAATTCAAATGGATAATGACCTTTAAATATGAAATCAAATCCATCTCTTGAAAAAAATAATTAAAAAAATAAATTTTATTCTTTAAACTTCTACTGTGTAAAATTTGAATAATAAAAGACTAGATTATAAAGAAAGACTGCATTTGTGAAGTAAAACGAGTTCTGATCAAATAATATTCTGGAATGGCGTTTCTCAATCTTTTAATTATCTCGGCCAGTGTTACCAATTTAGAGGAATTTTTTAATTCAAAATATCTATCTGAATTTTCGTTTAGAAATTTTTGCTTTATTTAATTATTAAATGTATGTTCTGAAATAAGGTGATTAGTCGAATATTACTATTTGGAAAAACAAAAAAAGGTAGTATTTTCGATTAAAAAAATCCAGTAATTTGGTAACACTGATTACGGCACACTTAAACATACGGTTACACTTCTGCAGCACGTTAAAATTATGAGAATGGAAAACATATGAAATGTATATGTATGTCATTTTAAACCCTTTTTTACTACACACACACACGCATAAAAAGCTCCCATCTGGAGCAGGAAGAAAAAAAAATAGCAACAAAATTATTAAAATCTTTTAAACCATTTTTTTTTTTTAATTTTTCGTTTTACTAGACAATCAACTTTAATGTCATGTCAAAAGTTGAATTTTTTATAATTAGAATAGTTTCTTTTCAGAATATGACTTTCAGATAGGCATATTTTTAATGTTTTTCCAAGGTAGTGGTTTGAAGTTTGTTACAAAGAGCATCTGCGTTAAGGCGTAAGCCGACTGATGGCGGTGTTGGGGGGGGAGGGGGAGGGATGAGGGATGCTCTATGAAGGTCTTTCTAAGGCATCCTCACCCATACATACGACAAGTATCCAAGAAAACCACGGAATACTCCAAAGGGTTACTATACACGTCATCATATGACGAGTGCGACGTGAGCTCAATCTCTGCACCTCCCGTTTAGCAGCGATGACAGCGATGACCTCCTCGGGAACTCAGCTTTCGCTTTAGAGTGTTAGTGCAATCCCGAGGGGTAGACCACATCCACTCCTCCCGACTCTCAACCAGAGTCTTAGAGGGAGCGTCGGGTCCCTGATCAAGCTGCTGAGATTTATTTCGGTTACTATGAGATTTACAATTACAATCACAATTGGTTACCCAATTTTTCTGGGCGAACCGAAGATTTCACATCGAAATATATGACTGTATGTAGTGATTACATGAGGATCATTTCACCTAATAGCTCGAGGGCAAAACCTCTCAGCCGCTCGCTGGTGGGGCCGTTTTTTTGGTCGGATCTACGGTCTTAAACAAAAGTATTTTTCTGCTAATTTAGAAAAGCTGTGTTAACATTACTCAACCTCTTTAATCTGGCATGTACCCGTGCTACTATCCATTACTTATGTAATATAAGTAAAATATAAATATACGTAATAATATAAACACCAAACTAATCCATCTATCGTTTGTGAATAGTCGAAATGATGAACTTTAAAGGAAATTGGTGTATGAAAGCACTTTCAACTAAAGTTGTTACTATTTCTTCTTAAACTGGCAAAGTTGTCCGTCGTTGTCTGGGTCTACAGAAAGGTACCGTCTATCCGTATGTATTTTCTTTTTCTTTTTTTTTCTTTTTACGGACTGCGAAGATGGCAACTTGAAAAAGTTAAAATAAATAAATAAATAAAAACGGAAATACAAAACTCCATCCTTCACTCGGAGATTACGATTTAAAAATGCATAAAATGCATAAAAGACAGAAAACGCGAAAACGAAGTTATGAAAATGTATATACAAATAATGATATACATTATTGGTAATATTTATTTATTAGGATATTCCTAGTATAATGTTAGGTAAGGCAGATGGTTAAATTAAGAGCGTATAGCTTCAATAAAATTACTATGCTGTTTTTATTTTAATAATATGAAAATATATGTGAATATGTATATTAATATTATCATTTTTTATAGCTTTTTTCATCTTTTTCATCCTCTTTTTTATTATATTTATTTATATTTTAATTAGTTACATTTATTTTAAGATAATAGAAATTAATTACCGTAATTTCCGGTATATAGCCCGCAGATCAAACAATTCAGTTTGGACACAGAAATTTTATTCAGTATTTGAAGCCCAATATTTACCGCGATCTAAAATGTTACATTTTATTTTTAAAAAATTCTGGGTCGAAACACGTTTGTTTGATCCGCGGGCTATACACCGGAAATTACGGTAATAGGAATAAAATATCATTTTTCATTATAACTAAATATAATTATATATTAATTGGGCAGTTAAATGAATAATAATAATTATAAAATTGGATAAAATATTATACAAAAATTATTAGTTTATATATTTAAATAATGTAACTTTTGTTTATTTATTATTATTTTTCTCTTTTAAATATTGGAAATTGTAAAAGCTGTGTTAACATTACTCAACCTCTTTAATCTGGCATGTACCCGTGCTACTATCCATTACTTATGTAATATAAGTAAAATATAAATATACGTAATAATATAAACACCAAACTAATCCATCTATTGTTTGTGAATAGTCGAAATGATGAACTTTAAACGAAATTGGTGTATGAAAGCACTTTCAACTAAAGTTGTTACTATTTCTTCTTAAACTGGTAAAGTTGTCCGTCGTTGTCTGGGTCTACAGAAAGGTACCGTCTATCCGTATCTATTTTGTTTTTCTTTTTTTTTTCTTTTTACGGACTGCGAAGATGGCAACTTGAAAAAGTAAAAATAAATAAATAAATAAAAACGGAAATACAAAAACTTCCTTAACTCCATCCTTCACTCGGAGATTACGATTTGAAAATGCATAAAATGCATAAAAGACAGAAAACGCGAAAACGAACTCATGAAAATGTATATATAAATAATGATATACATTATTGGTAATATTTATTTATTAGGATATTCCTAGTATAATGTTAGGTAAGGCAGATGGTTAAATTGAGAGCGTATAGCTTCAATAAAATTACTATGCTGTTTTTATTTTAATAATATGAAAATATATGTGAATATGTATATTAATATTATCATTTTTTATAGCTTTTTTCATCTTTTTCATCCTCTTTTTTATTATATTTATTTATATTTTAATTAGTTACTTTTATTTTAAGATAATAGAAATTAATTACCGTAATTTCCGGCGTATAGACCGCAGATCAAACAATTCAGTTTGGACACAGAAATTTTATTCAGTATTTGAAGTCCAATATTTACCGTGATCTAAAATGTTACATTTTATTTTTAAAAAATTCTGGGTCGAAACACGATTGTTTGATCCGCGGGCTATACACCGGAAATTACGGTAATAGGAATAAAATATCATTTTTCATTATAACTAAATATAATTATATATTAATTGGACAGTTAAATGAATAATATTAATTATAAAATTGGATAAAATATTATACAAAAATTATTAGTTTATATATTTAAATAATGTAACTTTTGTTTATTAATTATTATTTTTCTCTTTTAAATATTGGAAATTGTAAAAGGAAATAATGGTAGCAAAAGTATCTAGATTAAAATATTTTAAAATTTACATTCCTTGATGATGCATAAGAGGATTTTATTATATTTTAATTTACATAATAGATGGCAGCGCCACAAAATAAATCTATAATGCAGTTATGGATTCTAACATAGCTACATTCTTTTATGTTTTCTTCTATCACTAGGTGGCAGTTATACCCAAATTTTAGCCATAATATTGTAAATTAAGTGATTTGGGAATTTTTTAGTTTAGTTATATAAATTTAAAAGTGTTAATTGGCAATTTAAATTTTAATATTGTAATGATTCTCTATTTTTATTAATTAAATTCATTTATCAAGGTACTTTATCTAGATGAACTGCAACCATTGGATATAATATTTGTTTTAACTTAACTGTAAAAATTAACCATATCCTTAGAGCTCCAAAATACAACATGTGCAACAGGAGATTAGGATTAAATCTTGTAAAATGATATAGGGTGAGCTGAGTAATAATACATCATTTAATTTATAAATAATAAGGTAAATAATATAAATATTTATTTTTATTTTTTCCATTTCAAGGCCTTTCATATAATTCGGTGTTTAGTTTTCTTCTATTATATTGGTCATGTGGTAGTTCGGGTGCAGAGAGAATAAATTATTTAGTTTTTAGCTTTATTCTGTACAGAAAACGACTGCCTTGCTTATATATGTGAATTCTGTATCCTTGATAAAGTAATTCACTATATAAGCATTTCATTTATTTACTTTTATTTTTATCTGTATCCATATTTTTCTTTTTTCTTCAACTGGTTAATGTAGTCTTTGTGTTTTCATATTATTGGTCATTTTCATTATCTTTCAATGGTATTATTGTACAGAAAGTTATGTATATATAATATAAGGAACAGTATCAGAAAGATACACTCTAAAAAATAAATGCCTAAATTTACACATTAACACAGGTGTAGGGAAGGTGGGGGCACATGTGAACAGTTCACATAAATATTGCTTTTTCTCATAATTGGATTAATTTCTATAAACAAAAAACACTCAATATAGTAAACAGAACTTTTTTTACACATAGTATTTTTTTTTAAATCACCTTAATAGTTCTTTTTAATTTGTTTAATAGTCTTATAAATTCAAAAAATTGTTCATATGTGCCCCACCGGCGGGGTAGTTGTGAACATGCGTGGGGCATGTGTGAACAGAGGAAAAAAAATATCATTTGACATGCTTTTCATTCTTTTATTCATTCATCATCATAATCATTAGTTATATTGTCTGTTAAATTCGCCATACAGAAAAAAAAATATATGTTTCTCTAGTTTCTGTGTAATATGTTTAAGCAAAAGATTATAAAATGAAAATAAATAGATTGGATGGCGGAGGGAGGCTCAGACGATTGATTAAATATTGTTGTAATAAAATAAAAAAGAAAGAAGTATATGTGAAAAAAAAAAAAAAAAGCTTTTAAATTTTGCTTAGGGGTTTTTGTTTTGGGGAGATTTTAGGGAGAGTCCATTTAGATAATATTTATCGGAAATTTGCCGAAATACGAAAGATCCCCACCCCTGTATTTGCCTTATTTACTTCTAAATTAATGATGAAGAAGTGGCTTTAATGTTCTTTTTAAATTCTAGACTCCCCCCCACCCTTAAAAAAATTGCTTTTGAAAGAGGGGAGGCTTACAATCGGGATTTTACCGCAGTTATTAGTTTAAATTTTTTTCTTTCTTAAAATATTACTGATATCTATCTCCATTTAAGCATCATATACGTAGATGTTTTAGAGATGGAAGTAAGTCCTCATTGCAATTTTGGAACAAATGAAATAGGAAAATTTTGCAAAGTTGTTTAAGGTAATACATTTTGTATTAACAATGCATAAAAAATATTGTTATAAACCGTTTGGTAAAATAGTTTATAAGACTTATTGCATTTTAAAAAACATTTAATTTATTTTAATTGCAATTGAACGTAAACGAGTTTGTTGCTCTTTATGTACTTGCTGACAGATGTGTTTGTGGAAGTTTCAATACAAAATCAACTTTGTATGGTGGAAATGTCTTCTATTTATAGATATTGGAACTGACATTATTTGGAACAGATGTCATAAGTTCCCACGGCCGCCATCTTTGAATTTTTCTTGACGTGAAAACCCCTTTTCCGCCAACTAGTAAATGTCGCCAAGCACCGGTTTATACGCATGTTTCGCTTCACTAAAATAAAATGTAAATAATAAACAAAATTCGCTAAAGTGGCAATCAGTAATCTTGTATGAGCGCTTCGCGCACATTAACCGAAAAAAAAATCACTGCATTCAGCACTTCTCGCGGTATAGCATTCTCAAAATTCAGCGGTTCTCGCTTTCTAGCAATCTCAAAATGTAAAAAACTCTTAAAGCAGCAAAATATACATAAAAAACGAAACTCGCTAAAGTGGCAATCAGTAATCTTGTATGAGCGCTTCGCGCACATTAACCGAAAAAAAAATCACTGGATTCAGCACTTCTCGCGGTATAGCATTCTCAAAATTCAGCTGTTCTCGCTTTCTAGCAATCTCAAAATGTAAAAAACTCTTAAACCAGCAAAATATACATAAAATTATCAACATACCTTAACAGACATCTGCTTTCTTGAAAGCTCCTGCACGAAATCTCTCTCATAACATCACCCTCATTTTCCAAAATAGGCTTATGAATACGCATTTGCAGGCACACTATAAACAAACCTACTTTTCTTGTCAAAATTTCCTCATATTACTTAATTACTTCAGCAAAAGCGTTTAAACGGATTACAGAAACCATAGTCAGTCAAATACATCCAATAAATTTAACATAAAAATAAAAAGACAGCACGATACAACACGATATCAAAATACATTCACAAAATCCACCATTTCTCACGGGTTGCCAGAACACAACATGTCAGAACACACACGTCACACGGTGTTCCACATATCGAGGTTGCCACATCCACAAACACCGCCAACACGCCAACAAAAAATCGCCAAACAATTCAAAACAACGGCTGAGGGAACATAAGGCATCTAAGCCCATTATTTCTCATGAAGTTAACTGAAAGGAACATAATCACAGAATGATTATTGGGACACTTAGGAACTGTTCATATCTGCCCCAACTAGTCTGTTCACAAGTGCCCAACGCCCCACCAGTGGCCGAGAGGTTCTGCTCTCGAAGCTGGTAGACGAGATGTGTTGGGTTCGAACCTTATCGCGCCCGTCGGCCTTATCGTTCGGAGTTTTTCGTGGTTTTCTTCGAACTTTGGATTTTCATGTGTAAATACGAGTTAAGTTCCCTTAGAAAGACCCCAACGGAGGAAACTCCCCCTCGGGCTTATATCCCTCATGCAGATAATCGACCGCCATAAATAACACACACAAGTACCCAACTTGTCTGCTAGAATTAAATTGCTAATAACATTTCTCAATTTTAGAAGAAGAAAAAACTTTATCAAAAATATTTATTAGTATTCATAGTATATGTTTAAACATTAAAATTCAAATAAATGAATAATTAAATATAGTTATTCGTTTATCAAGTTGGAATTGAGATTTTATTTTTGAGATGTTTAAGTAGTGTTTTGGCTACTGATGAGTGATGACAAACAAAATGTCAAAGAGTTTGAAATTTTTTTTTACCCTATGTCTATAGGTGCTGCCATCTTTGGTAACGGTTTTCAAAAAAAAAAACGTATAATAACTATTGAAAAATTATGTGCCCCCTTCTCCCCTACTGATGATACAAAAACAAGTTGCCTATATGTGTAAAAAGACGTGTAAAGTGCTAAATACACGCCCTATTGTGTCAATTTCAAAATACACATTTTCCTGTGTCGCGCATTAACTCTTTAACTGTTTTTTTTTTTTTTTTTTTTACAATAAATTAAAAATCAGGACCCGGCACCACTGTTTCTTTTACTAAAATATTTGGCTTTCTACAATCAGAAAAGGTACGCCATTTAACAAACCAAAGATTACAGTTAAAATTAAGTGGTATCCAAAAGATTTTAATATCGAAAGTAGCAACACTTTTAGCCGGAGAGGCACTCGGGCACTCGGGCACGACAGTCAAGGAGTTAAGCAGCTTAAGTGTATAAAATTTATCAGATAACTCAGAAATACACAGTTTAACGTGTAAATTACACATGAGTGCACATATATCTGTGTAATGTAAAAAAAGATGGATTTTGTGTGCGTAATACATAATCTTGTAGTTTGGTATGTAAATTTTGGACTAAATATTTTTATGGTTGCAAAACAAATTTGCACGAAGAACAAACATGTGTGCTTGGTGTGTTAGTTTTCTTTCCAGCAGATTTGCTTTTAGACCACAAAATACTGTAACGCAAAACAGGATCGTCTGAAATTGCATTTACTGCATGCCATTCTCTGTTAAAGTTGTTTTGAAGTCCTACAGTAGTATAGTCATAATTTCTGAATAGAATCTGTATGATCTGAATAAATGCACTATAAAATAAAATTTTGAAAAATACAGAAATCGTGACGCTGGTATTATTTTTGTATTTTGCCCCTATCAATTTCAGTGAAAAGTTTTGAAAGATACAGGTACATCAACAGGAGAAATTCACTATTTAATTCAATATACAGAAACAAGCAATACTTACCGAAACGACATTTGTACTATCGATCTGTGACTTTCTAAGCCATTAACTTGACCATTCAGCTACTATTACACAAACCAAGTTTTCAAGTATCTCTATTTATTGTGTTCGCATAAGTACACATATTTCTGTGTAATATTCTGTTCTTGCACATATAACTGTGTAAAATTTGTATGCATACTTCTGTGTACTATTCTGCTATTAAGCATATATCTGTATTCTTACACATATTTCGGTGTACTATGCAAAATACACTGATATTTGTGTAATATGCAAAATTTGTAAATGACATTAACACACCAGTTCGGGTAAATCCGTAAAATTTTCTACCATTCACACACTTGTTTGAGTGTTTGAAATGATAATGAATTACACACTTCCATTACGCTTATAAACACACATAAATATAGGTACATTTTAAGGAAAAGTGAATTTTATGACAAATGTGTAATTTTAGAAATTCACACATATACGTATGTAAAAGTGACTAATTTGCACATTTATTGTTTTGAGTGAATGAGCGAAAGTTTTAAAAAGAAGCTACATGAAAATTAAAATCTATTCTTTTGTCGTACATGCCTACACTTATTCTGTTTGCACTTGACTCTAGGTTTAATGGTTTACGGGCATTAAATTCTACTACTTTTTAATAGTAATCTTTATCTTATTTTATTGCCGAAATCTGCGATTAAATAAAGCTAGTTAAAAATCAAAGGTATTCCATGTCCGTAAATTTTAAAAAGAAATAAAAAAAATATCTATCAAGTTCGTATAGTACATACAAAGTCATTCATGGATATAAAGTCGTTAGGTTATGATTATGATCTAAATGTAATTATGGATTTTCCGTTTGGGTATCAACCCTCTAATGCCCGTGGTAGCATTTATGCTACCATCAGTGTTTCCGATTTAGTGGATTTTTTTATTCACACCAGAAATTTAATATGGAAATTTTTGCTTTGTTCAATGACAAACATTTCTTTATTATAGATAAACTGAAATTTACTATTTAGATTGTCTGATATGAATTCCAGTTCTCTCAATTAAGGTTAGTTGGGGTAACAGGATCCACGAGGTAACTGGGCCATAGGCTATTTTATAAAAAACCGTTGATGTATTTTAAGTTTTAGCTTTTGTGAACAATGCCCCTTAACCTCTACTTCCTAAAACAACATGTGTCAACTCAATCATAACTCTCTCTTTGCTGTGATAGGTTGTCGAAAATTTACGTTTCTTTTTGTAAAACAACGTCAATTTGGTTAAACTTCCTCGGTTTTTTATTAAAATACTGTAAGTACTTTTATTAAACAATCTTTTTTTTTAAAGATTAGGCATATAACTACGTTATTATTATTAGGTATCTATACATATTTACTTCATGTTTCAAATGTAAGCCCGGTGACCCAGCTACCTCATAAATTTTTCAAGAATGGAGTAACTGGGACATGTATCCGGGGTAACTGGACCATGCTGGATCCAGTTACCCAATAGTTATAAATACAGTCGGACCTCTATTTAACGAACCTCTATTTTGCGAATTTCTCTATTTTGGGAACTTTTTTTTGGAACTAAGAACATTTTGCGAATTTCTTCGTAAAATAACCTCCAAATAGCGAAGTGCATTCTCTATTTAACGAAATTTTTCTTGTGATCTAATTTTTTTTTTCTCCCGATTTCTCAAAATATTTCTGGACATTTCAAACTTATTCTTTGTTTAAACACATTTTATGATGTTCAATGGCCTTGAACTGGTTTTACCAGGCGCCTTCTTTGTCAGCAGTGAGAATTCGGTAAGTACGGAAGAAGAAGACGGTAATCTCTTTAACTAAATAAAATATGTGGATACAGATGAGAAAAAAAGAAGAAATTAACCATGATGTGCTGATTGATGATTGTATTTCGCTTAATTCTGAAACTGAGATCTCAGAAACACTATCCGAATTGGATATTTTCAACAGTGTGAAAAATAAAAACAATAGCAATGAATTGCGATGAAGACGAATATGATGATGATGATAGAACATGATGCAGGAATTAACAAAACTTCGAATGATGAAATGCTAAAATTATTTGAAAGAATCCGACGCGGATTATAGTTAGAAGAAAATACGCATGAAGGGGTTTTTGGTGCATTGCAAAGATGCGAGACGTATTATGAGAAAAGCACTTAAAAAAAAAAAAAAAAAAAAAAAAAAAAAACTAACAGAGTTTTTCAGAAATTAAATTTAAGGACGCATATGTTAATGTATAGTTAAAATTATTTGTAATAATAATAATAAATACGATAATGTCATTAAAATTCGTTAATTTTAATGTAAAACTATTTACTTTAAACAGAAAATACAGTGTATTCCCGGACAATGTTTTGTTTTCCTTGCAGATTTAAACACATAGAAAAAAATGAATTGATAAGGGATATTGGTGGATAAAATAAATAAAAGAAATCGATATAACTTATAAAAAATGTGATTAATTACTTTGAGTAAAAATATTTAGTGCTTATGAATTTAAAATCTATTTTATGTAGTTTAAACTATTTTAAAAGGTGAATCTCTATTTAACGAATTTTCCATATAACGAACTTTTTTCCGAGATTTAGCGACTTCGTTAAATGGAGGTTCGACTGTAATTTTTTTGAGTTTCTCTTACAACGGGAAGTAAATTTCTCCATTGTTTTTTGCTCATAATAAAGAAAATTATAGAATACCTTATTAAAATTACGTAATAAAATTTAAAAAAAGCATATTGGGTGATATCAAACCAAATTTCTTGACCCCTTGAGAGGCGGTGATGCCGATATGATATCCCATAATTTTAATTCCTAATTGCCACCGTAATTTTATAATGAAAATTTCACCTTTATTAAGTACGCGAAAATATACTTTTACTTGTTTTCAAATAGTTTCTCTTGTAAATACTGGTGCCATTAAATTATTTCAACATTTTACGAATGCAAATGCCTTGTCCCTGAAAGCGAGATAGCCAAACCTTGAAATTGTACGATACAGGGGTCACATTCTATAGGGAAACTTTCATTGCTCCTACCACTATTTTGAAAATAATATCTTTATCGCACCTTTCTTTAGAATATGTTATATAAAATGATCATGAAGGTAGCTCATTAAGGATTCTGTTTGGAACAATAAAATTTTTTTCTATATAATGCGATCCCTGGATATAGCTAAAATACTTAAGTACTTATGTAGCTGCTTGTTCATAAAATTTCCTCACTATTTTTTTCCTTAAATACCCATCTGACTTTTATACTTATTACCTATACTAAAGCACATAAGTACTTACTTAATTTTTATGTTTTTGGTATAAATAAATCTAATATTTTCACTTTTAGTGCTTTTTTTAGACACATTGACAGCAAAGGTTTCCCTTACAACGCTGTTTATTGACATATAATTTACATGATCTACCTGGTTTAAATTTTTTTAAGTTGGTTACATTTTTTCAAACAGGACCGAATATCCCACATGAAAAAACATAAACGCGTATGGAACATAGACTCTCCTGGTTCACTTACCCCATTTTTATGGGGCAACTGGACCCATGATGAAAGAAAGATGAAATATGCATATTTTTATATTTTTAAATATTAAAATGTAATTTTGAGCATTTCTGTCTAATAGAGGGAACCTAACTGAACACATTTACAGAAGTTCACATTTTAATTCAAATGAACATTAGCTTTTTGAAGCTGAATTGTCAGAAGCTCCAGAGTCACATTGTAAAATCATGGCCCAGTTGTCCCAACTAACCTTATGCAATTTCTGAACGCGTTTTATCATGGGTCACCGTAGGGATGTAGTGGAGGGTACACGAGAGTATACGCCGTATACCTTCTGGATATTTTTTAAGGAACACCGTATACCCTCTGTTTCTCAAGAAAGCTATAGTATATACACCCTAGGATATACCCTCTGCCTTGAGCGTATACCCTCTGTTTATTTTACGACTACACCACTGGGTCACCGTCCTCTGAATACTAAGCCTGAGCGCTGACTCAAAAATGGCGGCTGTCGAAGGCGGATTTTTCTTAATGCATATACGGTCCCGAAAATTTAGACCCCCAGTATTTTATAAAATATTTCTTTGATTTACTTAATCTCAGAAAAATAAAGCGGAAGAAACTTTTAAAAATTAGTGGCTCAAATATTTAAGGGACCGTACACGCACTGAAAAATCCTTCACCTTTCTGCTTTCGGCAGCCGCCATTTTTGTGTCAGCGATCAGGCGCTGCAATCGAAATACTCAAGGCCAGAGGACACGAGTGTGACGTCATCACTAATCGACCGACTTTTCACTAGTGTTGGAATTCACACCGGAAAATTTTGAATAGCAATTTTTATTTATTTATTATTATTTTTTTTTGTGGAATATCTATCATCTTATAAAACAATAATAACTATTTAAACTTACTGGTGAGAATTTGGAATCATCCAATAAAAAATCCGCCAGATGCGGCAACACTGTGGCATTCCGCATCTGGC
Source organism: Maratus speciosus (assembly GCA_963932465.1). Lineage (NCBI taxonomy): Eukaryota > Metazoa > Arthropoda > Arachnida > Araneae > Salticidae > Maratus > Maratus speciosus. The sequence continues at coordinate 217,621,012 of OZ010796.1, read as the reverse complement.
TGATTTTTTATTTAGGGATTCCGAATTCTCGTCAGTAAGTTTAAATAGGTATTATCTTATAAGATGACATATATTCCACAAATAAAATAAAATAAAATTGCTATTCAAAATTTTCCGGTGTGAATTCGAACACTAGTGAGAAGTCGGTCGATTAGTGACGGCGTCACAACTCGTGTCCTCTGTCCGTGAGTATTTCGATGGCAGCGGCTCGGGCCTAGTATTCAGGAAACGGTGCAGGGACATTAGAGGGTTAATCTGAATTCGTCTTCTGAACATAATTATTTAGTCTCATTTTTTGAGATGAGGCCAATAAATGTCACAATGAAGAGATTTGATTATAATTTATAATTTTGTGAGATAATCTATTTTTTTAAAATATGAATCAATGTCAAAGTTGTTTATGGCGGGCAAATCAGTTTTAAACATTGTTTAGTATTTTAGGGAAAAGAATTTGGGCTTTTTTATTTTCAATTTAGAACATTAATTTTAATTTTGAATTTCGAAACAGGTTTATTTTTTATCATTTCATATATATATAGTACATCTTTTAATAAATAAAATATACCAGGAAATCTGAATTAAATTAAGAAACAGAAATATATTTAAAGATAAAAGATGCTAAATAAAAACGAAATAAAAAGGGATTTGTACAAAAATTGGAACAAAAATGAAATAAAGAAATCAAATGACGATGGAAAATTGCGAAACAAATCAACACGTGACTGTTTAATCATCAGTTGGCAAGAAATCCTACGTGTCGCCAAAAATGCATTATTTCATATAATAGGCTGGCAAATTTGCCGAATATATACGTATATATAAATATATGTATGTATGTATGTATATATACACTATATGGCCAAATGTGACCGGTCACTTGCAATTTTAGACGTTTTGTTAAATATCTAGAAAAATACGTGAGGAATTAACCTGAAATTGCAGATGTGTAAACAGTATAGTATAGGTCATATATTTTCGCGATGATTTTTTGCCGAAACCCCATAGGAAACCGTCAACGCATTGAAAAAGAACTAATATCTTTTGGATAACCCTGTAAAAACTATTGTAGCAAAAGCGTTTAAACTCGAGATTATTAATAAGAGGCTTATTGTAATATACTGCGTTCATTTTTATCAGGATAGCTTATATACTCGAAGAGAAATTAAGGTTTTTATAAAAACAGTCCCAAATTTCACCAAGTTTTTCCTTATAATTTGCAGAGTTCTTAATATAAAAAAAAAGTTCTTTTCAGAAAATATGAAAACAACATTGTACACAATACCCTGCAATCAGAATGAAAAAATAATAAAAATTGTATGACAAATGAGCAAGTTTACTAAATAATGATTCACTGCGGCTGCTCGAGCGTAATCAAAATATAATTCACATAACGTGTTAGCTAAATGTATAGAGCAACTTTTGTAAAATTCTCAAAATCATAGCTTGAAAATTCTGAAAATTATCGTCGATAGAATAAGTTCGAAATCCGTTGTTCTCAAAAGGAAGCAAAAAGATGAGGGGTTGTATCCAAATATAGTAATACGTGCAATATTGTGTAAGCTATCTTGGCACTAATCAACAGATATTTGATACAACCCCTGATCTTTTTGCTTCTTTTGGGGAACAACGGATTTCAAGCTTATTCTATCGACAATAATTTTCAGAATTTTCAAGCTATGATTTTGAGACTTTTACAAAAGCTGCTCTATATACTTAGCTAATACATTATGCATATTATATTTTGATTGCATTCGCGCATGCGCAGTGAAACATTTTTTAGTAAAACTGCTAATTTTTCATCCAATTTTTATTATTTTTTAATTCTGATTGCAGAGTATTCTGTACAATGTTGTTCGTCATATTTTCTAAAAAGAACTTTTTTTATATTAAGAACTTTGCAAATTATAAGCAAAAAACTTGGCAAAATTTGGGACTGTTTTTATAAAAACCTTAATTTCTCTACGAGTATATAAGCTATCCCCATAAAAATGAACACAGTATATTCCAATAAGCCACTTATTAATAATCTCGAGTTTGAACGCTTTTGCTAACATTAATGTTTACAGGGTTAGCCCAAAGATCTTCGTTCTTTTTCAATTTGTTGACGGTCTCTTATGGGGTTTCGGGAAAAAATCTTTGCGGAAATATATGACCTATACTATACTGTTTACATACCTGCAGTTTCAGGTTAATTCCTTATGTATTTTTCTAGATATTTAACAAAACGTCTAAAATCGCAAGTGACCGGTCACCTTTGGCCATATAGTGTATATATGTGATTTCAAATTTATTATATATATGTATATATATATACATTATATGGTCAAAGGTGACCGGTCACTTGCGATTTTAGACCTTTTGTTAAATATGCCATTAAACATTTATATGTAGTTAACTGTATGATTAATGCTAAAGTAGATACATTTGGATTTCAAGTGAATGAGATAGCAATAATGGTACATAATCAACAAGATGTAAACAAATTGAAGACTAATGTTATATATATACACCACATGAATATGCTCTTTTTATTTTCAGGTTGTGTCCGCAATAATTGCGTTCCATGCCTACACAGCGGCGGCGTATATTCAAGATAATTTTGCAATCCTAAACGCGCCACATTATATTTTAGGATATATATTTGCCTTCATTTTTGGTTCAACAGCGATGTTGCTTCTATTTTCCATTGTTTGCTTGAGATCTAAAGTATGGAGAAAAGTATGTTACATTTCTTGTATATCGTTCTTTCAGTTAAGGCTAAGATACATTATAGTTGTATTTATACTTATATTTATCAAAAGTAAGTTGGAAATTTTGTAATGCATTATGTAAGGTTCAGCTTGGCATCTTAACATGTGCCGAATTTATACACACGAATATGAAATACTAAGACTGGGCTTTAGAATCTTCAGAAACCAATATATTTCTGAAATTTAAAGAATCGTGTATAAGAACAAAGCTTCTTTTGCTACCATTGATTTTCGGAAACGTTTACGATTAGTTTTCTAAAGTGCAATCATTAGTTATTTCCAGTTAGTTATTGTATTTCCAACCAGTATAGCGGTTTTTAGAATGCTATTAATTCTCAGTTAAACATTTTTAGCTGCGTAATGGAGTTTATACTTGTAAGAGTAACAAAAGAATATTATTTTTTATTTTAATACTTATTCATACACTTCATACACTTTTTCATGTTTGTATTTAAAACATGTTCTTTGAACATTAAAGTGTTTACTCGAGAATTGATAGCATCCGAAAACTCCATATTCTGGGTTTGAAAGAACTCTGATTAATACATTATAAATATTTCGTGAAAACGTTTCTGAAAATCAATGGCAGCAAAATAAACTTTGTGTTTATGCATGCTTTTTAAATCTCACAAATATATGGGTTCCTAAGATTTCTAAAGCTAAAGAACGCTTTTCGGAATCGTGAGTAACGTTATTGTACGTTTTCGTATATGACTATATTGTATTTTTCTAGATTTAATATCTGTCTTTTATTTTAACAGTGTAGGATGTCTGAAGTCGAAGTTTAACTTGAAAATTGTGTACTTTTTTAAATTTTTATTTTGGGGACACTTTCAATTTCGGAACCAAATGGGTGAGTTGGTTTCGAATTTAAAAGTGTTGAGGTTGGGTCTAAGAATACTGGAATAGTGAGACGTACCTCGGAAATCTGGATAACTAAGAGCTACCATTTGTCACTCTATTCTACAACGCTATAGATGATGTAATGCTACAGGGCTGCCACAGGAAGTAGAATAAAAAAATAGTGGCATTAGTACATATGGCATTATCATGCATGGGTAAAAAGAAATCACTAATTGCTGCAATATAAAATACGACATGAGGTCTCAGTATTTCGTCTGTATAACTTCGGACCGTCAAAGTGCCATTCCGAATGATATGCAGGCCCGTATGTCCACATATGCTGATTTCAGCCCATAGCACCAACCCATCTCGTCTATAATGTGTTCTTTCACGAACGAATGTGGTATTATTTTGAGTGCCTCTTTCTCTCCATGCCAAAACACAGCAGATGGCACATCCAGACTGAATCGGGACTCGTCTGTAAGCAGAATTTGACTCCAACAACGTTGCCTCTAAACTCGATGTTCAGTTGTCCACCTTCTTTGGGCCGCACAGTTGCTTGAGATTAACGGAATACAGACCACTGGCTTACGTGCATAGAGCCCACCCTGCTGAAGCCTATTTCGGACTGTTTGGCTGAACACCCTTCGTCCTGTGGCCAAGAACAACCGTGTTTACAGCAGAGTAGCATTGCCTGTTCCGTCTCGAAGAGCTGTTAATATGATATATCGGTCATTAGTTTCTGTGGTAGCGGATATCCGACCTTGCCCTTGTCGATGTCTACCATTTCATGTGTCTTGGAATCGATTCCACAGCCTTGCATTGACACTTCTTGCGACTCCAACAGCGTCCGCTACACTTCGGTGTGTTTCCCCGTATTCAACTGTCCCGATAACACGCCAAGCCATGGATTCCGTTAAATCACATTGTTGTAACATTTTCAAGTCACCTTTTCTCAAAACACAAGCTAAGCAATTGAATTTTACAACTGAGAGAGTAAAAAAGACGTTCCTGCAAAATCCCTATTTCTGCACTTATCTCCTTTTTCTAGCTTTTGACGTCATAAACCTTAATTTGCATGTGAAGTTTTTTTAATCTGTTTTCTACTACCCTTTAAATTATGGATGTTTTGTTTTACGTTATTTTTCGAAGTAAATATTTGCATAATTTTGTTAAAACATTGTGCTCCCCAAATTGTTTCGAGCAGTGTATATGTCGTAGGCTAATTGAGAAATCCGGCTCTTTGCAAACAGCCTAGGCTGTTTGCAAAGAGCCGGTCTAATTGGAGAATCCATCTCCCTTTTTCCAATTAGCCTGATATTGTTCAGGCTTATTGCAAAGAGCCTAGAAAGCGTTAGGCTAATTGAAAAATGACCACTTATTATCCGATCAGGGTGATATTTTTAGCTCACAGGCTATCAAAGCCTGAGAGCTTATGTTCCCGCCGATTCAGTGTGTACGTACGTACGTACGCATGTACGTAACGCGATAACTCTTGATAGAAATACCCGATTTGCTTCAATTTTTTTTTCTAGGTTCATTCTGATGAGGTGCTTCCCTCATTAGTTTTTGGGGTTCATTGGTTACGGATAAAGGGGAAAAAGGGGGCTAGTCCCCCCCTTAATTTATATATAAATGGGTTTTTCATGCAGAAATATTCGATTTGCTCCAAATTTGGTATACCGGTTTATTGTGCTAAGGAGCTTCCCTGATTAGATATGGAAGCTCATTATTTAAGTATAAAGGGAGGAAAGGGGTCTAGACCCCCCCCCCCCCTTAATTTAGATAAATGGGTTTTTCATGCAGAGTTAACCGATTTGCTCCAAATTTCCTATACAGGTTCATTATGTTAAGTAGCTTCCCTGATTAGATTTGGAGGTTCATTAGTTAAGTATAAAGGGAGGAAAGGGGGGGGGGGGCTAGACAGTCCTTAATTTAGATAAATGGGTTTTTCATGCAGAGTTATTCGATTTGCTCCAAATTTCGTATGCCGGTTTATTATGTTAAGGAGCTTCTCAGATTAGATTTAGAGGTTCATTATTTAAGTATAAAGGGGGGAAAGGGGGGCTAGACCACCCCCTTAATTTAGATAAATGGGTTTTTCTTGCAGAGTTATTCGATTTGCTCCAAATTTCGTATACCAGTTTATTATGTTAAGGGGCTGCCTTGATTAGATTTGGAGATTTATTGGTTAAGTATAAAGGAGGGACAGGGGCTAGTGCCCCATTAATTTAGATAAATGAGTTTTTCATACAGAATTATTCGATTTGCTTCAAATTTGATATACCAGTTTATTACGATATGGCTTCCTTCATTTGATTTAGAGGTTCATTGGTTAAGTATAAAAGGGGGAAAGGGGGGCAATTGCCCTTTCCCTTAATTTAGATAAATGGGTTTTCATGCAGAATTATCTAATTTAGTTAAATTTTTTTTTCAACCGGATCTGAACTTGAATGTTCCATTTGAAGTCAACCCGAAAACCGACCACAACCAGGTTTCGGATTGAGTTCAATTAGAACTTTCAGGTTCGGATCGGGTTGCCGGTGGACGGAGATTATTTTGTCTGGCTTGCATCGGGTTATAGTTCTTTGGGATATTGTTGTCGGTTAAGATTTGGTTCGGGACGGGTTTCAGGTTGGCTTCGAATGGAATTTTAAAGTTTCTGGTAGCGTTGCGTGTCCACGGAAACTAATTTGTCTTGTTCGGATCCGGTTAAGATCGGATCTTTGGAATATTTTTGTTGGTTATCAGATTTGGTTCGGGATTTCGGGTTTTTTCAAATGGAACTCTCAGGTTCGGGTCGGGTTGCATGTAGACTGAAATTATTTTGTCTTGCTCGGATCGGGGTACGGTCTGTTGTAATTTATTTTTCGGGTTTGGGTAGGGTTATGCGTTAATAAACCTAATAAAAAGAAAATTGCCCAGTTAAACTGATGGCATTGAGCTAACAGGCTATTCACACTAATTGTATATTATACTCTTATTTCAAAGAATACTGCCCCTCGAAAAATAAATGAAGGGATTAGTCCCCTTTGCCCCCCTTTCTACTTAACCATAGATCCTCCAAATCTAATCAGGGAAGATACTTAATATAATAAACTGGTATACCAAATTTGAAGCAAATCAGATAATTCTGCATGAAAAAACCATTTCACTAATTTAGGGGGAGTATTAGCTCCCCCCATTTCTCACTTTATGCTGAACCAATGAACTTTCAAATCTAATCAGAAAAGCTCCTTATTAGAATGAACCTAGGAAAAAAAAAAATTAAACTAAATTAGATAATTCTGCATGAAAAACCATTTATCTAAATTAAGGGAAGGTGCAACTGCCCCCCTTTCCCCTCTTTTATACTCAACCAATGAACCTCCAAATAAAATGAAGGAAGCCATATCGTAATAAAATGGTATATCAAATTTGAAACAAATCGAATAATTCTGTATGAAAAACCCATTTCTCTAAATTAAGGGGGGGGGGGGTAGCCCCCCTTTCCTCCCTTTATACTTAACTAATGAACCTCCAAATCTAATCAGGGAAGCTCCTTAACATAATAAACCGGTATACGAAACAACTCTGCGTGAAAAACCCATTTATCTAAATTAAGGTGGGGGGGTCTAGCCCCCCTTTCCTCCCTTTATACTTAACTAATGAACCTCCAAATCTAATCAGGGAAGCTCCTTAACATAATAAACCGGTATACGAAATTTGGAGCAAATCGAATAATTCTGCATGAAAAATCCATTTATCTAAATTAAGGGGGGGGGGGTCTAGTCCCCTTTCCTCCCTTTATACTTAACTAATGAACCTCCAAATCTAATCAGGGAAGCTCCTTAGCACAATAAACTTGTATACCAAATTTGGAGCAAATCGAATAATTTTGCATTAAAAACGCATTTACCTAAATTAAGGGGGGTAGCCCCCCCTTTCCTCCCTTTATAAACTAATGAACCTCCAAATCTAATCAAGCCACCTCCTTAACATAATAAACCAGTATACCAAATTTGAGCTAATCGAATAATTCTACATGAAAAACGCATTTATCTAAATTAAGGGGAGAGGCAATTGCCCCCCTTTCACCACTTTATACATAATAATGATCTTCCAAATGTAATCAGGGAAGCTGCTTAACACAATAAACCGGTATACCAAATTTGGAGCAAATCGAATATTTCAGCATGAAAACCCCATTTATATAAATTAAGGGGGGGTGGACTAACCCCCCTTTTCCCACTTTATCCTTAACCAATGAACCCCAAAAACTAATCAGGGAAGCACCTTATCAGAATGAACCTAGAAAAAAAAATGAAGCAAATCGAATTTTTCTATCAAGAGTTATCGCGTTAGGTACATACGTACGTACGTACGTACGTACACACGTACATACAGAATCGGCGGGCACATAAGCTTTCAGGCTTTGATAGCATGTGGGCTAAAAATATAAGTGGTCATTTTTCAATTAGCCTAACGCTTTCTAGGCTATTTGCAATGAGCCTGAAAAATATCAGGCTAATTGGAAAAAGGGAGATGGATTCTCCAATTAGCCCGGCTCTTTGCAAAGAGCCGGATTTCTCAATTAGCTTATATATATTAAATTCAGTAATACGGAAATAACATGACCCCTTAAATAGGACGTAATCACCATGGCAACCTAGAAACATTACCTATCATGCGATATCATTGAATTATTTACGTATGATAGTATTTAATAAAATTAAGAAAACTTTTATTAATATCTTTTTAAGTTTTGATTCGATTTTCACAAAATTTAAAATGACTCGAGAAAATTCTGTAACGATTATATGTAGGGTGTCTACCCTCAACGGTGTCCGATGTCTAATTCCTAAACCGTTACTCATAGACATATAGTTCTAATTACAAAAAATGTTTCAAATGTGGTAAAGAAGTATATGAAAAGCGATTTGGGTCAATAAAAACATTTCTTAAAAATTAATAAATTTAAATTTTTATACAGTCCCCCTGTCCTGTAAGTTATATTTAGTAAAATTTTCCTGTTAGACTGACAAGTAAGACAAAAAAAGTCCCGTTATTCTACGATTAAGAGGGGTCCGGGACACATTTTAAAATAATTTTTATTTATTGAGTTAAAATTTTGAATGTTTTTGTGGTGATTAACCATATAAGTAGTAGATAAAATCACATATTCACATAATTGTTTAAATTTTTTTAAATTTAAAATTTATTAAAAAAATGGGGTAATTTAAAATTGTTATAACTAGAAATATTATTTGTAGAATTTCAACTTTTTTTCATTTAAATAAACAGAAATATATAAGTTTTAATTTTGATTCAGTATTTTTAAAAATATTAATTAAAAAAATAAAATTATTTAAAGTAAAAAAAAAAAAAAGATTGATGTAACTTTAAAAAAAAATCATATTTTCAAAAGTAAATATTTTTTTCAAATTTGCTGAGTCAAAATTAAAGTAAAACAATTGAAAAAGATAAGTTCCCAGTTTGAACCATTTATCTTTAACGGTTCTTGACTTATAACAATTTAAATAGGAGAAATGTTGAAAAAACGCATCATGAAGAAAAACGCATTTTCACAAGAAGTCGTTTATGCCATCTTGCATCTTTGCCATCTTTGTTTTCCATTGCTTGAAAGCTAGATTTTTAAAACAAACCGAAACGAAAACAATAATGTTTCCTGTTCCATTTAAGATGGAAACGTAATTTAAACGTCATTTTAAGCGGAAAAAACAGAGACACTTTTAATGCAATAAATTTTTTTTAGAAAATTTGAAGATTTTTGTGTCACGGCCCCCTTAAAATTCACCGAGTAATAGCTGTTTAACGTTGGAGAATATTTTTTTTTCTGAAAATTAGGGGTCATTCACAAATTTAGTAAAAATGTAATTTCATCAGTATTAAAAAAATGGTTGAGAGTAAAATTAACATTGCAATATAAATTAAAAATCTTTAAACATTCTGACATAATAATGCAAAGTATAGAATTTGTAACAAACATACAAGAAGAAAAAACAAACAAAATTTTTGTTAAATGAAATGATGAAAATTAACATCCTCAATTCTTTACATGTTTAAAAATGTTATTAGGTTACACTAGCCACCAAAAATTGGGTTGTGTCATATTTTTTAGCTTTTGATAACTGATTCTTATGTATTCTGTACCGCTGAATCCGAAATTGACCTTCATTTTTTACCAACACGTAAAGAGTTATTGCAATTCGTAAATTTTAAAGTTAAGAAAGAAAAAAATAGCGAAAATTTGACATTATAAAATGTATGCAATTGTTGTGTTTTTAACTTTTGATAATTTATTTTTATGTATTTTTTACAGCTGAATCCGAAAATGACCTTCATTTTAACCATCATGCCACAATTTTTCCCAAATTGTAAATTTCAAAGTTAAAAAGTTCAAAGTTAAAAAGTTCAAAGTTAAAATTGAATCTCCTTCCCTATCTCATCGGACCCCTCAGCTGTTTAGCTGTAAAAATCCCAGTGTAACCCAAAGAACTGAATAAATTATTGAATAAAATAAAATAAAATAAAATAAAATAGAAAGTTTTACATCTGCTTTAAAGTATCAGATTTTCGCTATATTTTAACTTTGACATTGACGATTTGCAAAAAAAATTCTAACGTTATGGTTAAAAATGAAGGTCATTGTCCGATTCTGTGCTAAAAATTGCACAAAAATAAATTATCAGAAGTTAAAAAACGCATCCTCTATTTTATAGTATTCGATTTTTGTTATTTTTTAATTTTGACAATTTATGATTTGCGAAAAATCCTGACATGATGGTTAAAAATTAAGGTAATTTTCGGGTCTTGTGTTATCTAATCAAAAATTTTTCTTAAACTTTTTGGCGGTAATCTATCCAAAATGTTTTGCGTTATCCTGTAAAATAAGTGTAAATGGCAACCACCGAAAACTATAATAATATTAGATTGTCATCAGATTTACGTCAGTATGTAAAATTTAATCTCGATCGGATATTTGAAAGTGAGTTAAAGTTCGAGTACAAATTTTGAGCTGGAAAAACATACATACGATCGTTGAAATTAAATAAAAACTTGCAAAAATTACATAATTTGTTAAAAGAAACAGTCTCAAATCCTTATAAAGTAATACATATATTAAAATGCAATTATTTTAGCCAATCTGAAACTTAATACAAATGAACTCAATCGTAATACTTGCACGATTTTTTTCAAAGCGCAAGTACACATGAAATATGTTCTTCGAATACCGAATGCACTTGGTATATGACCCCTCAAAACATGGCCGAACTCATTTGTGTTCGGATGCAGAAAAGTAGTATAAGTCATGCATTTTTAAAGTTTCATAACTCGGTCAATTTTAGGGTTATATGAACGGGACTCTTTTTGTCTTTCTTGCCAGTGTCGTAGCAAAATTTTACTAAATATAACTTAAAGCACCGGAGGACGGTATAAAAATTTAAATTCCGTAATTTTTTAAGAAATTTTTTTTTAACCAAAATAACTTTTAAAATATTTCTTTTCCCCCATTTAAAACATTTTTGTAATTGGAACTATATGTTTATGACAAACGGTTTAGGAATTAGCCATTGGACACCACTAAGAGTGGACACCCTGTATATTAAATTTAAACCATTCGGTTGGGTAGTTTTTACGCTGTTATATGCGGATAGACGGACGGACCAGACGATAGGTGATAGGGCCAGATTACAGGTGCTACATATTTATATAATTATGAACGCACCTTTAAAGGAACTAAATCTGAAACGTTAACACTTTCCGGCACAAAAAATTCTGTTCGTAAAATGATGAAATGATTGACTGACACCAGAATTTACAATCGAACTTCTCAAAAATTAAGAACCTGTTCTTTTAAAATTTCATTATAAAAGCAAATTTTTATTAAAATATTCTTGGTGCTGTTTGTAAATTCGGAATTAAAATTAGGTGGTCCCGCAGTGGGACCACTGTGCCGGAAAGGGTTAAAGAGAGAGAGATAAGTAGAGACAATAAAAGATGCTTGTCTCTTATTACCCTGGTAATACGTATAGGTGGAACAATAAGAGACATTATTGAAAGTATGTACTTAAAATACTTTACATAATTTACAAAATAGATACCAATTAGCATCTTATTGTTCAACTATTGACATATCAATCACATCTAAAATTTCAACTCGTTTCGCAGCATAAAATTTAATTGTGAAAAAAATGTTGAATTATGAAAAATTCAAAGTATAAGCATTTTTCAAAAAAAAAAAAAGTATAAAAATTGTAATAACATTTCATTGATTATAGTAATTCAAAAGTAAAAATTATATGTTTGCATTGCTTTTTATATTTTTAAATATGTATTCAGGTTGGTTATTTTTCCCGTGTCTTATCCCACCTTCACCTAAGTATAATCTTAGATAAACTAAATGAAAGTTCATGCATGTATAGATGAAAAAAGTTTTGTGATTGTGTCAGTAAATGGTGGGTTTGAATTTGAAAACATCTTCATCCTTAGACCGCTAAGGTACAGTCGTGGAAAAAAAAGTAAACACCCCCTACTAACTCCTCAACAAATTATCGTAGAAGAAATTTACTGGTGCCGAACGATTGGAAATAAAGTCTACTTTTAAATGATGTATATAAAATTTGCTTAGAGGGTCATCTACATATTAAAACGAACCGTAACTTTGTTTTTTTCAAGTGCAGTACACAATTCTGACAGCATAAATGAACTCTCTACACCCTTCAATTAGTCTAAAAAACAAATTTTTATGCAATGCGTACCATCAGTTTCCGAGAAATTAATTATTTTAAAATGAGCATATTTTAAGGGCGAATTGAAATCCAAATTGATCCAAATTGAAGTTCGCTACTCGATTGTTAACCGAGAGAGCCCCCTTCTTGATCAAGGCACCTTAAGCGTTACTCAAGCAGTCAATTAAGTCTGTTAGATTACAGGATAGCAAAAGAAATTTCAAAATATTTAGTCACTTCCATCATAGACGGCCCCTTAAACCATCATTTTGCCGTTTTTTCAGCGTAATTTGAAAACTACTAGGAAGAAAAATGTGAAATTTTGGATTTCCATAAAGCAGGACTTAATGAATCTGAATCCATCAAAAAAATTGTAGGTTGCAATTCATAATTTTTTTTAATATTAATTTCATAATTCATAATTCATATCAGAAAATTATAAAAATTGCAAATTCAACGTATTTATGTTTGGGTATATTAGCATTCTTGCTATACAAAAAATTACAACATTAGGATTATAATTTCAGAAGTTATAAATAAAAATATGAAAATGTAATTTAACATTAGAAGCACTAAATTTTGAATGTTTATAATTCAAAAACTTACCATCCAAATGACTTGAAATTTGATGTCTAGGCATAGTTTGAACCAAAGATTTGAAATATCTCGTTAAAATTGGGTATTGCCATTGAAAAAAAATTAAGTTTGGGTTCGTTTTAATATGTAGAGGGCCCCCTAAGCAAATTTTGTGTACATCATTTAAAAGTAGACTTTATTTCCAATCGTTCGGTACCAGTAACTTTCGACTACGATAATTTGTTGAGGAGTTAGTAGGGGGTGTTTACTTTTTTTTTCCACGACTGTACATCATTTTGACGTACATATCTCGTTGAAATAGCACGTAGTTGCTGAGAACGCTGCTGATCTAGGGTTAACAATCACTTGAAACATTATTTATGTGAAATATATTTCTAAATTAAGAATATCCAGTAGCTCTTTATTTGATGGAATTTTAGGCTATTTCCTTTTTTTTTTTCTTAAAATGTAATAACATCTGTAATATCACGCACTTATACTATCTAGTCAAAAGTAACAGGACGTTTTCGATTTCAGGCGATGGAAATCCAGTAAAATACGCGAGGAAATGTTTTCAACTTCGGGGATCTAAAGAACATGTTTAACTTCCCATTTTGCAATCTAGATTTAGTCATGAAGTTAATTAGGGGACTAAGAACAAATTGAATAAAATATATTATCTGGGATCAGCATGAATCAAAAACAGATTGAAATGCTCTGTAACGGGAGAAAATGATTATATAAGTTTAGAACAACATGTGCATGCATTTGTGTAAGAATGGCACGTGAAAATATAAACTTTTTTTTAATACAAAAGATTTTTGCATGTTTTTACTTTCTTCTTTCTAAAGAAGAAAGTATTGTAATCGAAATTTCTTTCGACTTCCGATTTTTGACGGATTTACATGCTTTAGGACTCAGAGTTCTCGAAAAACATGTTTATAAAAACTGTCTGTCTGTCCGTCCCTATGTCCTCTTTGTATCATCGAAAAGTGTATGAAGTTATGCATAGAATTGAATTAATTTTTTTGTGTATGTTTTTCGTTATGGCCGGCAAGTTCTCATTGAATTTGGAAATATTCCGCCAGAAGGGGGCGCTGTAATAACGAGTTTTGTGCCATTTTCATTATTGTACCATCGAAAAGTGTATGAATTTATACATAGAATTGAATCAATTTTTTGCGTATATTTTTGGCTATGGTGAGCAAGCCCTCCTTTAATTTGGAACTATTTGGCCGGAAAGGGTCGCTGTAAGGGCGATTTTTGTGCCATTTTCATTATTGTACCATCGAAAAATGTATGAAGTTATGCATAGAAATGAATCAAATTTTTTTGTGTATGTTTTTGGCTATGGCCAGCAGGTCCTCCTTGAATTTGGTAACAATCCGACGCTCCGCCTTTTTTAAATATTAACACGTATGAGAAAAGAGAAAGTTTTGGGATTGGCACATCCGACTAGTTTGTTTATAACATGCAGGATTTTTAGCTATATTTAATACTACTTTCAGAAAATTTAACACTATGCAGGTAAATATTATACTGCAATTAGAAAATGAATATATTGAACATTTGATAAAATATGAGCATTTGTATGAACAAATTTTCAACTGTACGTGCACGAATGACAAAACTATTTTTCATATAATTTAGTTGTCAACTATACAGGACAACATGTATAAAAAGGCCAATTAAATATAATGAATATTCAGGAAGTTATCGGTGGTGGAATAAACTCTATTTCAGTTATTTTCTAAAAGAAAGTTGGTGAAAACGGATTATTCACAAGCTGCAATATATAAAATATGGTCATTTCTAGAATGCAAATTTATACGATATATGTGATGTATTTTTTTCATTTATAAATATGTATGTGTATTTAAAATTGATTATAATAGACCGCCGCGGCGAGCGGCCCATCTTCGTCCGCAGCCCTTTATTCTTCTACTCTAGTCCGACTCTTTTGCGGAAGCAAGCTTCATAGGTCCCCAGCCACGTCCCGAGTGAAAGACACTCTAGCGAAAGCAACGTTGAAAAAAAAAATCAAAAATTGAAACCGGACAAATTTAAAAGGGAAATTACACAAATTAAAGACACCGAAAAGCGGGATGGGCGGGCTCGGGGGCCTGAGCCTACCGAACGACTCCAAGCTACTTCGAACTCATTATTACTCTTCAATGTATTTTCAATGTAATTCAATGCAATTATCCTTTAATTTATAATGAAAATGGAATCCCTTATGTTTTGCTCATGTTTAGAATGTAACTGAACGATATCCCCACTTCATCGCCAATAATTTTCATTATGCTAGACTGGTTTTCTTTATATAAGTTGCCCTATATAGTTAACTACTAAATTATGAAAGAAAAATTTAGTTTCCATTCGCCATTCGCACTTATTATTTCATATAAATGCTCATGTTTTATCAGATTTTGCATATACCTGTTTTTTAATTGTAGCCTGATTTTTTTTCTGCGCATTGTCAAAATTTCTAAAAGTGACGTTAAATTTGGTTGAAAACCCTACATATTATATAAAAAAAACATGCGGAAATATTTTGAAGTTCTAATAGAAACGTTTATATCCTTATTCGTATAAGTCTCATTCATACACAAATGCATACACATGTTGTACTAGGTCTATATAATCATTCCTACAGCTACAGAGGACTGCTTCAATAGATATTTCAAGTTTTTTTCATAGTGTGATCGCAGATATTAATATTTTTATTTCATATTTTTTCATCCCTTAAATGACCTCGAGACTAAATCTTTGCTGAATATTGAGAAGTTAAATATGAATTTTACATCTCCAACGTAAAAATATATATACAGGGTGCAATATGTTATTTATCGCCGACCTTTAATTTCTCAATCATTGGTCGTAGACATATAGTTTCAATTTCAAAAACGTTTAAAATGAGGTAAATATTCATGCTGAGGCATTATTTAAAGTAAAAAATCAATTTTATAAAAATTACGAAATCTAACTTTTTATACGGTCCCCCAGTCCCTATAGTTATGTTTAGTGAAAGTTTAAACATATCATAACAGATATAACTCAAAAAGTTTGACATCTGTACTACAAAAATTGACACAGTTATTAAATTTCAAAGTTTGAGATTTTTGCACTTGATTTTGTCTTCCATTGGGGGATCTGTTAAAAGATGAATTAAAATAATTCGAGATCAAAATCAGGGTGCAATGTCCTTTTTACGGTGAAACCACCTTTAGCCGATATCGAAAAATCGGGGTATTACCAAAAAGGGTTATTTCATCTAAAAATTTGAGCTGACTTTTGGGGGTCGTATACAAAACAAAGAATGAAATATTGAAATTAAACAGAAAAATAAATATTTATATAACTTTTCTGGGTGCAACAACATTCAAACGTCGAAGTAGGTAGAATCGACAACCGGAAAATAAAACATACTCACTAAGGACTAGATAAATGGCTGCGGAATGCAAACGACCAGCCGAGCATGAAAATTGGGATTATGCAAATTACAATAGTACCGCAGCGCCACACGTTCGAGATAAAACATGAGCCGTCTAGCAGTGGACATGCTAGTCAGCGCTGTGATCGTGATGGCAAGCTACGCATACATGCGACATGCCGAAATGATACTTATTTATAGTGAATGACAAAGAAATGCCAGAGAGTCTGCGAGTGCTTATTCAGACAGTTTCCCTAAGTATCTGCATCCAACACATGAAACTATAACTGTTGCATTGCACCGACGGGCGAGGTGTAATATTCGAGTGACACCGGAGGAGGTGCTGGCAATGACCCTTTTAATTCCACAACTGAGTACGGCGGAAATAAGCGAGGCATGTGGTCAGCATGTCTGGAATTTGTTACATGCACATGATGCGCATCCATACCATCCGATACTGATACAAGCATTGATGCTGGGTGACCACGCGCGACGATTTGATTATTATAATTTTATGCTCAACAACTTACAGGTAAATCCGTCGTTCCTTTGTGACATTCTGTGGACAGATGAGTCAATGTTTACACGGGGTGGCATTGTGAACATGCACAAAGAGCCTTACTGCTCTCTGGAAAACCTCCACATCGCCCGCACAGTACGACACGTGTGGTACGGTATATGGGGAACCCAGATTGTTGGAATCATCTTCTACGATGGGACCTTAACGGGCGATCGTTACATGCATCTGCTACAAAACACAGTACGTGACTGATATTAAGAGCTTCCTCTCCGACATGCATGCCGGGTTTGGTTTCAACATAGTGGGACCCTCTCTACATAAAACATCAAACGTCCGGGCGTATCTGGCCACTGGATTCGGTCAGCAGATCCTTGGATATGGTGGTTCGGTAGAGTGCCCACCGCGTTCACCGGACTTGACTCCCATGGACTTCTACCTCTGGGATTTCATCAAGGCCTAGGCCTATGTGACTGAGACCAATTCTCTGGTTTATCTGAATCAGCGCATCATCCTTGATTGTCGCACAATTTGCACACCTGCTATGCTCTAACGCAGTGATTCCCAACGTGGGGAGCACGTCCCACCGGGGGAACATTTGATTCTTTAGGGGGGGGGGGGCATTTTGAAATTTGTAACTCAGCCTTCGCTCACCTTTTTTTTTTTTTTAGAAAAGTTAGGTTTTAGACTAAAAATAAAAGTAAAACATGGAAAATTAAAAAGTAAATAGGTATTTTTGTTGAACGTTAAAAAAGCTTAAAATCAAAATGTTAAAAATGGAATCAATACCAGAATAATTATATGAGCAAAATTTTTTTTTTTTTTTTTTTTTTTTTTTTTTTTTTTTTTTTTTTTTTTTTTTTTAACTATGTTAGTATCCCCTTCTCCCCTTTTGTTATATTTAAAAATTTCTATAACTTTTCTGGTTACTGATGTATTTTACAATTTTTCAAAATTATTTATCGAATGATATATTTTTATCTATTCGTTCTTCTGTATGTAACATAAAGAAACTTCAACACTTGAAATTACTTAAGAGTATACTTAAATCTTATTGTCTTTAACATATTTAACATAAAAAATATTTGAAATAACTAAATGTGGTACTAACAACTTTATAAAATTTTTAAATTTTTAATAGCATTAAATAAGAAAATGGATAAATTGTAAATAACTATGGTTGTAGTGCAGGCCTCCTACACGGTAAATGAATGTATAACATGTGCAATTTAAATTTGAAAATGTCATAATACATGGCAATTAATTAACGATAATTGGGGAGGGAAAAAGATAAATATGTTTTGATGGGGAATAATGTCTACTTGATAAAGGTCTGAACCTTGAAATGCTTCTTGTGTACTTTGTTATCCATAGAAAGGAAATTTGGCGTCCAAAGATTTTCCAACAACTTTCAATAAGTTACTAAAATTCAATCTAAAATGTGTCATCGTTTTCAGTTTTAATACTAAATATGAGAGTCTCTTTTGTCATTTTGGGACAATAAAAATATAGGCATATGACACTTTTGTTAAACATTCAGGTAAGTTGGGAAGGCACAACAAATCTATTTTGGCATAAAAGTGAAGATTTATAGCCTTAATTCCATTCATAAAATTATACTAAAAACACATTTGTGGAAGAAAATTCAGCTCTATGATATGTTAAGAAATGTGAAATGAATAGTTATCGTTAAAACACTGTTAGACATCCTTCAGGTGAATACAATTCGATTTTCGAATAATAAGAGATATAGGTTACAGAATATGTGTGTGTGTGTGTGGGGGGGGGGGGGGGCATCTTGATTTTTCAGATGCTTCGGTGGGGCATGGGCAATAAAAGGTTGGGAAACACTGCTCTAACGTGCCCAGGACTCAGCACTGTCACGCATTCAATTGTGCATTGCCACCAATGGAGAAGACTTTGAGCAGTATCTCTAGTAAATTCCGACGTTTGATGTATTCATTTTTTTAGTAGACCGTTTTCTGATATTATAATAAATTGATATTTATTTTTCTGTTTAGTTTCAGTATGTCATTCTTCGCTTTCTAGACGACCCCTAAAAGTCAGCTCAAAATTTTGATGAAATAACCCTCTTTGGTGATACCCCGATTTGGCGATACCGGCTAAGGGTGGTTTCGTCGTAAAAAGGACATTACACCCTGATTTTGATCTCGAATTATTTTAATTCATCTTTTAACTGATCCCTCAATGAAAGATAAAATCGTGTGCAAAAATCTCAAACTTTGAAATTTAATAACTATGTCAATTTTTGTAGTACAGATGTCAAACTTTTTGTGTTATATCTGTTATGATATGTGTAAACTTTAACTAAATATAACTATAGGGACTGGGGAACCGTATAAAAAGTTAGATTTCGTTATTTTTATAAAATTGATTTTTTACTTTAAATAATGCCACAACATGAATATTTACCTCATTTGAAACGTTTTTGTAATTGGAACTATATGGCTACGAACAACGGTTGAGAAATTAAAGGTCGGCGATAGATAACATATTGCACCCTGTATATATATATATATATATATATATATATATAAAGTATTTCTCGAAATTTTCGACAAAACCTCCACAATCGAAAGTGTCCGGATACTTTTGATCAGATAGTTTGTTTGGAAAGCGACTTAACTTAAAAACATCATATAATATTTCAAGGTATTTAAGAGTACTGAGTCAGATTTTGAGATATGATGTAAATGCTTTTCTACTTCTATTAAAGGCCTAATAAGGGATTACACAAAACTACTGTTAACAATTCATGAGATAATGAGTTATGACGTGATTTATATTGAAAACATAAATTACTTTTTGGCTTTAGTTGTAAAATTATCGAATAAATTTCTCATCCATTTCAAATAAATATAATTTGCTTTCACGTTTTTAAATTTTACTTTTTCTTTCTCAAAAAACATTTGACCTTTTTCAGTCGTGCCATATTAGGAAAAAAAGAGTGCCATAGAAGCAAAACAATTGCTTATGCTGGCTATATGTTCTTCATAAATACTTTAGGAGTACCCATATTTACTGAGATTTTTTCTCCTTGAAATGTATGTTTCATACATTTTTTTTTTATGGCAGCATTTAATAAGCTCAGTCACCTTAGGCAATTCTAGGATCCCTTCCTCCTCCAACTAGTTAATTTTTCTAACGCAGTTTAAGCAACCTTAACCTCTTCGCGACGAGAGCCCTTTGCTTAATTTTTAATCTTTTACCACCAGTTTTCAAAACAGAAAATTTTCTGTAATTGAATCGCAAAAATGCTCTGATTAATTAAGGTAAACTTTACAATTAAAAATAACTGGTGGGAACAATGAAGGATTCTGAGCACCTTAAGTGGCACGTATACAGGTCGCTCGTCAACAAGGGGTTAAAGAAAGACACTTATAAATAATGCATTTTAATTATATGTTATACGATATTAATTATGGATACCCCTTGCTATATCTTTATGTCTAGATAAATATTGGTATTAAATACTGCCACAATACTGCGGTGTTTATATTTTGCCGATAATTACCTCCCTGCCTATTTGAGTATTGTACCAACAACGGTAAACAACATTTCAGCTGTCTATTTTAGTATAATACCAACATCTCCATACCCCCCCCCCCCCTCTCCCACTATTTCTATATTTCTGCAATATCGATATTTCATTGCAAAAATTTCAAATGTAAAATTATTATATAACTAATACTGGTATTTCGTTGGAACTATTTTTACTGAATGCAATGTAGTTGGCCCAGCTGCAATCAATATAGCTAATTTTGGTCTGTAACAATGTCTGCAGTAAAGGTTTGTGATTTTTAACCGGTATTCCGAAATTGCATGGAATGACCCAGGTAGCACAGCAATATCGGCCAATATCGGGAACAGCGATTTCGCAATATCGGCCAATATCGGTAAACACCGGATCGGCCGATATCGCATGGCAAACTTTTTTTCCAATATCGGCCTATATTGGGACCCAATGCCGACCGATATCGGGACCCAATACCTGCCGATATCGGCGAACGCCGGATCGGCCGATATCGGCGGACACCGAACCGGCCGATATCGGTGAGCACCGGACTGGCCGATATCGGTAAGCACCGGACCGACCGATACCGGTGAGCGCCGGACCGGCCAATATCGGGGAACGCCGGACCGGCCGATATTGGTTAAAACTGGATTCGACACTATAAAATAGCAAACCTTTTTTTTTCAATATAGGGAGATATTGATTACCTGTCTTAACATAGTATTGGTAATAAATATCTCTTTATATTAGGGAAAAAAACTTTGCCATTTTATATTGGTGAATCCAGGTTTGAAAATATATGCATATAAATATATATTTTTAAAACTATTTCAAATATTTTTTTTCTTTGCTATTATAGAAATATATATTTATATACTGTTTATATGGAAAATCATAACTAAGTTCATTGCCATGATAATGTAAAAAATATTTAAAAGGAAAAATTTTCATGATTATGTTGAAAGTGAAATTACTCTGAAATAAACCAAAAATTTTGGGGAATTTTTTTTCTTTTATTAAAAGGTGTATCTTTTTACGAAAATTCAAATACCATTAATAAAATAATAATTTATTCAAAATTTTATACATTCTGATTTTTTTTTAAATTTTTTTCTTATCATGCTCAGTGTTGTACGTAAAAATATTAATGTGTCAAATTAATAATTAAATGATACTTCTCTCATTAAAAATGTCATATGCAAAATTTTATCTATAATACCAATTTATGGAAATGGTAAGGTTGAAAAGTGTTACATTGTATTATTTGAATAAAATAACCTTTATTACCATATAAGCAATTTTGATAATTTTTTTTCATATAATTAATAAAAATATTCAACATATATTAAAATTAAAAAAAATATTTAGCTGAAATGATTTATTCTTTTCTGCCTTTACCATAAACATAGATGTTCAAATTTGTTTAACTGTATTGATATATAAACTTTGCAAGGAAAAAAAAACTAGTAAAAGTTAGCCAAAAACAATTTATGTTAAGGGGACACAGTACCCCTTAAACTACTTTTTCAATTTTGAATAATACTGTAATATCTGTAGTGACATTATATTTAATACTATAAAACAAATATAATTTCATGTAATTTCAAAAAGAAAAAAAAATCTTGCCTATTTCTATTTAACTAAAATTTAAATTAATTTTTTTTAAATCCCTACTGATTTTTTAAATATCAATATTTTCGTTTCAATTTTTTTTCCCACATTCCTTATACTACATAAAACAGTGCCATGGATTTTTAGATGTATGGGATATTACATTTAATATGAACCTTTTTCTCTTTTGTATAATAAAAAATGAAGGAAATTCAACAAACTCATAATTGAAATGCTTAAATATATATATATATATATATATAAACCTTGAATGTTAAATCCATGCACAATTTTATGTAGTATGTTCCTAGGATTATGGAAAAAATTTCTGAAGCAAAAAATATTCATATTTAAAAAAGTAGTAGGGATTTTTAAAAAGTTAAAAATTATTCAAAAAATTTAAATTTTAGTTAAATAGGCATTTTTGTAAGATTTAAAAAAAAAATTATATTTGCATTATAATATTAAACATAATGCCACCACAGATATTACAATACTATTGAAAACTGAAAAATAGTTTAAAAGGTACTGTGTCCTCTTAAGTTACATATGCAAAATTCTACCTTTGTTGTTTTTTCAAACTTAACTTTAATTATTCCTACCCAATTAACTCAGAAGAAAATTTATATTTTATCTGTATGGCCATCATCCTGAATCAGAGTATGAACTTACCGATTCTATAGTGTTGGAAGATGAATACTCTCTTCCTTACGTTCACTCTACATTCTGGTGGTTTCTTTCTTTTTTTTTTTTTTCCAATGTTCAACGTTCTACATTGAAACATTAACTTTTTGGAAAACTTATAAGTAAATGCTACTTTCCTCATTAAAAGTAAAAATTCATATGTAAAATTATGTCCATAATACCAATTTGTGGTTATAGTAAGGTCGAAAAATGAATATTTAAAAAAATCAATTTATCATAAGCAGATTTCCATATTTTATTTTCACATAATCAAGAAACACTTAACCATTATTAAAAAAATAATAATAAAAATAACGTAGCTGAAATGTTTTTTTTTTTTTATGTCTTTACAATAAACGTTAACCTTTAAACTTGCACATAGTATTTATATGCAGTAGAAGATTTTTATAATGCAAACCAAAACATCCAACATTTTGCATTATATAGATCATTTCACACAACATTAAAACTTCCTTGTAAATACGGCAACATACAAAACAATCGCAGTAGATCTTTATATTGCATTCCTTAGGACCAAAAGTTATGCAGGTTTAAAAATTTTTGCATAATATTGATAATTTCGCATATTGTTAAATCGCCTATAAAAATTATCCAAACATGCTGGGGCAAAATCATTACTTAATCCCAAAATTTTTACATTTAATAATAGCAATATTTTCATTTAAAAAAAAATCTGAATTAAGGAGATAAAGATGAAATAATGTTTGAAATTTAATCCTCTGAAGGGTGTCAATGGATTACAGGTGCTTCTTAAGTACAAAATTCATTGCTTACATCTCAGAAGCTGTGCGTTATATAGGATTATAAAGATCTTCCATTGTATAAATAAAATGTTATCCTCTCTCTCCACCACACCTGAAAAAAAAAAATTGGTACTTTTCGGTTAGCCGGGCCCCAGTGTTATATTTACATACATATATATACACATATATGTGCGTGTGTGTGTACATATATATGTGTGTAAATATAACACTGGTGCCCGGCTAACCAAAAAGTACCAAAAAATGCAAGCGAAATTTGGCTGAAAACAGTAAATCCACCTGCTGTTGTTTTTTTTTATTTATTTAACCAACTTTATTTTAGTTACTCCTACATAAAAAATTAGTAAAACATTAATTTATATTATTAGTTTCAAAATTTTTAAATCTTCAATTAATTTAAAACAAAATTTATATTTTATCTTTATACTCCCTTCATTCTCAATGAATGAGAGTCTGAACTATACTACTGAGGGATAAACACTTTGATGGAATTTTTTCATTAAATAAACACAATTGCCACAAATATTGAGCAAAATTTATAAGTTTTAATGGCAGTGTAAAATTGAAAGTGCAACTGAAATGACCATTTAAAAGAATAAAAAAATATGTTACAAACAATGTCATTAAACAAAATGAGAAAATCTATTCTGGAACTAAAATTTTAATAGTAAGTTTATTATTTCCATTTGTAATGTATTCATATGAAGTAAAAATAAAATCTTTCTATTTTTAATGTACATACGTCTATTCAAAAAATGTATATTATTTTATATTTTCAAAGCAACAAAAAAGCTCTTTTTTGTAAAAAAAAGAAAAAAAAAAAAAAAAAAAACAATTTTTACAGAAAAATGTTTTTTTTTTCCAACACTTGAATCTTTCTAGAAATTATACATCCCTACAAAAAGTAGACTATCATGACATTAAGGCTATCTAAATTCCATTTCAGAATTTACAATACCTACTTACTTGATGTAAGCGGAAAGAAATTGTGACTGATAGAAGGTAGAAACTTTTTTAAACATATTTCAGAACATATCCCTCCCCTCAAAAAAATTAATAGATAAAAAATACTTTGAAAATATCAGAAATGATAAAAAGGACAAAATAGCTAATTTTCTTTATATGTTTTCGCTTTTGAGACAGGGAGGGGGGGGGGGGTGAAGCTATAAAATACATTTTAGAAATTCAAATTGATAGATTCTCTAAATTGCACATAAGTAAGGCATTTGAAATAATTAGAAATCTAAAAACTTAGCATTTAAATATCATCATAATTTATATTTCGTTAAAAATTCTAATTTTAGATAGATTTTATGAGTCAATTTTTATCAACTGTTTTTCTCTAAGATAAACTTTACAAGGTGATTTTAAAAGTTTGTAAATTTATTTAAAAATTGTATTTTATTGAAATATCTTAACATTGGATACTAGTTTTAAAAACGATAATACAAAAATTAGAAGTCAATTCTTAGAATATAAATAAAAACTTACCATGCATAACAAATAAAATTTATTAATCACAAAAAAGAATTAAATGTTTTTTATTTACAAACTATTATTAATCATATTTATTATTTAACAAAAAATTTTTCGACAAATCATCCATTTCTTGTTAGTCATCCTCTTCTCCTTTGAAAAGTGTTTCCACTCCTGTCGTCAAATTCTGCAAGCACCTTTCCAATGCAGCTAGAGATAGCAGTGGTTTCTGTTCCTTCAAACTTCATTTCCACACTAGCTAGAAAAGTACAGTGAACCAAAATCACAATCCGACCAAGTACATTTTTACTATAATAATTTATAATTTGCTATAGCTTTTTTTTTTTTTTTTTTTTAATTTCATAAACACATTTTAAATGGGAGATTTGAATTTATTCACCAAAGTTTCAGCTTAAAAATGAAATATTTTTACTTTATTATATTAATACAGTAGACTCCTTCTAATCTGCACAGCTTGGGACCAGAGGTTGTGTGGATTTCTGGTCATTGCTTTCTTTGTTTATATTTTTTAAACAGTAACTTGAATGTAATAATGCAATCGAAATTATAATGAATGCTTACTTATAGTAAAATATTAAAATAATTAAGTAAAATAATAAATTGAAATAATAAAAATTAAGATAATTTTAAAAATAATTAAATTATTAAAAGTAAACGTCAAGTAAATAATAATGCATAATTAAATATGCATAATAAAGATTATATACATTTTTCTTGAATTATTCAACGAAACTTGCCTCACAAAGGTACCCTACTAATTTATATCAAAATCATAAAATAAAAAATGTTTTATTTCAGGTTTAGCCAGACTTAATAACCAAAAAAGCTTGATTAATACATAAATATATTTGGTAAAAAGATTGCAATTACCAGCGATATCAGCAATATCTTGAATTTTTCAGAAATAAATTTATACTATTTCCTTCATCAACAAGCAAGAGTTCAGTCACATTAACAAGAATTACATATTAAAATACACATGGAATTATATAAAAATAAAAAAGTCTGTAATTTTGTTCCTACATCTGAACTGAAAGTTCCATTGTTTACATATTCGATGATGTGCGAATTTGAGGGAGTCTACTGTATCCAATAGTTAGTGCTAAAATCACACAGTACTCAACTTTTTGTTTAATGGTTTTATAAATCAGAAAACAAAATTGTGAACCAACTACTTAACTTACAAACTGCAAACTTACAATATTAAAATTTCCCGTCAGTTTTCTTTCCTCTTACAAAATTTGAACACAATATTCAAAAAGGCATTTTCGAACTAAAGTGAATTTTCAAAACTAAAATTCTTTCTGAAAATAATAAAAGTAAAAACAGTTTTAAAAAAAGTACACTTTTATAAGCATTCAATGTTTATCTTGAGAATTACACCTAATTTCACGACTACAATGTCGTTAAAAAAAAAAAAAAAAAAAAAAAAAAAAAAAAAAAAAAAAAAAATCTGTTACAATGCATTAATTTTACTAAGACCCCAACTATTGAAAAATCACTGCTTTGATGTATTACTTGATAAATAGCATGAATACGTGAATTTATTTAAAAAATATATAATATTTGTAATACTTATCTTTTAAAATATAGTAACAGGGGAAAAAATTATTATTTAAACTGTTATACAGGATTTCTAAACTATTTTTTTTAACATATAACAATAAATTAATTACTATATGTACTCACGTGTAAGTAAACACCAAAATTTTAGGAATAAAAATTCCATTTTATTATCAGTAGTAGTAGGAAAATAAGAGTTCTGGCTCAGCCGCAGGGGGGTACTGGGGCACCGTGCCCCCTGCGGTCCCCCCTCCGGTCCCGCACCCCCTCCGACACCCCCTCCTGTGCACCCTCCGACACCGCCTCTGGTACCCCTCAGCCACCGCCCCCTAGCGGAAAAAAATAAAGTTCTGCTCTTATATGAGGGGTGAACGACCCTCTGTTCAATTATCACCAATCACCTCTCAACACAGTCAATACCTCTCTTTAACAGACATCCCCTCCCCAAAACGGGCATTCCCTCCCTAAAACGGACATTACCTCTCTAAACGACCATTTTAAGAACTATGTAAAACGATGTTTTTCGAAATTATTTTTTAAAATGATTTTAAACGGTGAAGTGATCAGCACGTTATGTGCTTGTGTAATTTGAATTTTGAACAATCTTTTCCTTAATGAGTATTATTAATTAAGCAAAACAATGGAAAATAACAATTTTTAAGGGAAAAAGCTAATATCTGTAGATTTTATTCAACTAAAAGCTCAGAATATCAACTTAAATGGAGAAAGTTAAACATATATTTGAATTTTGAACAATCTTTACCTTAATGAGTATTATTAATTAAGCAAAACAATGAAAAATATCAATTTTTAATGAAAAAAGCTGAATTTTTAAAAGTACAAGATCAGAATATACTCTTAAATGGGAAAAGTTAAACGCGTACATTTGAATTTTGAAGAATCTTTACCTTAATAAGTATCATTAATTAAGCAAAACAATGAAAAATAACAATTTTAAAGGAAAAAAGTCGATTTCTCTAGATTATTTTCAACTACAAGATCAGAATATCAACTTAAATGGAGAAAGTTAAACATATATTTGAATTTTGAATTATCAATACCTTAATGAGTATTATTAATTATGCAAAATAACAAAAAATATAAATTTTAATGGAAAAATCAGATTTATTTATTTATTTTTTTTTTTCAACCATAAAATGATAATATCATCTTAAAATGGAAATTTAAACATACATTTCAGTTTGAGAACAACCCTCACCTTAATTAATTTTGATTAACTGGACAATTAACAAAAGTTAATATGGAATAAAAAGATGAATTTTATTAACTTTTATACTAGTTTGAGATTTTAACAGGCATTTAATTACTAGTTATGTAAGATTTAAAACCTTTGACAACTACGTCCTAAGATATATATTAATTAATCAAAATAAATTCAATTTTCAGTTTAATCAATAACTGGAAATTTATCATTTAAAAAAAAAAAAAAAATTCATGATTGTACATATAAAAACAAGAGTTTACAAGCTAATTTCCTTAATTTTTAGAAGATTCAACAGAATATTTTCAACAAGTCTGGCATAAGAAAATAAATACCAAATAACAACTTCCATTCCCTTCCTACCCGCACATTCCCTAAACTTGGGGGACCGCAACAATAGAGTTTTGACGTCACAAAAGCATATCAGAAAATGTTTACATCCAAGAAAAATATCAATCTTTATGTTTCTTTTCAACTGTTAAATGAAATATATAAACTTATATTTTAGTTTTGAACAATCATTACCTTAATGATTATTAATAATTAAGCGGAACAATGGAAAATATTGCTTTTTTAATGAAAAAGACGCATTTAAACGAACTCGGTTAACTTTACACTACTTTGAGATTTTATCGTGCTTTTTAGACGTTAGTTATGTAATATTTAATTCGTTAGACGACTTTACCCCAAGATATATTCAATCTAATTTCCTTAATTTTAGCAGATTCAACAGAATTTTTTCGATAGGGCTAGTAATAAGATAATAATCCAAGATCCCATTCACTGCACGCTACCCTTAGCATTCTTCAAACTTGGGAAGGGATCACAAACCTTCTCTGACGTCATATTCGAACCAATTTTTAGTTCGTGTTTACTGCGCCTGGTAAACTACAAAGCATAACAGAAAATGTTTCCGTTCAAGAAAAATATCAATTTTTAGGTAAAAAGAGACTGAATTCTTTACAACTGATACATGAAAGATGTAAACATTTATTTTAGTTTTGAACAACCATAACCTTAATGAATTTTTATAAGTGAAAAAATAACAAAGGAAAATATTATATTTTAATGAAAGAAGACAAATTTAAACGAATTTGATTGACTCTTACACTAGTTGGAAACTGTAAATGAGTAAAATTGTTTTATGAGTTCATTTAATCATTGACACATTCGAGATTTTGTACATATATCCGAATTTTGAATGAACAGCATCTTAATGAATATTAATAATTAAGTAAAACAATGGAAAATATCAATTTTTAAGGAAAAAGATCAGAATATCAGCATAAAAGAGGAAAGATACGAGGATTTCAACTTAAAAGGGAAACTTAAACATTTATTTCAGTTTTTGAAAAACCATTACCTTAATGAATTTTAATAATTGAACAAATAACTAGGGAAAATATTATTTTTTAATGATAAAAGACAAATTTAAACGAATTTGATTAACTTTTACACTAGTTTGAGATTTTATCCTCCTTTTAGATGCTACCTATGTAGAATTTTAACCTTTCAACGAGACACACTTCAAGAAATAATCATTACTAAACAAAATAAATTAATTTTAATCAAATCAATAACTGAAAATTTCACATTTTAAAAATATTTTCATGAATGTGCATAAAACTACGAGTTTACAAACTAATATCCTTATTTTTATTACATTTAACTAAATTTTTCTACATTCAAGCTTAATTTTTATACACAAAGCATTATTTAATCAAATCCAGTACTTTCAGATTTAACGAAATTCACCGATTTTCACTTTTTAAACCAATCCTACGAGTTAAAAAACAAGAGCACCTCCTATAATTTTATAGCATTGGGTGAAACGAGACGAATTAGCAGCACATTAAAACTTAAACATAATAAAAAAAAAAAGTTATTAAATAATTACTTAGTGCATAACTTTCCCTCAAAATGAAAAACAAATGAATTCTTGAAACACCCAATCTTACTAAGTAAAAAAAAAAAAAATAAAATAAAAAATAATAATAATTCGCCCTTGGACGGATTCGAACCGCCAACCCCATGGCTAACAGCCATATGCGCTATCCAGTTGCGCTACAAGGGCATCGAAGATTTTTGAATTATTGCAATACTTATCTACATCAAACTCGATTCTTGCTCCTATATATTTTACCATTACATAATTTTAAAAACTGCTTTTTTCATTTATCAGAAAATTATTAAATCACAGAACGATCACACATCAAGTTGTTTCAAATATGAACGCTTATCAACATCACAGAACAATTTACGCTTCACACTTTTCTAATAATTATTACATATGTATTCCTCAGAAATATTACTACCATATGAATAAGTAAAGAAAATGTAATATATATATATATATATTAAATAACCTCATACACGAAAAGTATCACAGAAGGAAAATACAAATAATCAATTAAAATAATTAACTATTGCATAAAATTCCACCTATTACATATAAAACTTCAACTGATGAATGAAAAATATTCAAATTAGCAAAATAAAATTTACAAAAGTAAGAAAAAAATACAAGTTATTGAAAATTTAATTAAAAAAAAAAGCTTTTAAAAATTGCAAGTTTAACTCCTACCTTAAATGTCATTACCACTATCTCTTCGCAGAATATAATAATCTATGGTTTGCTATAACAGAATTTCTTGATAACATTTATTATACTACTGATTTGTACGCATGCGTGAGTTGTCACGTCATCAAAACGTTTGAGAATAATATAAATTTTCGAAAAGCAGCGCAGCATTTCTCATTTCAACTGTTAGACTTAAGGGAGAAGGTAACTTTAGTGCACAACTCAGATAAATTTCCAGATTTTAATTCAAGTGGGGAATCGATTTCTTTGTTAGTGAATAAAGTAAGTTTTAGTATATCATTGCAATATATAATAATAAAAATAAACAATGAATAAATTATTATTTATGTATTAAACCTTTCCGAAGTATATAAATATATTTCTTTTATTGTACAGATGTTGCAACAAGATGAATCAAAACAGCAGCAGTCCTCTTTATCAGAAATGAATGATCTGAATGATTCGCCCTTAGCACATGAAGAGTTTCAGAATAATAAATATGTGAGTACTTATATATGAAATACTATAATTCATATATGAAACGTAATTAGAGTAAATTTAAAATCAAATATTTTGTTGTTTATACTTTAACACTAGAATGACGGTAAAGGACCATTTTGGCCCCAACCATATGGATATATTTCAGTTCGAATCAAAAATTTCTTTATAAAATAAGTTTCAAAGTCACGAAGAAAAAAAAAAAGGGCTAATTAAATAAGTTAAAGAGTTTTGAATAAAAATTCTGGTATGAAATACTTTTATAAAACTTGAGTAAAAATTCCAGTCTTTCTAGTGTTAACAAGTGTTTTTTACCTATATCGATGAAGAAAATTCTAATTGTTTACATTTATTTCTCTTGCAGATGTGTTCTATTTGCTACAAACAATTTTTAAGTAAATGGAATTTAAAAGAACCTATACAGATCCATACAGATGAAAAAGCCTATACTTGCGATGATTGCCAAAAACCGTTTTCAAGAAAACATGAATCTGAAATGCCTACTACATCATATAGTGTATCACCAGTTGTATGTAAACTTTGTGAAGATATTCAACAAATAATCAGACGTTTGAAGAATTTAACAATCAAGGAAGAGATTTAGACTATGTACCAAATCTAATTGCATAAGATTTACTACAATTATCCCAAAATTAAAATTTGAAAGGCATAAACACTACATGTAAAGAAAAGTTTGTTATCCATGATTCTTCTAACTAACATCAATGTACACTGTTAAAAATATCGCGAAAAGTTACCTCTGTTTTTAAAGGCTATCTGTTATCTGACCAATGAGTACTCTACATAAACACCTATACAGCGTTCTCATTGGTCAGAAAATAGATAGCCTTTAAAAGCAGAGGTAATTTTCACGATATTTTTAACAGTGTAGATATTATTCACAGTGTATTCCTTACATGGTCATAATAAATATTTTTTTATCTATACATATCAACGTGTTTATTTTTCTACAGTCCATTTCATTCTTGGAATATATCTCCTAACATTTTAAACGAAAAAAAACGCTTTCTCATCTTAAAAAATTTCATAAGAAGAGACAAAAATTAACAGATGAATGAAAAATATACAAGTTTACAAAATAATTTCAAAGCTTTCGAGATATATTCACAAAATAAAAAATTTTCAAAAGTAAAAAGAAAAAATTCCCAAATGTAAAAAAAAAATACATGTTTTTTTTTTCCAAATGTGATTTTTAGAAAAGTGAAAAAAAAATTGCAACTAGATTTTTTTTTTCAAAACTGAAAAAAAATATTGTTACAAATTTTTTTTTTCAAAAGTGAAAAAAAAAATTTACATTTTTTTTTTTTTTTTTTTTTTTTTTACAAATGTGAAAAAAAATTACAATATAAAGAATAATAAAAAAAAAAATTACAAAAAAATTGCAAAATGTTTAAAAAAATGTACAAAAAAGTTATGAAAAAGTTTTTAAAAAAATGGTATTTTAAATAGCATTATAATGGTTACCAACCATTATACTCATATTTAAAATACTATTTTTTTTAAAACTTTTTCATAACTTTTTTGTACATTTTTTTAAACATTTTACAATTTTTTTTGTAATTTTTTATTATTTTTTTATGTTGTAATTTTTTTTTTTCACATTTGTAAAAAAAAATTTTTGTGTAATTTTTTTTTTTACTTTTGAAAAAAAAAATTTTGTAAAAATATTTTTTTTTTCAGTTTTGAAAAAAAAAATTTAGTTGCAATTTTTTTTTCATTTTTCTAAAAATCACATTTGGAAAAAAAAAAAAAAAATTATGTTGTAATTTTTTTTTTTTTTTTTTTTTTTTTTTTTTTTTTTTTTTTACATTTGGGAATTTTTTCTTTTTACTTTTGAAAAATTTTTATTTTGTGAATATATCTAGAAAACTTTGAAATTATTTTGTAAACTTGTATATTTTTCATTCACCTGTTAATTTTTGTCTCTTCTTATGAAATTTTTTAAGATGAGAAAGCGTTTTTTCGTTTAAAATGTTAGGAGATAGATTCCAAGAATGAAATGGACTGTAGAAAAAAAAAACACGTTGATATGTATAGATAAAAAAATAATTATTATGACCATGTAAGGACTACACTGTGAATAATATCTACATTCATGTTAGAAGAATCATGGATAAAACATTTCTTTACATGCAGTGTTTATGCCTTTCAAATTTTAATTTTGGGATAATTGTAGTAAATCTTATGCAATTAGATTTGGTACATAGTCTAAATCTCTTCTTTGATTGTTAAATTCTTCAAACGTCTGATTATTTGTTGAATATCTTCACAAAGTTTACGTACAACTGGTGATACACTATATGATGTAGTAGGCATTTCAGATTCATGTTTTCTTGAAAACGGTTTTTGGCAATCATCGCAAGTATAGGCTTTTTCATCTGTATGGATCTGTATATGTTCTTTTAAATTCCATTTACTTAAAAATTGTTTGTAGCAAATAGAACACATCTGCAAGAGAAATAAATGTAAACAATTAGAATTTTCTTCATCGATATAGATAAAAAACACTTGTTAAAGTATAAACAACAAAATATTTGATTTTAAATTTACTCTAATTACGTTTCATATATGAATTATAGTATTTCATATATAAGTACTCACATATTTATTATTCTGAAACTCTTCATGTGCTAAGGGCGAATCATTCAGATCATTCATTTCTGATAAAGAGGACTGTTGCTGTTTTGATTCATCTTGTTGCAACATCTGTAGAATAAAAGAAATATATTTATATACTTCGGAAAGGTTTAATACATAAATAATAATTTATTCATCGTTTATTTTTATTATTATATATTGCAATGATATACTAAAACTTACTTTATTCACTAACAAAGAAATCGATTCCCCACTTGAATTAAAATCTGGAAATTTATCAGAGTTGTGCACTAAAGTTACCTTCTCCCTTAAGTCTAACAGTTGAAATGAGAAATGCTGCGCTGCTTTTCGAAAATTTATATTATTCTCAAACGTTTTGATCACATGACAACTCACGCATGCGTACAAATCACTAGTATAATAAATGTTATCAAGAAATTCTGTTATAGCAAACCATAGATTATTATATTCTGCGAAGAGATGATGGCATTTAGAGTAATGACATTAGAGTAATGACATTTAAGGTAGGAGTTAAACTTGCAATTTTTAAAAGCTTTTTTTTAAATTAAATTTTCAATAACTTGTATTTTTTTCTTACTTTTGTAAATTTTATTTTGCTAATTTGCATATTTTTCATTCATCAGTTGTAGTTTTATACGTAATAGATGGAATTTTATGCAATAGTTAATTATTTTAATTGATTATTAGTATTTTCCTTCTGTGATACATTTCGTGTATGAGGTTATTTAATATATATATATATATATATATATATATATATATATATATATATATATATACATATATATATATTACATTTTCTTTACTTATTCATATGGTAGTAATATTTCTGAGGAATAAATATCTAATAATTATTAGAAAAGTGTGAAGCGTAAATTGTTCTGTGATGTTGATAAGCGTTGTAGTAAAAATTCATATAGTTTGGCTTTGAAATAGGTTATTTGAAATATTAAATGTTAAAATTAAAGATTGCATTCATGTATGCTATGCATCATTAGAATTATAAACGTAGTATTAATATTTTAAGCAACTTGATGGATGAAAATTCAGAAATCTTCGATGTGTAAGATGAAACATATGATAATTTGATTAATAATATGGATAGAATAACTCAGACTAGTCATGTATACTATGTATCATTAAACTATAAAGACAGTATTTATGTTTTACGCAACTTGATGGATGATAATTCGGAAATCTTCGAAATGCAAGGTGAAACATGAGACAATTTGATTAATAATATGAGCAGAATAACCTAGACTAGTCCGAATTTCACTGAATCATAAAGTATAGAATATGATTAAATAATGTTTTGTGTGTAAAAATTAAGTTCAAATGTGATAAATTATGGAAATTGGTTTGTAAGCTGTTATTTTTATGTGTACAATCACGAAAATATGTTTTTTAAATGTGAAATTTCCAGTTATTGATAAGATTATTTTTTTGTTTAATTATGAATATTTCTTGAGGTGTATGTCATCAAAGCGTTAAAATCTTACAAATTCGATGTAAATTTGTTAAAATTATGTAATGTTAAAATATATAGGAGCAAGAATCGAGTTTGATGTAGATAAGTATTGCTGTAAAGGTCAATTCGTTGTTGAATTTCAAGAAACTGTGTTAAAACAGGGTTTTCTCTAAGGAGTTGATGTAATTTCAGTTACAGTTCTTGGAAAATTAATTCAAAAGTAGTTATCTGCTATTTTTTAAAAGGTAATAGTGAAAAGATCTTAGTAATATTTGTGCTTACGTGTGAAAATTTTAAATAGTTTGGTGTGAAATATAGACTATTTGAAATATGAAATGTTTGAAAATTAAAGTTTGTGTTCATGTATACCCTCTATCATTAGAAAACTGTAAATATAGTATTCATATTTGAAACAACTTGATGTGTGATCGTTCTGTGATTTAATAATTTTCTGATAAATGAAAAAAGCAGTTTTTAAAATTATGTAATGGTAAAATATATAGGAGCAAGAATCGAGTTTGATGTAGATAAGTATTGCAATAATTCAAAAATCTTCGATGCCCTTGTAGCGCAATTGGATAGCGCATATGGCTGTTAACCATGGGGTTGGCTGTTTGAATCCGTCCAAATGCGAATTATTATTATTTTTTATTTATTTTTTTTTTACTTAGTAAGATTGGGTGTTTCAAGAATTCATTTGTTTTTCATTTTGAGGGAAAGTTATGCACTAAGCAATTATTTAATAACTTTTTTTTATTATGTTTAAGTTTTAATGTGCTGCTAATTCGTCTCGTTTCACCCAATTCTATAAAATTATAGGAGGTGCTCTTGTTTTTTAACTCATAGGATTGGTTTAAAAAGTGAAAATCGGTGAATTTTGTTAAATCTGAAAGTACTGGATTTGATTAAATAATGCTTTGTGCATAAAAATTAAGCTTGAATGTAGAAAAATTTAGTTAAATGTAATAAAAATAAGGATATTAGTTTGTAAACTCGTATTTTTATGCACATTCATGAAAATATTTTTTAAATGTGAAATTTTCAGTTATTGATTAGATTAAAATTAATTTATTTTGTTTAGTAATGATTATTTCTTGAAGTGTGTCTCGTTGAAAGGTTAAAATTCTACATAGGTAGCATCTAAAAGGAGGATAAAATCTCAAACTAGTGTAAAAGTTAATCAAATTCGTTTAAATTTGTCTTTTATCATTAAAAAATAATATTTTCCCTAGTTATTTATTCAATTATTAAAATTCATTAAGGTAATGGTTTTTCAAAAACTGAAATAAATGTTAAATTTCTCTTTTAAGTTGAAATCCTCGTATCTTTCCTCTTTTATGCTGATATTCTGATCTTTTTCCTTAAAAATTGATATTTTCCATTGTTTTACTTAATTATTAATATTCATTAAGATGCTGTTCATTCAAAATTCGGATATATGTACAAAATCTCGAATGTGTCAATGATTAAATGAACTCATAAAACAATTTTACTCATTTACAGTTTCCAACTAGTGTAAGAGTCAATCAAATTCGTTTAAATTTGTCTTCTTTCATTAAAATAAAATATTTTCCTTTGTTATTTTTTCACTTATAAAAATTCATTAAGGTTATGGTTGTTCAAAACTAAAATAAATGTTTACATCTTTCATGCATCAGTTGTAAAGAATTCAGTCTCTTTTTACCTAAAAATTGATATTTTTCTTGAACGGAAACATTTTCTGTTATGCTTTGTAGTTTACCAGGTGCAGTAAACACGAACTAAAAATTGGTTCGAATATGACTTCAGAGAAGGTTTGTGATCCCTTCCCAAGTTTGAAGAATGCTAAGTGTAGCGTGCAGTGAATGGGATCTTGAATTATTATCTTATTACTAGCCCTATCGAAAAAATTCTGTTGAATCTGCTAAAATTAAGGAAATTAGATTGAATATATCTTGGGGTATAGTCGTCTAACGAATTAAATATTACATAACTAACGTCTAAAAAGCACGATAAAATCTCAAAGTAGTGTAAAGTTAACCGAGTTCGTTTAAATGCGTCTTTTTCATTAAAAAAGCAATATTTTCCATTGTTCCGCTTAATTATTAATAATCATTAAGGTAATGATTGTTCAAAACTAAAATATAAGTTTATATATTTCATTTAACAGTTGAAAAGAAACATAAAGATTGATATTTTTCTTGGATGTAAACATTTTCTGATATGCTTTTGTGACGTCAAAACTCTATTGTTGCGGTCCCCCAAGTTTAGGGAATGTGCGGGTAGGAAGGGAATGGAAGTTGTTATTTGGTATTTATTTTCTTATGCCAGACTTGTTGAAAATATTCTGTTGAATCTTCTAAAAATTAAGTAAATTAGCTTGTAAACTCTTATTTTTATATGTACAATCATGAAATTTTTTTTTTTTTAAATGATAAATTTCCAGTTATTGATTAAACTGAAAATTGAATTTATTTTGACTAATTAATATATATCTTAGGACGTAGTTGTCTAAGGTTTTAAATCTTACATAACTAGTGATTAAATGTCTGTTAAAATCTCAAACTAGTATAAAAGTTAATAAAATTCATCTTTTTATTCCATATTAACTTTTGTTATTTGTCCAGTTAATTAAAATTAATTAAGGTGAGGGTTGTTCTCAAACACAGATGTATGTTTAAATTTCCATTTTAAGATGATATTCTCATTTTATGGTTGAAAAAAAAAATAAATAAATAAATCTGCTTTTTCCATTAAAATTTATATTTTTTGTTATTTTGCATAATTAATAATACTCATTAAGGTATTGATAATTCAAAATTCAAATATATGTTTAACTTTCTCCATATAAGTTGTTATTCTGATCTTGTAGTTGAAAATAATCTAGAGAAATCGGCTTTTTTCCTTTAAAATTGTTATTTTTCATTGTTTTGCTTAATTAATGATACTCATTAAGGTAAAGATTCTTCAAAATTCAAATGTACGCGTTTAACTTTCCCCATTTAAGAGTATATTCTGATCTTGTACTTTTAAAAATTCAGTTTTTTTCATTAAAAATTGATATTTTTCATTGTTTTGCTTAATTAATAATACTCATTAAGGTAAAGATTGTTCAAAATTCAAATATATGTTTAACTTTCTCCATTTAAGTTGATATTCTGAGCTTTTAGTTGAATAAAATCTACAGATATTAGCTTTTTCCCTTAAAAATTGTTATTTTCCATTGTTTTGCTTAAGTAATAATACTCATTAAGGAAAAGATTGTTCAAAATTCAAATTACACAAGCACATAAAGCGCTGATCACTTCACCGTTTAAAATCATTTTAAAAAATAATTTCGAAAAACATCGTTTTACATAGTTCTAAAAATGGTCGTTTAGAGAGGTAATGTCCATTTTAGGGAGGGAATGCCCGTTTTGGGGAGGGGATGTCTGTTAAAGAGAGGTATTGGCTGTGTTGAGGGGTGATTGGTGATAATTGAACAGAGAGTTCTTCACCCCTCATATAAGAGCAGAACTTTATTTTTTCCCGCTAGGGGGCGGTGGCGGAAAGGGTACCAGAGGCGGTGGCGGAGGGTGCACAGGAGGGGTGTCGGAGGGGGTGCGGTGCCCCAGTACCCTCTGCGGCTGAGCCAGAACTCTTATTTTCCTACTTCTATCAGTATTTTGGAGTAGTTTTCATTGCCCTATTTGATTGGAGAATTCATATTAATCTTCCTTGATTAAAATTAAATTAAGACCAATATTACTATTGTTATATCTATTGCTGTTGTCTATTATTAAATATTGTTATTCAAACAGATGGACATGTTATATGTCTCAAATTTTGGGGTTGACTAATATGAGAGTATATACAGTAATAAATTATAAACGAGGATTTTTTTAAAAAGAAATATTAAAATTAAATTAATAAAATAAATTATTATTAATAATTAAAAATAATCAATAAAAATTAGGAAACTTACAAAATAAAAAGTTATTTTCTATTCATATTTTTTAAATTTATTGTTCCAAATATTTCACTGTTGCAGTTTCACAGCCACTAAACATATTTTGACGTAAATGGTTTGGTGCATAATTGACTGCATTGTTTTTGTAACTCATAAATAGTTGTAATAATAAAGGTTATTTGGAGATTTATCACCTGCCGCTAGGTAGAACAAAAATGCCTTAAAATCAATTTATAATGAAGTTCTAAAAATATTAAAATGGCATATTGTCATTGGAAATACACAGACATAATTTTTTTAATTCTAGAATATGAAGAAAAGAGTGAAAAATCAATTACAAGATTCCTTCTTTACATATAAAAACCAAGTTAAATAAAAGAGTGTAAAAATACAACATTGACCGCAATATAGAAACCCATGCTGTGTGCATTAAGACTCAATCTTACACCATTTTTGAGAGCATCTCCAGCAGACAGCACAGAGGCAGAAGCCCTTCTATCCTTATGGGCCCACACAAGCCAAAAAATATATGAATGAATGATTAAAAAACTGACACGTTTCAATATAATACAGTAGACTCCTTCAAATCCGCACAGCTTGGGACCAAAAGTTGTCCGGATTTCTGGCCATTGCTTTGTTTACATTTTTTAAACAGTAATTTTAATGCAGTAATGCAATCAAAATTATAATGAATGATTGTGATATTGTAAAATATTAAAATATTTAAGTAAAGTAATAAACTAAAAGAATAAAAAGTAAGATAATTTAAAAACTGATTAAAATATTAAAAGTAAAGTTTAAGTAAATAATTAATAATGCATATTTGAATATGCACAAAAAAATGAGATCATTTTCCTTCAATTATTCAATTTGAGGGAGTCTACTGTATTAACAAACTTTATTTTATACACAAAAAGCATCTTATACACTTGTAATTCTTCAATACCAGTTGACAATTTTTTTCTCCTTGTAATTATTATTTAATCACTAAAATTGGAGGTTGCATAAGAAAAAAATTTCCGTGCCAAGGGTCAATGAAATGTTTTTATTCTTTTGTCCATTTAATGTGAAAAAAAAGTTTTGTGAAAAATAACATTACATAATAGAAGACGAATTCAAATTAACCCAAAT
The DNA here is from genome assembly GCA_963932465.1 of Maratus speciosus. Taxonomy (NCBI): domain Eukaryota; kingdom Metazoa; phylum Arthropoda; class Arachnida; order Araneae; family Salticidae; genus Maratus; species Maratus speciosus. Next base: position 217,581,021 of record OZ010796.1, on the reverse strand, counting down.
TCAAACCAAGCATTTATTAATAACTTATTTAAACCTTTCTGCTAGCTTTTCTTTCTGATGAACTTATTACATTTAGTTTGAAACCTTTGGTTGGAAACCTTACAAAATAAAAATAATTAATGAAGTGTATGCTTTTACTGAATGGAATTTTATGAAGAGGTACCAAAGAAGGCCCAAATTTTGCCTGGGCCAACTCAGGTGTACTAAAATATTGGTTTTCAAATTCAAAAGTTTCATATGCTTTAAGTGGCAAGTAAACTTGTTGCCCAACATGATTAAGTTAAAGTGTCAACATGCATTTTATTAAAATGTTTGTTTTATTTACTGATGAAGAAGTCCATAAATTAAACATTATTAAATAAGATAATATTACAAAATCTGGAATAAGCAATAAAAAAATTAGACTGTATTTTATTCGGCAAATCAAAGCTTTATGAAATGTTATAAAACTTGTGTTTACAGCAACAAATATTCACTTATGAAATATATTAAATTGTCTTCAAATACTTTGTAAAATTATTTTAATGAAAATTTCAATAACGCATAACACTGGCAAATAAAAATCTATGTGTACCAGAAATATATTAGTAGTACACAAGTATCATTCCTTATGAAAGGTTGATAAATTATTAATCAATGACTTATCCAGATCAACTATGCATTATATCGCCTCTCCAACCACAGGAAAAAAATATAGAAAAGTAACTCGCCGATGACTGTATTTAAGATACAGAAATCACTGGACTTCTCCTGCCTGGCTTCCAGACTATATATTCCATTCCAACAACAAAAGCTAATGAACCTGAAACAAATATAAAAATTTTAGGGCACATTTAATAATAAAATGAAACTTAACTGTATTAGTGTAGTCGAAGCAGGAGGGGGGGGGGGGTAGACTTTTCAGGGAAAAAGAGATAATACAGTAGAAGATTTTTATAATGCAAGGTTTAGCATTATACAGAATCTTGAAATCTTGCCCAAGAGGAGTTTAACAGGTAGAAATTGCTTATTTAAAAAACTTAAATTTTTGGGAAATTTGCAGTTTTTAATGGTTTCTTAATAGACATCAGATAAATAATAGTGCTTTAACATAGCCATTATAAAATTCATGACAAGAGTTCCATAACATGTATGATGTGCCGGAAAACTTGGAAAGTTAATTTGGGCAATAAATGCTTAGGATGTGGTTGTTGCAATTTTTTGGCGCTTGGTAAGATGATTTGGTAAATTTAAAAATAAAATATTAAAAATAATATAAATATAATATTAATAAAATATAATTAAAATAAAAATTTGCTAAGATGCTAAAACAGACTTTTGACAACATTGCTTACTTTTTTGCCAGTCACGCCCCCGTAGCGTAAAATTCTCCAGGTGTCTGCGACAGATACTTCAGGGACAAAAAATAATCTGCAGGTAAAATATTTTTACAATTGAAGCGTTAATTAATCAAACAATCACTTACCTGTAGTGTTTTTAGGTATTTTATAAATAATAATCTCAACTTTTTGTATTAAGTAATAAAGAGCTAAACATAATATGAAGCAAAATAAAGGTTTGATGAAAAAGAATCTGCAAAAGAGAAAAGAAAATCTGCGACGACCGTCTCCCGTCTCGAACTTTCTGCTCTCAGGGTCACGCCAAGTGGCACAAGATAGGGAACTCTTCCCAAATGATTAAATTTCTGTATATGACTTAAATAAGAACACATTATGCAAATTAAAGATAAACAAAATAAGGAATTTAAAGATTTTTAACTGTATTGGTGGTGGGAAGAAGCATTATACAGAATCTTGAAATCTTAACCCCCGCCCACCAGATAATTTATCAGGTAGAAATCTTTTTAAAAAATCACAAATGATTAAACTTAAATAAGAGGAATCAGCTTTAACAATGTATCAAATTTTTATTTTTGGATGGAGTAAAAAATAAACCGATAAATAAATAAATAACAAATTGAATATAAAAATAATAAATAACCTTTGACTGTAATTGTTTGATGACTGATTTTGAGTCTTTTAACGATTTTTATATTTGGAAAATTATGTTCAAAGTAGCAAGTATGACAAAAAAGAAAAAAAATTCTATACTCCCCCCCCCCTCCCCCTTATAAGGGAAGTAAAAAAAACATTCTCGCACTTGAATTAGGATATCTGAAATGTTTATTCCAAATTCTGAAAAAAAAGGACCTCAAGGTTATATAAATTGCTCACAACTTTAATTGTACTTGTGCCATTTAAGTAAATCGTTTCAGTTACGTACAATAAAAAAAGAAATTCACGTTTTAATATAAATAATTACTTCAAGAATAAAGTAAACGGACAATTTAATTAATATATAAACAACGAAAAAGTGTTTTGGTGTTACTTAAACGGTTAAATAATATATTGACTCAAACACTAGCAAAAGTGCATATGCATTTGTTTACAATCATTAGTGACGAAAATCTTTAAGCATAATATACATTCCGAGACAAGTATAAATATGATATGAACAGAAAATACACACTACACAAGAATATGGATAACTAATCAAGTAATAATACCAATGTGAACAGAAAACAATATTTCAAAAACACGTTTGAATATATGAAATCAGTCTGATTATATGTATTCAATAAACAAGCAGAAATATAAAGAGCACTTACCCGTTTCACATAAAGATGTGACTTTCGAATTTCAAGAATGACACACCTCATTTTTGCATACTACCATCACCATAAATATACTCGTTCTTTTTTCTATAAAATAGGATTGAACAAATCTGCAACAGCATACGAGAAATACAGCGGCCATATTGAGTACTTGTCTTTTATCTGATTGGTTGGCTGGCTGGCTGGCACATCCTTGTGTCGATGTTCCCCGATATTGGCCAATGTGAGTTTTTCTACATGGATTTACAGAACTTAAAATGTTATTATAATTGTTTCCTGTTTTCTACCTTCCCACAAAAAGTACAATATGTGAATAAAAAATTAAAATATTCATGATTCCAGAAGTTTTAATGTTACAAATCCAACATCGGACAACATCGATCAATAAAGGCCAATGTCGGTAAACGTGACCGGTCTTTGCCGATGCACACCAAGATTGGCCGATATTGGGCAGTTTCGGGCCGATATTGCTGTGCTACCTGGGGAGATGCTTCATTCTGCAAGTAATTAATGAGGCAAAGTTTGATCATATTCATTTCATTACTGTGTAAAGTTTAAATTGAAAAAAATATTTTATGACAGAAGATGCATCATTTTTTATTTTCTATTCTATATACTGAACATTCTATCAGATACGAAACTACAACTCGCATAGTTCAGTTATCTTCTTTTTACAAGCTTTTATTTAACTTGGCTTATCTGTCTGTTCGGTTTAAATCTTGCAATCCAATTTTACCATACTTTCTGCGCTACAATTGGCCAAATGTTAGGGACAGGGACGTATTTCCGGTGTCAATATAATATTCTGTAAAAAAATATTTGAAATCTGCCTCCGCCATCCCTCAAGGGACAAAAACATTTGTTCCCCAAGGATGCGTTAATATCATCACGCATGTGATTACGTAAATGTCATTGATTGCTTCAGAACTAATCTGATGTTCTTTTATGAACCGTGGCATGGTTGGTAAATGCGCCGACTTTCAGTTCCCCGAAGGAGGTAAATGGATGTGGGTTTAAACCTTAGGAGATCGTTAGACGCTTTTCCTTGTCAGGAAGCTGGATTTAAAATTGCGTACTTTAAAAAAACTTATTTTTTACATCATAATAAAAGATTGTCTTAAAATATTTTTTTTACTTATGATTTTATTTACTGATAAGTGATTACTTAACTTTTGAATGAATCATGGGAATTTTATTCCTTCTGGATAATTGTTGTCGAATACCCAGTAAATCACATTTTTTTATGCAGATATTTTCTTTTATATTTTATCTCATCATATCCCGTGTCTATAAATCCTTAATCTTGTTTCTCATTAGGTTATAGCAGGATTGGGAGTGCTGACTATCTTAAGTTTTATAATCAGTTTTTGGTCTTTCATAGTGCTGGATAGCAGAACTGTTAATGAAACATATTCTAGATTAAGATACGGCATTGTTACCTATCATCTGGACAATTCCAGTACTCGCGCAATGGATGCGATACAAAAGGAGGTAGGTATAAATGCATGCATTTTTCAGTCTATCCCTTTCTTAACCAAATAAAATGTTATCAAATGGTACTTTTATGATTATGGCACTTGATATTTTAACAATACTTGAAAGGGGACACATCAAGGGACTCTCAAACCTTCAAAAAATTCAATTTTTGAAGGAAAAAAAATGTATAAGAATAACAATTTCTGACCACTTTAAAACAAACCGCATCAAAAAATCCTATATTTCCTTCCCAAGGAATATTTTCAAAGAGAAAACTTCAAGGGTATGTGAAGTCATTTTTCTCAAAATGTGACGTAGCGCCTCATTGCGCTCATAGTTGTTAATTTTTTTCGATATTTTTTCATAAATTTTTTTAGAATATATAGTACATGGTAGGCTTCATAAAGTGAGAGTAGGGGAGAAAGGACAGTTCAGCATCAGCAGGTGGATTGTGGATTGGGAGGATTGAGGAGGAGGGAGGAATCCACCTTGTGGATAGAGGAGGAGGGTGGAATCCACCTGTGGGAGGTTTCTTAGAGTAGGAGAGGCTAAATTTTTGAGGGGGGCTTAATTTTTGAGGGGGCTTAATTTTTGAGAGGGGCTTATTTTTTTTTTTTTAAGTAGAGAATCGTTCCCTTGAGAATAAAAATCAGGAAAACGGTTAGAGGGTCTACCCCCCCCCCCGAATTTTTTTTTAAGTTTCTTACCATTCTGGATTTTCAAGGACTGGATTCAAGGAATCTGAAATAATAAAATAACAATTAAAAAAGTATCAATACTTGTGGTCATTAGCTAAGAACTTTGTATTTTATCAAAATGAATTTAGTCTGAGTGACGAAAGTCAAATTGGTAAAATACATAGCTCTCATTGCCCAGGCTTAACCGCGAGGAGGTTGACCACTTTAAGCCCACACACACACATTCACACACACACACACTTTTTTGAAAATTCTGTTTTTTTTTTCTCTGTAAATTTCATTTTCTATTTACACACATTTTCTAGATATATACATACAATTTTCATTTTCTATTTACAATTAAAATTTTTTCTTTATACATTTCACTTTCTACTTTCTGAAATTATTTTACATTTTTATGAATTTCAGAAATATCATGATGACCGTAGGCTAGGCTCGTTATTCCATCTTGCAACAAATATCGTTTATCATCAAACACCGACAAACATTTTTTGTTGTATTGCACGGTGTATAACTGATGTAAACGCTGGCCAATTTTCGTCTGCACTTCATATGTTGTCTTTTGTTCCATCAGACATTTTAGGTAATCTTTATGTTCAAGTTTCTTTTCAACAACCCTTTTCAATATCCCCTTGGCACGTTTTTTTTCTTCTATAGAGGACTTTATACTATACATTTTTGATTTTAGACCTACAAATTGATAGGCAGCTGCTCCATTTAATTCATCCTTAAATTTTCCCAAAACTTTCTTATTCTTAGTAGAATAGAGTTTATGGTCTTTGGGATAACCAGAAAAATCAAACCGAGAGCTGTTGGTTTCCATATCCTTTTGTAGGTCCTTTGTCCGAATGTGATAAGTCAGAGAGTCCGTATCTGTGAAAAGAAGGGTTGAATGATTTCCAGGATAAATTGTTTTCACAAAATTATAATGAAAATCATACATGAGTTCTTTATATAACTCGAGTATCGCAAATCCGACATAAACGGGTCGGTTCATGAGGATACTGTTTTTCTTTCTTTCCACAGCAACGAGACTCTCGTCAAATATCTTGTGGCCTTTATAGTTTGGAGATGCCACTAACTTTTCACCTCTCCTCGTTTGGTTGGTTAATTCAATATTTCTCCTTTTCCTTAAATTCTCAATGCATTTTCCATATATTGAATTGTTCAGGAGCTTGAAGAAATCCTTTTCAAATTCGTTCGTGGCTTGCTTCCTTTTTTCCGTGTTGAAAGAAATATAATTCTTGAGCCAAGGGGATTGATAAAATTGCAAAACTTTATGAAATCCAGTTATTTCTAAGCCAAGTTGTATATACAGTTTTAAGTTTCTATAATGACATATATATTTACTTTTGTCGAACAAATTTGGAATCAGTTTTGGAGCACCCTTGTATCCCTTCTGTATAAAACTTTTTGCATATGATGATAACATGTCATGTGTCACCGAAAGTTTTTCAGGAGCCAAAGGGAATTCATTATGAAGATTGTGTAATTTTTGAGGATACTTCAAATCCACCTCGAATATAAAACCAATTGTGTCATCATCCTTTAAATTTAAAACTTTTTCTGTGTTGAAATGTCCTGGATCGACCCACCGAAACCCCCCCATGCGGTAGATGCTGAGACATACTCCATCCATACAGGTTGTTTGCGTCCCAATACATGATATGCGATTTGTCTTGAGATGAATCATAGTTTGGACAAAACTCATTGTTCGCAGTTGCCAACCTGTGGGATATTTGGGACACACCTCCACGTACACCCTGTTCGATAAAAACTAACATGTTGTTGTCCGTTAAAAGTTCTAATTTAACATCAGTCATTTTTAGGCAAGCTTGCCATGACAGACTGGGTAATGTTGTTAGATGGGCAGGATCTAAATCATAGAATTGCTTACACAATTTTCGAAAATTTTCGAAGACGTCAGCAAGCAAAATTACGTCAGTTTTTACATAAAAATCATGATATTCACCGAGCGATCGAATGTTAAATGTTTGCCAAACGTGTAGAGCATGATCAAATTCTTCATCACTAATATGTTTATTTGTTAACGTGCTGAAAAAAGCAGTTTTTTCGGGCAGCTTGGTCTCATTAAACTTTTCGAAACTTGAGAGGTATTCGTAAGGGTACGTCCCTTTTTTTCTTAACATTTCTAAATCCGTGTTCTCCGGAAAGTTCTCTTTTAAAATCACGAACTGGTGTGAATGGAGATTTGAAGTCAGTTTTTCGAGGGAAGCCGTGAGAAATTGGTACGAGTCAATGAAAGATAGACTAACTGATGATGACTGTTTCTTTAATTTGAAACTTATATACTGCTCGAGGGTACTCGCAATTACATCAATCTTATAATTTTTGTAACGGCCTAGCCTACTCATCAAAAGGTGGGCATCATATCTTTTGAGATTATGAAAAACCACTGGGATTGTTTTGGATTGCTGATATTGGAGGTTACAAAATGGGTGAGCAGCCCCTCTGTATTCTGAGGTTATGTGATCGTGATCACGAATTTTTTTTTCTCCCAATGCTTTCCCGCAAATATAACAAATTATTGCTGCATCATGTTTGCGCTGCTGTTCTTTGCTTAATTGCATGGGTGCAACAGTTATAAGTTTTTTCGAAAGTTCATCTTTTATGTGAATCAAAGTATTAAGAAAATGATCTACAGCATCTTCTCCACGATAAACTCTGACACCATCATCATCAGGATGGAGACGATATGTATGGTTATCAGGGCCTATAATCATTAATGCATATCCACACGGCACATGATGTGCAATATCTATTTGATATGGTTTTATTTCAGCGGTTTCGGAGGAGTCGAGTGGTGTAGTAATAGTTTCAAAATCTGTGGAAGCTTCAGTAGGGTGGAGGGGAGCAATGATTTGATCAAAATCTGTGGAGGTTTCGGTTGAGTCGAGTGGGACAATGATTGATTCAAAATCGGCATAAATCACAAATGGTACAGGTGCTTGCAAATGAGTTCCCTTAAACTGGAGTATGTTTTTGCCTTCCTGCGGCATGTTTATAACTTGTGGCGTTTGTTTGTTACAATAAGGCGTGTGTTTATCTAACAAATCTTGGCGATAAAATCCGTGCAAGCACCTATAACAAAAAAATTTTGCGCCGTCATGTTTGGTTCTATGTGCTAAAAATCTCGAGAAATCCCTTATTAAGCAGTAGTGTGAATTCTCACCATTACTAATGACTAATAAGTTGATCACATCTTGATTTGTTTTTTCGGACACATATAAGACATAGAGTTCCCCTTCTTCGTAGCCATATATGTTGATTCGCAAATTATTTTGCGATTCTATTTGACGGGTTTTGTGATATGGGACTGGGTAGGTGATCCCTTTCATATTCACTTCCTTTTCAAAGGGGAGATATTTAATAACTCGATGTGGGTTTTCTTCTCTGTCAAGTTTCATTCGATGTGCTAAGAGGCACCAGAGATAACATTTGTTATCTTCAAAGTTCTGTATATTTAGAATGGCACTTTTCCCTCTTAACTCCTTGGGTAGACGAATGAAACTGCTGCCCTTTAAAGGGGCATGCCTCGCAATTTGGAGTTCGAAGTGGTGAATTTCACGGAGCACCCACCCAGATCCCTTCTGTACAAATTTTTCAAAACTATTCACAATTTTTTTGTGAGCTAGTGCAAGATTATCCTCGATAAAATCATTCGTATATTCTGTATACGTGTCTGACCAAAAATAGGTCGACAACACTTCTACTTCACCTTCCGGCGATGTTTTCTCTAGGAGAAGTTTAATCAATAAACGCCACTTGATGGCTTGCTTTTCCTCAACGGCTTCCCCCAAAATCTCCAAAAGTTCCGATCGCATCGAATAAAAAAAAACCGAAATATCAAATTTGAAATCCTTTTCTGGATTTAAGAAAATGGATTCAAATACATCCAGGGATTGAATTTGTTTTCTTGGTTTTCTATTTTCTTTCTGATCTGTTTTTTGTTTTTTGTTTTTGACGGACACGAGGTTTTCAGGCTGATTTTCATGAATGGTCCGCATATGTTGATTCAAATTATGTTTTGTATTAAATTTATGCTCACAAAAATGACAAGTGTACTGTGGTTGTTCGTGCGATTTTAAATGTTGTTTCAGATTATCCATACGACTAAATTCTTTAGTACAAATATTACAAATATATGATCTACTAGTTTCTTCATGGATAAGTGTGTGACGTTTTAAAGCGTCAATCCTCGAAAAGCTTTTCTCACATAATAAACACGAGTGAACACCCTAAAATGAGAAGAAAAAGTCTTCTTAAGTTTTTTAACTATTAAATATATTTATAACATAATTTTCCTGCTTTAATGTTAGTTTAGAACAGACTAAAATGAGATGAAAAAGGTCTTAAGTTTTTTAATTTAGTACAAAATTTTATTAAAAATGCGCGACAATCTAAAAAAACAAACAAACAAACAATAATAAATATAATAAAAAATTCATACCTGCATTGAAATTTCTGCAGGTTGGACAACCACCTGATGAGACTTTGAATGTCGCGTTAAGTTGTGTTTTAGCGTAAAACTTTTTCCACATTCGGTGCATGGAAATACCTAAAAATAAATAAACCCAAACATTTTTTAACTATTCATTTTTTTACCCCACGCTACAAAATGAATCTCCCAAATGATAAATTTCTACCTTTGATTTCGCTTCTTGTGTTGAAGATGAAGGACTTTCAACATTTGACTCCATTTTAAGAAAACCTGTTTCATTTTGGGGGAGGTCCCATTCGAGATTGGAGTCGTTCATCTCTTCAATCACATCGTTGTTAATCTAAATATAATTTTACTTTTTTAATACAAATTTAGTTTTTCTGCGAAATAACATGATTTTTTTTTTCCCCCTTACTTACCAGGATTGGACTTTCTGAAATATGTTGGTTTTTAAGATGTCTCTTCAAATTATCACTTCTAGAAAATTGTTTGAAGCACAAACCACATTTGAGATTCTAAAAAATAAATAATAGAACCTTTTTTCACCTAAATATTTTAAAACGTTTGATAAACCTTTTCATTCTAACACACTTATTTAAAAACTATTGTGTTTGTTAGTCTTTTATTTTTAAACTAGTTAAAATAAATTCTTTAAATCGTTATTGTTAAAACATTAGATTAGTATGTTTAGAATATTCTAAAACACAAAGTTCTGTAAATATTACTAGTATGATATTTTTGAAAAAATACAAGAAAATAAGCAAATAATATTTAAGAGAGAAACATTTAATAATATCAAAATGATGAGAAGGATTAAATCATATTAAAGAATGGAATAGCAAAGTTTAAATTTATTGCAAACATAGTGAAAAATGTTCAGTCCAGGATTCGAACCTGAATACTTGGACAATATCATTAAATACAACTTCTAAAAAATATTTTTGCTAAAAAGCAATGTGTTTCTAAGCATATTTTTTCTAATGTTTCTAAAAAAGTAAACAAACTAGATGTTTAAATAATACTTAGGAAAAACAAAAAAAAAAAAACATTTTTAAATATTTCCTATGTTCTAAAATATTTTTATTTAAAAGCAGTAAACTAGATACTTTAATAATATTTACAAAAATAGAAACGAAATAAACAAATAAATCTACTGTTTAGTGATTCGTTTAAAATTTTATAAGTATATCACATTATTATTATTATTTTTAAGAAATTACATTAAATAAAATATTTCCTACGTTCTAAAATATTTTCATTTAAAAGCAGTAAACTAAATACTTTAATAATATTTACAAAAATAGAAACGAAATAAAATAAACAAATAACATTTTAAAATATTTCCTACGTCATCAAATAATTTTATAGTATAGAGATTCATTTAAAAAATTTGAAACTATATCAAATTAAATTTTATAAAAGAAATTACATTAAAAAAAAATAAACAAATAACATTTTAAAATATTTCCTACGCCGTCAAATAATTTTATAGTATAGAGATTCATTTAAAAAATTTGAAACTATATCAAATTAAATTTTATAAAAGAAATTACATTAAAAAAATAAACAAATAACATTTTAAAATATTTCCTACGTCATCAAATAATTTTATAGTATAGAGATTCATTTAAAAAATTTGAAACTATATCAAATTAAATTTTATAAAAGAAATTACATTAAAAAAAATAAACAAATAACATTTTAAAATATTTCCTACGCCGTCAAATAATTTTATAGTATAGAGATTCATTTAAAAAATTTCAAAGTATATCAAACTAAATTTTATAAAAGAAATTACATTAAAAAAATAAACAAATAACATTTTAAAATATTTCCTACGTCATCAAATAATTTTATAGTATAGAGATTCATTTAAAAGCAGTAAACTAAATACTTTAATAATATTTACAAAAAATAGAAACGAAAAAAAAAAATAAATAAATAACATTTCTAAATATTTCCTACGTCATCAAATAATTTTTTTGTATAGAGATTCATTTAAAAGCAGTAAACTAAATACTTTAATAATATTTACAAAAAATAGAAACGAAAAAAAAAATAAATAAACAAATAACATTTCTAAATATTTCCTATGTTCTAAAATATTTTCATTTAAAAGCAGTAAACTAAATACTTTAATAATATTTACAAAAATAGAAACGAAAAATAAAAATAAACAAATAACATTTCTAAATATTTCCTACGTCATCAAATAATTTTATTGTATAGAGATTCCTTTAAAAGCAGTAAACTAAATACTTTAATAATATTTACAAAAATAGAAAAAAAAAAAAAAAAAAAAAAAAAAAAAAAAAAAAAAAAAAAAAACATTTTTTAATATTGCCTACGTTAGAAAATATTTTTACTTAAAATCAGTAAACTAGATACTTTAATATTTACAAAAAATAGAAACGAAATAAAATAAACAAATAAATGGGCTGTTTCATGATTCATTTAAAAATTTTACAAGTATATCACATTATTATTATTATTATTATTTTCCCACTTTAATATTTTAAAAAGTTTGATATACCTTTTCATTTTAACATTATTTAAAAACTATTGTGTTTGTTAGTTTTTTATTTTTAAACTAGTTAAAAGAAAATCTTTTAATCGTTACTGTTAAAACATTAGATTAGTATGTTTAGAAAATTCAAAAACACAAAGTTATGAAAATATTACTAGTATAATGTTTTTGAAAAAGAAAATATAAATAATATTTAAGAAGAGAAACATTTAATAATATCAAAATGATGGGAAGGATTACATCATATTAAAAACTAGAGTAGCATAGTTGAAATTTATTCCAAACATAGCGAAAAATATTCAGCTCAGGAATCGAACCTGAATAGTTGGACAATATCATTTCAAAATACTTTTTTAAACGCTTCTTTAAAAGTAAACAAATAATATTTTTATATTTTTACTTAAAAGCAGTTTCACAATCATAAAGAGAAATAACAATACATAATCAAAAAAATTGACTTACCGAATTTCTTTGCATGTTGATCAATGGCACACAAATTTCTCGAAACGTGCACAATCACAAAATAAAAATCCTTGGGGATACTTTCACTAACGCAAAATTTTGAAATAATGATCCTAAGTTAATGAGATGGTCAATTTATACTAGTTGTAATCAACACTGATTGCATCATTCTAATTCACCTCCGTTCATATATGGTCAAAATTTTTGGTACCACGAAATGTTGTTAGCCAATAAAAATTCAAGGGTCACTTCAGTGTGATTACATCACTCGTATTCTGAAAACATCCATATATGGGCATAGTTTTTTTTTTTTTTTGGTATCGTGGAAAACCGTTTGTTGATAAAAATTAAAGAGTCACCAAAACACCCCTGCTCGCAAACATTTCATTATTCTAATTCGTTCATTTCCCGTTTTAGGTGATATCCACATGTATAACCAAGTGTTGATTAAAACTACAAGATAAAAAATTTCTTTGTTTTCATTATACTCCTTCCTTTCTCTTATACACACGGATAATTATTCATGCAACAGATAGTGGTTATATTCTTCCTGTGATATCACGTATTTATCTTGTATTGAATAAGAGAAAGGAAGCTATTTGATATTGATTCTAGTACAATTCTTCAGTTCTTTATCGTGTAACAAAATGTATACTGATTAAGTATATAATGACTTTCAAGAAACCTTTTTCGTATTGTGTTTATTCGTTAATCAGTATAGTTTACTTCTGGCTAAAACTAAATAACTTGTTTGTTAAACAAATTGCTGATTCCAGAAGTTCGAATGATAAGTGTCTATGGGAAAACCTTTGACTATCCTAACAACAATTAGATAAAATAAACTAGATATTCACCCCTAGTTTAAACATGACTTGTGTGATTATCAGCTACTGATACAAGAATTTTACTATGTTAAATTTCTAAAGATATTTTTATCAATCCAGCTGAAAAATAAAAATGGATGAAATAATTGATTTCTACAGTTTTCTTCTTGAAATAATAAGAAATTGCTTTTTTTCCCCCTTAGATAAAAAAGAATTCTAATTTAATAGATTTCAAATAATTCGACACAAAATGGAAATAAAAACACACAAATTAAAATACCAAAGAGTTTATTCATTACTAAAATATGTACAAGAATTTACTGAAACAGTTTCTCGAATAAATCATTATAAAAATCAATATTAAATTTTTCGAAAAAGTCTTTTGTGTAAAAACAAGAACATAAAAGAGTCACATTTTTCGCTAGCTGAAATGTGTTTAAATTCAATAATGCAGATTGTTTCAAAAGTTCAAATTTCTCTTTCATTGGTGTATTAATGCATTCGTGTCGGAAAGCAGAGTTTTTTTCGTAGCGACAGCCTTCACACTTAAAAATTTTATTCACAGAAGATTCAACTGCTTTTTCAAAACAGGTTAAAAAATTATCTTTCGCTGAATCCTGATTTAAATGTGAGCTACATACAGGGATTCTATTCATTATCGCACTTGGAATAACACGGGTTAATATTATTTCAACTAATGATTCATTAATTTGCGGGATTAATTCAATTAATTTCAAAATCTGATCTTTTGACATTCTAATGCCGGAATTTTTTAAGTAGAATCCTGATTTCTCGCGATTAAATAATTGCTGCAAGTAACAATAATCGGAATCGATGAAACAAACTAAAATTTGATTATTTCCTACAAACGACTCGTCATTTGAATAAAAATTGAAATGTTGAATTTTTTCGCTAAATTTTTGCCATGTAGGTAAATTTAAAACGACTCCTTCTTTTGAAGGATATTTTTGTAACATGTTCGATTCCTTAAAATTTCTAATGTGGAGTCTCAAGTAAATCTTATTTTCCAATTTAACTTGAAAAAATGTTAACCAGTTTAAATCGAATTCCATTACTAAAGGATCACATGCAGAAAAATTTTGCAAATGACTATTAAACCAATCATTTTCGGGAATAACTAAATTAGATTCAACATTTGTGTTGGATTGATCAGGTGAAACTGAAAAATGATCTAAATTCATTTTTTGCTTTTTCAAATGGGTAGATTTAGGAATAATATGACGAAATGTTAAACTAATTCTCATCTGTGTAATGGTTGGGTCGGGGGGAATTCCATGCGTAAACAATTGATTTGTTGGTGCATACATTGAATAAAAGGAACCATGATTCAAATTTATGCAAGTCATCGGTGCGACTGCGTTTTTAAACTCAATTTTTCGTTTAGCCCCGAAGCTTAAAACCGAAATTGGGAAAGTGTTATCTAATTCACACTCATCGTCTTTGTGGTGCGAAATGTAACTGCTACCATCACGGTATAAGTTTAATAAAACATAATTATACGTACACCCGCATTGCTTTTCCACAAGATCTCGAAGCTCAAGGATTAGTGGAGTCCACGGGTTTCCATGAATGGTGGTTCCGCTGAAGCTATAACTCAGACCTGGATCACTAAAGGCTAGGGCTTGTCTTTTAGGTCTTACATCTCTCCCTCGTATTTTCAACGTGGGTGTAAAAAATGGTAAGGTTTTTAGATCCTCAAAGTAACGATCGGCCACATCTTTCTGTAGAAAGTCCGAAATGTATTCGACATTTAAGCCGTTTTCAATGAAATGCACAGAAGTCATCTCTTGGGGTAGAACAGTCAGCACAAAAGGTCAGAAACACTCGAGTCGATGAGTCACCACGGTACGTCAGTAAGGAACGTAGAGGTCAATCTAGCAGAACGTGACCAGAAAGACACAAGTCGATGAGTCAGCAAGATTTAGGTCACCAAAGCACGAGTTGATGAATCAGCACTACACGTCAGCAAGATTCGTGGAAATCAGTCAGTCAAAGCATCATCAGCAAGTCACGAGAAGGTGATAGAATGTTCGAGAGAAAATCTCCAAGACAACAACAGATAAGAAGTATCAGCACACAGCTAGGCAGCAAGGCAAAACGTTAACAAGTGAAGGGTTTGTGTGGCTCTTATATAGTGAATTCTTATCATATATCAGATGTGTGTCGTCACAATCTGATTATCGGTAGCGCCCTCTACGCGAACCCACCACATTTCTCGATACCCACTTGTTGAAAACAGACGTGGAAAGTGGTAAGTAATAGTATTTCATTTAATTTTGTTATGTAGTGTTTAAATTGTTGTGTGTTGTGGAATGTAGTTATGAAAGACACATATTTTTAAAAAAACAAAATAAATTTTATTTATAATTTTCCCATTTTATTACATGAGAATCCGCTTTTAATTTTTTAGCGGGGTATTCTACAAAAGATTCATGATTCTTGTTCAATGACAGGTATCGATTCTTGATGAAGCTTTCGGGTATATGCATTTCACGAAGAGTCTTTAACAGTTCGTTCTGAGCCTTAATAGGGGTTCTTTTATTCACAGAAAACAGAAGATGAAACAAATCAGCCATGTTTGAATCTGGGATGGGTTTTCCTTCAAAATGAACAGTTAAATTGTCGTCCCATTCGAATTTTCCTGGATTATTTCTTAAAAAGTCCAGCAGGGTCTTAGCTTGTCTTTTCATAGTAGATGGAACCGATGATAAAATCAAAGTGGAATCTTGTTCAGGTTTGGATTCAGGTTCAGTTTTGGGTTTAATCATTTCCTTTTTCACAGAGGGTTGTTCAGGCGGTTTCGACATCCAGGGCATGTTGAATTCTTGCAAGTCCATTTTTCGTTTGAGTAATTCGAAATATTGCATCACTTTTTCATGATCAGGAATAGTGCTATTTAATATTTTTGACATAGCAGCATCAAATTCACTCATTTGTTGTTTTGTTGGTATGTGTTTGGAGAGACTCTCTTCCGGTACCAACGCATATTTTTTAGCGTGTTCCATGAATTAAACCTGTTAACACACTCAAAGCGGCTGGAATTAAAATATTTAAAAATCCCCCACGTTGAATAATAAGTCTTTTCTTTTGAAAAAGGGCACCTTTTTTTGTACCGATTTTTCGCAAAGTCGTCTTATATTTACTTAAAGACTTTTTCTGTCGTGAAGATATGGGAATATTTCCTTTTAACAAGTTCAAACTACATTCGCAGATGGCTTTCACAGAACGAGAGGGTAATTTTTTTAATAATTGTTTACGCAATGCTTTAGGACACGTTTTAATCAATTCTAAATCACGAAGCTGTTTCTTCGTCAGTGCCATAGTCACAAATGAGTTAAAAACCAGGTGACTTTCTTTTTAAACCTTGTTTCGGGACATAGACAAATTGTGTTTCCCTGGTAAAATCTGTGTTCTCAAACGTAAGCGTTCTACCGTTTCATTTCTTAAATCCACGAGTAAATAGGAGAAAGGCTTTTGAGTCGCGTCTTCAAACACTTCTTGAAAAAATTTAGTTTTAGTGGGATATAATTGACGACCCAAATAAATAATTTGACTCATATCGCGACGATTTTTAAATAAAATCAAATATTGACTGTTTAGAGAAACACCCCTCATTTCTTTTCCTTTATGAAATAAATTTTGTGTAATAAAAATCACACTAATGTTTAAATGATGACTTCCTTTTGTAAAGAGAAACGTCATACGTTCATCTGCTCCGACCTCAATCATGAGCTCGTCTAAGATAATTAAAGTATTTGTTCCTAAATATTCAGTATAATTCGGAGGAAATCCCTCCACAAAAGTGACATCAGGTATTTCGTCATATAATTTTTGATAGATCCCGTAAAACCAAACCACTTTATCAGGAGGAGGATTAAACATCTCGTTTCTATCCTTCAATAAATCACGCAGGAACCAGCTTTTACCTACTCTCGTAGGGCCTGCGAGAAGCATCGTACACGGGTGTTGAAAGCGAGGAAACTCCATCAAACAAACACAAGGAAGGTTAAAATCGAAATAAACACAGACACTAAGAAATACAGTTTAAATATCGATTTATTGAAAAAAATTCACAAAGATGCGAAATCGTTTCGCTACAAAGTTATAGACTCGTTGGTCGTTACACAAATTTTCGTTTACAAAATGTGATAAAATATGTTTTAAAGTTTTACCGCGACATCGAGAATACAGATAAAATATACAATATTGGCCGCAAACAGCCGTCTTATTACTTTGTAAGGTGAGCGGATTAAACATCACTCGAGAAAAATGAGATGTAAAGTTTGAAACAGGTCCTTGAAAAAAGGTAGGGTCGTTTCCATACGAATCGAAGAATTCCACTTCATCAGGCGAAGGTAGAAAGAATGCGAGCCAATGGCTTCCAGGTTCCGATGACTTATCCAAATTGCATACAAAACAGGTAGGATACTGCAGGATTCTCCTAGGTAGTTGATCGCTGGCAAAAACACCTAGAAAATATTTTCGGGTTCTTGGGTCTCGTGATAAAATCTTCTCAATTTGTAAAGAATTCATCTAGTTTGCAAAGTCACACAAAACGTGTCTTGATTTACTAATTTCTATAATGTTTTCAAATTCCGCATACACCAACACGGAAAGGGTTGTTCTTAAATCTTCAGCAAATTTAATTTCAATTCGTAAATTTCCTTGCTGTTGTAGGTTGAGGTGAGGTCCATCACACAAATCTGGGCTAAGATCGAAGGCATACAGGGTATGTCCGTCTGCAAATTCTTCACGTGTTAAATAAATACCTGTGTCATGATGAAATCCGGCGAACAAGCGATGATAGGCTCGTATATAATTATTATTCGAAAAATTTAATTCTAAACCTTTTGAAGGTATAGGTTGTCCATTCACATAAACACTTAAGAAGTTGACCTTGTGATGATGAAAGTGAAAGGGATTTAAATCATACTGTCCATTAATGGAGGCATTTTCCAACAATCGAATAATAATGCGTTTTGGCATTGACCCCAAAAACACATTATCTTGCATAAAAGAACGACTTCCAGTGGAAATGGAATAGGTCTTGCACAGTACGCGATCAATAGGATATTTCGCAGAAGTTTTTTCAAGGGCTTTTGCGTGCCCCAGTAAGACACCGGCACTAACCTTTACTTTACGAATAAACAAAGAGGCATGTTCTAATATTACTTTATAATCAGGATCAGGTTTTGTTGTATCAGAGGGTTTTGCAGCCATCAAACAAAAGTCGGGTTTACTGCGAACCAATTTAATTTTCAAATCGACCATGTTCAGTAACAATCTATTTTGTTGAAAAATATCACAATGCAAGGGAGATATCATATCCAAAGTATTACTATTTTTAGTGAGTTCAAATCGTTTTTTCAATCCTGGGTTATCATCTGATGTAGGATCGGCAGTGCCTAATTTCTGATCTTTGTAGAAACATTGGCATTGTAATAAACTTTTCTTAGCGTCTTCACCGAAATTCAAAAGGGTTTCGATATATGCTCGATAGGGGTAGGTGTTACTGGAAGAGGAAATTACTCTTTCGTTTAGACTTATGTCGACTTGAGAAAACAAGGCCTGGGAAAATAAATTCACGGGAGCGACATAGTTCTCCTCCGTTAAGGCTGATCCATCCGGATTGGTGATTTTCACTTTCGTATACAGGTATGATGAGGATAAATCAATATAGTCTTCTCCGTTTCCAGAAATGTTAAATTCCACAGGGACTCTATCACGAATATTAGCGAGGGGGTGGTATTCTACAAAATACCCTTTTTCGATAGCCGTTTGAGTAGGAGGAATTAAAAAAAGGTCCAATTCCGTTTTAGCGCAAGCGGCAGAGTCTTTATGAATAAGTCCGGACATCTTTAAGCGAAAATATCACTTGTTTTCACTTTCTTGACTTTGCGTCGACTGACGGTTTTTTTAGGGAGCTTCCTCTTTTTATGTCTTCGCCCGGAACCTAGCATGGATTTAACCTTTGTTGCGGCTTTATCTGTTAAAGTATGTCCAGCTTCTTTCAATCTCCGCTTGGCAGCCACTTTGACATTTTGACCACGTGACACGTCATTCAACAAATCGACTCCCGTTGAAAACAGTTGTTTGCCCACGGCTTTAGCTCCTGATTTAAAAAGAGG
The DNA here is from genome assembly GCA_963932465.1 of Maratus speciosus. Taxonomy (NCBI): domain Eukaryota; kingdom Metazoa; phylum Arthropoda; class Arachnida; order Araneae; family Salticidae; genus Maratus; species Maratus speciosus. Next base: position 217,561,770 of record OZ010796.1, on the reverse strand, counting down.
CACTGCAGCCCTAAACAACGAACGAAACAATCCACCGAAACCATAACCTTTTTGAAAAGTAGTACCGTGATAATAGTTTAAACCACTACCCGATTGATGGGTATAATAATCTTCAAAAGATTTAGCACAGCACTGGTAAGGAACTAACATTATGAGAGGTACTTTTGACGAAAATGAAGTTTCACGATCAACTTCCCACGCTCGAATGACATTAATCGACCAGTATGCGTCCTTATAACGGTTTCAATCGTTTGAAAATTCTTTCGAGTGAGTGGGATGTAGTGAGGTCTATCAAACACTTCATGAATCGTATCACCGTCTTGCCCTTTCACGGGGAGCACACGTAGAAGTGGGGCTACCGTATCCCCCACAATCTGCGGTTCTACGAGATCACTGTAAATGTATAACAATTTAAAATCAGCATGAGGATCGGCTGCGAAATGGCTATCAAAAGACATTGAATAACCAGCAAAAGGTTAACCTACATTACCAGGTGGAAATCCTAAACTTTCCGCTAATCCTGCATCAAAGTTGATTTGTGCATTTTTTCTCAAAGTCACTCTCACTTTTTTTGAATTTTTATTATAGTTGAGTGAAATTCTATCATGAAATTTTTGATAGTTGATTACTTTAATAATATCGTTAGGGGATTCATAAAACCCAGGGGGGATTCTAACTTTTTTCACTTCAAATTCGCCGACTTCAAATTCGGCTTCATTTCTAGGTCTTCCATTCGTCCATTCAATATTCTCCCCTATTACATATTCATATCCGTTAGTATATTCTGTTATATTATTCCACGTGTGCGGGTAAATAAGTTCCGTAAAGCCTACTTCCCACTCGCCTTTCAAGTCCAAAGCAGAAGGTAATCTCGTCACAAAATGAGAAATTTTATTCTCGGGAAAATAATTCAACGAACTGTCTGAAGGCAGCGTCACGTAGAAAGACATGATTCGAAATGACAATGCAATCTCTAAAACATAGATTTTATAGGGAAAATAAATCAGAGGAGGGTATCCATTGATTAAACTTGTCAGGGTAACCTTTAAATTTCACTTTGTATTCCACATGACCTTTTCGTGTGCGTTTTTCTAAAACCTTTTCGATAGTATAGTCTTCTTTCGGTTTAACTCTTTGAAGTTCTTGTGCATAGAAGGTTCCTTGGATGGGTTCGTTCATCAAATCTTTAATTCGATATACCGGAGGGTCTCTCGGTACGCATTCCGTTATCACAAACAGTTCTTCGGTCCAATTCGTTTCATAACCTTTTTCAAAAGTTAATTTTTGTTTCGAAACGCGCACTATTTCCCCCGCTTTAAACACACACGGTTTTCTTTCCGCATCCTGCATTTTCCCGAATAAAGTAATCACAACATCGCTTTCGTTCTCGGGCGTAACTTCCACGGGCGCTCTCTTAATGCTGGAATGGTGGGTATGGTTATAACTTTGTAATAGTGAGTCTAACACATCGATAAAATTATATGTGTGATTATGCGTAAAATATTTCCACATTTTAGTTTTCAAAGTGCGATTAAAACGTTCAATCACCGATGCTTTCGTGTTATTAAAAGTAGTAAAAAATCGCACACCTTGCTGTTTTAAAAATCTCTGGAAGTGTTTGTTTTTATATTCTCTTCCAGAATCCGATTGCAAAGACTTGGGCTTTCGCGTCGCAAAAATAGTCTGAAAGGCTTTCACGATTTCCTCACCGCGTTTCGTTTTAAGTGGTATCGCCCACGCATATTTAGACAGAATGTCGATGCAGGTTAAAATGTAGCGATATCCCCGATTGTGTTTTTGCAGACTGATCATATCTACTAAATCGGTTTGCCATTGTTGATCGATAGAATGCACAATCACACGATTGGTCGGAAACTTTCTTCGTACAGGTTTGTGAAGCGTGTACGAATCGACTCCGCTTAGCCATTTCTGAACAGTCTTCTTCGATACTTTTTCTTTGACAGCCGAATGTAAAACATTGACACCACCGTAACTTCCCACGCGACTTGGATTCTGATAAATCTCCTTCATTGCAGCATGTAATTTTATTGCGCGAGATGTTAATGTTCAATCGCATCATACTGAAAAAGATAAATTTCCGGTTTCATTTAAATTGAGTATAAAATCAATCTTAAACTTTTCACTTCCGGTAAATACATATATCAACGAAAAAATAATACACATCGTTACATAGAGACACACCACACTCATCACTTCCTCTCGCGAAGTCATTCTGAAAAATGACATATCTCACACAAGACAACTCCCTTTAAACATTTAAAATCTCGACTCACAGGCATAGTTTCTTGGCTTGATCGGTTAAACCTATTCCAAATTATCAAGTCAAGAAACTATTTTGCAGGTTCGAACCTTCCTCAAAACTTTTGAAAAATAAAATTCCATTTTCTAAAAATAGTTTAGAACGAAATCCTACAGATGGCAGCACCAAACATTTTCTTGGGGGGGGGGGGGGTAGACCCTCTAACCGTTTTCCTGATTTTTATTCTCAAGGGAACGATTCTCTACTTAAAAAAAATAAGCCCCTCTCAAAAATTAAGCCCCCTCAAAAATTAAGCCCCCCTCAAAAATTTAGCCTCTCCTACTCTAAGAAACCTCCCACAGGTGGATTCCACCCTCCTCCTCTATCCACAAGGTGGATTCCTCCCTCCTCCTCAATCCTCCCAATCCACAATCCACCTGCTGATGCTGAACTGTCCTTTCTCCCCTACTAGTGAGCTTTAATTTTCATTCTTTTTTGTTGAAATTTTTTTTTCTTGGTCTTATATTTCTAAAATTTTATATAAACAAGATAAAGTTTTGTTTTTAAACCATAAAAATGCTACAAATAAACAATATTTTAGGTTCAGCGTAAGCATATGTCTCTCAAGTATAATTAGATACAAAAGTTTTGTTTTACATGCAGAAATTATTTTGTAATCTTGCACGTAACCTGTGATTCTAATTTTCTGCTCGACAAATGTTTAAATACTTAAAAACGTTAATTTTCTTCATATGTTCCCCTATAAAAACTAATTTTCCTCATTACGATCTGAAAACATATGAAACGAAAGAAGAGACATGTACAGTTGCGGAAAAAAAAAGTCAACACCCCTACTAACTTCTCAATAAATTATCGTAGAAGAAAGTTACTGGTACCGAACGATTGGAAATAAAGGCTACTTTTAAATGATTTATACAAAATTTGCTTAGGGGCCATCTACATATTAAAACGAACCCAAACTTCATTTTTTTGAATGGCAATACCCTATTTTAACAAGCTATTTCAAATGTTCGTTCAAACTATGTCTAGACACCAAATTTCAAGTCATTTGAATGATAAGTTTTTGAATTATAAACATTAAAAATTTAGTGCTTCTAATGTTAAATTATATTTTCATATTTTTATTAATATCTCCTGAACTTATACTCCTAATGTGCTGTTTTTTTGTGCAGCAATAATACTAAAATGCCCAAACATAAATACGTTGAATTTGCAATTTTTGTAATTTTATGATATGAATTATGAATTATGAAATTAATATTCGAAAAAATTATGAATTTATGGGTTTAGATTTATTAAGTCCTGCTTTATGGAAATTCAAAATTTCACATTTTTCTTCCAAGTAAATTTTCAAATTTTGCTTAAAAAATGACAAAATAATGGTTTAAGGGTCCGTTTTCGATAGAAGCGACTAAATATTTTGAAATTTCTTAAGCTATCCTGTAATCTAGCAGTCTTCAATGACTGCTTGAGTGGTTCAAAGATTGATGAAGAAGGTGGCTTTCTTGGTTAACAATCGAGTATTGAACTTCTATTTGGGTACAGCCCCTAAAATATGCTGGTTTTAAAATAATTAATTTCGCGGAAACTTATCGTACAAATTGCATAAAAATTTTCTTTTAGGCTAATTGAAGGACGCAGAGTTCATTTATGCCGTCAAAATTGTGTACTGCTATTGAGAAAAAAAAAACGAAATTATTGTTCATTATAATATGTAGATGGCCCCCTAAGTAAATTTTATATACATCGTTTAAAAGTAGACTTTATTACCAATTGTGTGGTACCAGTAACTTTTTTCTACGATAATTTTTTGAAGAGTTAGTAAGGGGTGTTTATTTTTTTTTCTCCCACGACTGTAACTATTACTGCCTTTAAATGTTTTGTTTTTGTAATGTAATGATGTAATGCTTTTATGATGTAAATAGACAAATATGGTCAATTTTTTCGTTTTTCGACATTTTAAGTGTTTTAAGTTCCCTTAATTTATTCAACATTCTGTTCATCTTATCATCTACAACATATAATACATTATATGGAGAATCTACATGCACTAGTGGCCAAAATTTGTGGAAACCTTTTGGGAAAAGTGTCTTTTTGAGGTTTTGCGTCTCATAACTCCATATTTTTTAGTAATGCTATAATTCTAAATATCAATAACAAACAATTTATTCGAAAATGTACTGTAATAAAGTTTTATCATTTATTAATATTTTATAAAAAACACAGGCAAATAATCTGAAATAAGTATAATGCAATAAAGTGTTATCATTTATTGACATTTTATAAAAGTCACAGAGAAATAATCTGAAAAAAAAGAGCAAAATGTAGTTTAATTGATTTTAAAGAATTTGGTCAGTAAACCACAGCCCCTTCCCTCCTCAGAATACATCATTATTAGCAGTCTTTCATTATATTTTGTACTTATTTCGTTTTGATGGCCAGAATTTTAGGCGAGGTTTTTAAAAAACAAGTTTGGAAAACCTTTTGAAAGTTTTTAGATTTCCGTACATAAAAAGTAAAAAACGGAACCATTATGAGATCACTCCTGTATCTGTCTGATCCACTTTACTCGTAAACTATGGAACGTTGAAAGTTCAAATTGGGGGAATAAATAAAGACTATTGACACACATGTTTACAGATTATAAAACATCCACAAATATTAAAATAATAAAACTTTGTAAAAAATCACCATTAAAATAAAAACAAAACACAGGACGCGTTTCGAGCTAAAAACATAACAGCTCGTCATCAGCTACAGCATACACGTGTCCGCAAGCGAACAAGTTCAAATGGTGGTTTCGCTGCATCCACAAATATATTTAGGAAAAATGTAGAGGAGCTAATTAACTTACTTGAAAAAAAAAAGTTTTATTTATATATCTATCATGTGGGGTATCGTGTGAAAGCTTTCGTAACGCTGAAATCAAAATTACATTTCTTTTCATTTTAGGTGTTATATTTTCAGAGATATCCTCGAAAATGTAGTGCAAAAATATGTTCCCTCCCATTTGTTTCCGAATCTACTGAAACTAAAATTATGAAAAAAATTAGAGGTAGTAGACATTAATTTAAACCTTGCAGGACAATTATAGCGATTACTCTAGGTCACTTAGTTTTTGATAAAAACGCGTTTTTCCGTTACACACAAATTTCGCTTTGCATGCGTTCAGCAAAGGTGTTGAGGAGCGCTTTAGGTACCTATCGTAGCAGAAGTAGAAAAGCATTGCTGATAATTATTTTCCAAAAAACTCGTTGGTAATTAGCCGAGATATTAACTCTTAAAGACACGGGCGGTTTGGACATACATAATGACAGGAGCGGCGTACTCTATGTGCCATCGGCTTTTAAAGCTTAGATAACAACTTTCAATGACATATTTGTGTAATGCAATGCCCAGCAGCAGTATAAAAGCAATAAACATCAAATTGTTAAAAACAGACTAATTTAATTACATAAATACTATGGGATTCGCGACTGGTTTGCATTGAGTGGATCTCTCAATCGCCTCCCTTGTCTTTAAAAGTTAATTCAAAACCTATCTGGAAAAACGTGGCACGGACCAAGGAGGCGTTCCAAATTTGCGACCTCCTTTCGAAGCGCGCTTAGCACAATGCAAAGTTTAAACTTTTAACAAGGGTTTTGTTTCAGCTACACTCTAAAAAGAAAACATTATTGCTACGCTTAATTTAGTTTTATGAAATGCCAAATGAATTTTAAATATTCAGTATTTTTATTGTCAGTACCGGATTAAGTTCATCGTAAACAGATTAGCGTAAGATTAAAAAAATAGCTGTACAGAATAGCAATATTTGATATTATTTAGGCTTCATATCTCTTTGAACTTTTATGGTATACCCATTTATACTTTTCTAGTATATACAGTTATACCCAACCCTACGTTTTATTTTATTTTTTACAAAGTCTTATTATTCTTTTAGCAACGATTGTTTTTAATAATACAGTTAATAACTCATATATTTATTGTACGGAATCCTTTGAGCGCGAGTAATACTCGCACTTGACCGTTTATTTAGATGATAGTTTCCTAATAATAATACAATGTTAATCTTTTTTTAAATATAATAAATAAATAAATAAACTTTCATAGTAATTACAAACAATCAAAAACATATTAGTATCATATTTCTTATAATGCATTCAAAGTAATTAATTTTTATACACAGCTTGTACGAGGGTGTAATCAATAAGTTTTGCCTTCACATAGAAATAATTGAGTGAAGTTTATGAAATTGCTACATTGTATTAGTCCTTCTCTATATAGTCACCGTGCACAGTAGCACATTTCTGCAAACGGTTTTTCAAAGAGACGGGGGATGACGTGTTCCAGGAGGCGCGATAATAGACAGAAAGAGGGTCATTTTTCTAACTTTTGCCGACACCCCATATGTGACATATTGTTGGAAATGCCTGTGACCCCTTATTCATACTATGCACCTCCCGAGCCCCTCCCCAGAAATTTGCCCCCCGGGGTCATGAATGATGTCCGCAAAATTTAGAAAAGTGCTCTCGGAGGGCAAATTTGGGGGGAGGTGCATAGCATGAATAAGTGGTCACAGGCCTTTTCAACAATAATAGGGGTCGTGTACATGTGGGGGTCGGTAAAAGTTAGAAAAATGCCCCCCTTTGGGTCTACTATCGCGCCTCCTGGAATATATCCTCTCTCCTCTCTTTGAAATACCGGTTGCACAAATGTGTTTCTATGCACGCTGACTATATAGAAATGGACTCATAAAACGTAGCAATTTCATAAATTTCACTAAATTATTTCTATGTGAGGGCAAAAACTTATTCATACAACCTCGTATTTTGTATTCAATAGACAAACTTTAAGAAATGATACAATTATAACCCGTTCAGGACCATGGTGCATATATGCACCCTCAAAAAGTGCTTTCAGAAATTGTTTTAGGCACCAGTAAAAAATAAAAAAGTATTTAGTTTCTTTAATTAGAGCATTTTCGTGATTGTTTAAGTAAAGGTAACTTATATATAAAAAAAAGTGATGCTAACCGAATAGAATTTGTGTAAAAGCCACCGGTCCCGAAGGGGTTAATTCCCTGTATTGGTATTTGTATAGTTTTAAAATAGAAAAGTGATTTGATATTATCATTTTAAAGAACGTAATATTAAGAGCAATTTAATCTAAGTGCATTACAATTATGTATCTTAGCTGTCGTGCTGTGGAATAAAAGGCTATGAAGATTGGAGATACAACTACAAATATGGATGTGCATCGAAGAAAGAACCATTAACATGTGGAATACCCCCGTCCTGTTGCAGCACGAAGCAAGTAAGTCTTTCTTTATTTAAAATCTCGACTTAATACTGCGTTAGTCGCATGTGTATTCCTGTGATACAAACCGCCATTTTCTTCTTGTAAGTTTTGAATGGATCAGCCGTTTCGAGAGCAACTGCTGCAGCTAAAAAATTGATATCGGTGTGAGGGAACCATAGGCTACGAATCAACTTGGTTCAAAACTTACAGATAATTGCGGCTTGTATTAAAGAGATACAAATGCGACTAACGCAGTTTAGAATTTTTGCCAGGTAATCTTAAGTGGAGGTTTATTAACTTTGGCTCAAAAAAGTATGTTTTTTGGAATTTTTTCCTTGAAATGCAGCCTCCCATCGGTCCGTTTTTTTAAATACTAGTAATTCTTAACAAGGAAGGTCTTCTTACTGGGCATACTCAGAATATTTTGAAAAAAAAATACTAATTAAACTACTTATGTATGTAATAAAGAATCGGTCAAATTTAGTGGCGGAATGATAGTAGAAAATCGATAAAAAAAAAAAAAAATCATTTCGAGTATTTGGCGCGAAAAGACGAAAGCGACACGCGATTTGGCGAGCAGCACTTTTCCTCGCTAAAAGCAAACGATTTTAATGCATCTGAAACGTGCTTATTAATTGGTTTTAGAATGTGTGTAAATAGTATTTAATCAAGTTAAACTTAAACAACGAGAGAGAGTTTAATGAATATATATATATATATATATATATTGTATTACATGTTTATGTTACTTGTTGCTGCAGTTATTTAATTTTATCACTGAAAAAATATTTTCACATTGAAAAATATTTTTTCATATATTTAAGCCTATTCCAAAATAAAGGCCAAATGAAGAATGCTGCAGTTATAAGTTTCAATATCGGAGAAGTTTTTGTTTCCATAGCAACAAAATTAAATCAACAGTGCTCAATTGGACTTAATTTTGAGATTGAAACAATTTTAATTAATTTAAACTTTGTTTTAATTCATAAAATTTCATAGTTAACTTTCATTATATATATATATATGACAAGACTAAAACTGACAAAACTAAAGTTATTAAAATTTTATTTATTTAAACAAGTTCAACATAAAACATTTTTACCCTAAAGAGTATTTGACATAAACAAGTATTTTTTTTTTTAATTTTATCCCTTCGCCAACCGGTGATAAATCGCCAAATAACGAAGTTTTCATTATTTTTTACGGATTCTCTACCGAGTTTCCGCCGAAATTTTTTTTATAAACATATCTATCCTCATGAGAAGAACATTCTATATTTTTTTCAGATTTTTCGCAGCATGCCCGTATGGAGACCTTCCTTGTAAGAATAATTTTAGCGGTAGGTTTTTAGAACACATGCAATATAAGTAATCTTTGGGGTAGGTTACTATCAAATTTGCAAGATAATTTTTGTATGATAAAAGTTTTCAAAAAACGGATCGAGTGGGTGCGTTGGAACTAGGATATAAATATCAACTCAAAGATTTTTGCACTATATTTAGTGGAGTTTGGCATAACAAGCTCCACAGTCAGATATATTTGAAATTTTGCTTCATATAACCGAGTGTATCTAAGTGTTTTGAAACTGGCCGGTCACTTTTCTACTAAACAATTCTATGGATCGTTTCTTTTTATTTATTTATTTTATTTTTTTTTTTAACGAATAAGGATATATTTTTCTGGAGCTTATATCAACAATATGCAGCATTTTAATAATTAATTGTTTTTACAACTGGTTAAACTTAAAAAGAAATCAAATTATAATGCTTGAATACTAAAAGAGTGAGAGGGGGGATGTAAGAATTTCGCGAAATTCTAACACCAGCTCCAAAACAAAATGGCTACGCTGATCTCATGCTAAAACGTAAGAAAATCACCCCCAGTTAGCTACAAAACTGATGTCAATAAAAACTCAGTAATACCACTATATAAAATGTAATTAGAAATTCTGTTAACTTAACTATAAAATGTCACTACCAAAACACAATAATGGCACTATAAAAGGAATCACGTGGATTCCAATATTATTTTATTTTTAAAACACCAAATTGTGACATCTTTATTATACTGGGTAAACTCTCAACTGAAGATTCTGCTTGAAAACAGAGCTCACTGGAAAAGACAGGAGGCTCGTGGGAAGGCTCGGAAATGCTCAAATCTAGACTTGATTTCCACAATGAACTAGATGCGGCAAAATTAGCTGAAACTTCTACCGACGTATTTATACCAGCTAGACGACCACAGCTACCAAATTAGCATATCATTGCATATCATTGCTCGAAGTAGCCGTGAAAACCACATTCCCGGAGATTCAGGCGCACTTTGCGAAAATTAAAAGTACTACAGAATGGGTGACTCGTTCATACATAAACGTTAGAATCCGGACAACACGATCACACACAAAACTAAAAAATCCATTTAATCCTACACTACCTTCATAAGAGAGTAACTAAGCACTTATGTTACATGTTTTTCACATATTTATAATCATGGGATCTTTACATAACTTCGCCAGATTATACCAGTAATGTCTAAATGCATTTAAAGCCAAAAAAAAAAAAAAAAAAAAAAAAAAAAAATGGAAAACTGATATTTTTAACCTTTTTCGCAAAATGTAGGGTAGCGAGTTTGCATAACAACGATTGGACAAATAGTTCCATAGAGACATGACCACCTACTTTTACTTCACTTGAATGTACTTGTAACTTTATTTTCGTTATTTGAAGTAAAGTTACAAATATTTCTGGTTAAAAAATTCATGGAGCTTGTCTAAACCTCACTTAAGTATAGTACAAAACTCCCAAGATTTGATATCTTTACCCTAGTTTTTAAAAATATCTCCCGAAAGCATGATCTGGTCAAAGATAGGAAAAAAAATCAACTGTCATTTTCCAATATTTACATTTAGTGTTAAATATTGAATAACACGAATACCACTGTTAATTTTTTTTTCTCAATGAAGTTGATTTTTTTTCAATAATCTTAAATAATTTTTTTAAATAATTTGTCAATACATTTTTTCTCAATAATTTTTTAATAACTATCTATTTTCCATAATAAAAAATAGTCAAATCACTTGTTTTAATTCCATTTATGAGGATGGAAATTGGATTGGATTTTTAATTCAATTTGTGTGGCATAAAATTAAGAAAAAATACTCATCAGTTAATAAATTGAATTAAAAAAATTATCCTAGTCTAAGTATTGTTTTTTTTTTTTACTATTCCAGACTTTAAAAGCTTTATTTATTGTTAAAAAGTATGATTTTCGTTAATGGAATATGCTGCTATAGAATAATTTAATAATCATTTTAGAATAGTAGTTTGCAAAATAATTGTTTCAATAAGCGAGTGCAACTGTATTTTATATCTATTTCATATCCAAACTGGTTTCTGTTTTGTCTACCACTATTTCCGAATGTCATAATATTTATAGAAATAGCGTTTCCGAAAAAAAAGAGAAGAGACTAATTGGGACCCCTGCAATTGGGGGGACGGAGGAGGAAGTGATCACTCTTTACTAATTTTTATGCAAATAGTCACAAAAAAGATATATGAGTCAATCGACGGAAAATATTGTCTACGAAATAATTCAATGCATCTATTTTGCTTCTGAGGTGGTCCATATATTAAAAATTGTGCTAACTTTTTTTTCAATTGATGATACATACTAACTTGTGATACTATATTTGAGTTTCAAGGATCAAATCAGCCAGGAAATTCTATAATTTTTCCATTATTTATTAAATCTTGATAGAGTAAAAATCTGTCAAATTTAGAGAATGCTAATATTGGATTTTTGACTGTTTCTCGAAAAACCTGGGGCCTATGCCCCACATCCCCAACCATAATACACTGGAAGCACTAATTTAGAATTCTATACATGGCAGTAACGGGATTAAATACTTAAAAAGATTTTGGCTAATATTAATAACAAAAAATCGTCTCATAGTTTTTTTAATCCGATACGGTAAAAGCATATAACGTAGGCATTTTTAATATGTAGATGAAGCATGATGAATAATGAATAGATATAATGTACAGCGATCAAAATCAACAATAATTTATGAATAGCATTTAACAGTAGATATTATTCCCCGCCAGTTGATAGCTTTATCTTTTTCGTACAATTATTTGTAGTAGAATTAGAAAGGGGTGATAACCTTTTTCCATAGATTTTACATTCATCTTATTTTATTCACGTAAACATTTAAAAAGTTTAAAGTATTTTATGTGCAAATAATAATTAATGAAATATCATTTTAGGATAAAATCCTTGATGACTACTGTGGCCATGGAAATGATCTGTTTGACACAGGAAAGATGGAAAACCGCGTCATCCCAATCGTAAGTGCAATAAAAATTGATTGATTAAAACCTTCATGTAATGGACTTTTACCAAATTTTGTTGAACATAAAAAAATATTTACATTAATTTATCAAATATTTCTTTTCACTTTGCAATCGTTATTAATTTTTGAAATATAAATATCATCCTCGTTAGGAAAGAAAAAAAAATCTCTCGAAGTTGCTAACATTCACACCTTTGAAATTATTTGGTCTTTTTCGCTTCAGATAAAAAGTTAGCTCTATTTTGTCAATTCCATAAAAACTGGCATATGAGCCGCATATAAAACAAACATCTTTAGAACCATCGTTTTTTTTTTCAGTTTTTTTGTTTTTTTTTTAAACAAAATACAACTTCTCCTTGTCTTGTACTGATTTCCCTTAAATTGAAATGAGTTATTAAAGAATGTAGAAATTCGTGAAATGCTAATTTAAGTAGCAAAGTAAATGATAAAAAATCGTTGTGTTTCTGCAGTGCGAAGGTAAAGTACAAGAATTACAAGCTAGACGTTGTTGAGGTTTCAATAAAGTTAGTTGGGGTAACTGGACCCACGAGGTAACTGGGCCATAGGCTATTTTATAAAAAACCATTGATGTATTTTAAGTTTTAGCTTTTGTGAACAATGTCCCTTAACCTCTACTTCCTAAAACAACAGAGTGTGTAAACTCATTCATAACTCTCTCTTTGCTGTGATAGGTTGTCGAAAATTTACGTTTCTTTTTTTAAAAACAATGTCAATTTAGTTAAACTTCCTCGGCTTTTTATTAAAATACTGTAAGTACTTTTATTAAACAATATATATTTTTAAAGATTAGGCATATAACTAAGTTACTATTATTTATCTATACATATTTGCTTCATGTTTCAAATGTAAGCCCGGTGTCCCAGTTACACCCTAAATTTTCCAAGAATCGGGTAACTGGGACATATATCCGGCGTAACTGGACCATGCTGGATCCAGTTACCCCAATAGTTATAAATAATTTTTTTTTTAGTTTCTCTTACTACGGGAAGTAAATTTCTCTATTGTTCTTTGCTCACAATAAAGAAAATTGTAGAATACCTTATTAAAATTACGTAATAAAATTTAAAAAAAAAAGCATATTCGGTGATATCAAACCAAATTTCTTGGCCCCTTGAGAGGCGGTGATGCCGTTATGGCATCACTTAATTTTAATTCCTAATTGCCACATTGGCACCAGAATTTTATAATGAAAATTTCACCTTTATTAAGTACGCGAAAATATACTTTTACTTCTTTTCAAATAGATTCTTTTGTAAATTCTGGTGCCAATAAATTATTTCAACATTTTACGAATGCAAATACCTTGCTCCTGAAAGCGAGATAGCCAAACCTTGAAATTGTACGATACAGGGGTCGCATTCTATAGGGAAACTTTTATTATTCCTACCACTATTTTGAAAATAATATCTTCATCGCACCTTTCTTTAGAATATGCTATATAAAATGATCATGAAGGTAGCTCATTAAGCGTACTGGTAGGAACAATAAAATTTTCCCTATATAATGTGACCCCTGGATACAGAAAAAGTACTTAAGTACTTACGTAGCCGTTTGTTCATTGATTTACCTCGCTATTTTTTCCTTAAATACCCATGTGACTTTTATACTTATTACCTATACTACAGTACATAAGTACTTACTTTTTATGTTTTTGGTATAAATAAATCTAATATTTTCACTTTTAGTGCTTTTTTTAGACACATTGACAGCAAAGGTTTCCCTTACAACGCTGTTTATTGACATATAATTTACATGATCTACCTGGTTTAAATTTTTTTAAGTTGTTTACACTTTTTCAAATAGGACCTAATATCCCACATGAAAAAATATAAACGCGTGTGGAACACAGACCCTCCTGGTCCACTTACCTCATTTTTATGGGGCAACTGGACGTATGAGGAAAGAAAGATGAAATATGCATATTTTTATATTTTTAAATATTAAAATGTAATTTTGAGCATTTCTGTCTGATAAAGGGAACCTAACTGAACACATTTACAGAATTTCAGACTTTAATTGAAAAGAACATTAGCTTTTTGAAGCTGAATTGTCAGAAGCTCCAGAATCACATTGTAAAATCATGCCCCAGTTGCCCCAACTAACCTTACTTACTGCAGCAAAGAAACATTATATTTATCAAAATACGGGTTATTATAAACGATACTAGTAGCGTAGCACCAGGTGACATTGGATAACTGTTATTACCAGTATTATTATATACTAAAGGAGGTGGGTTGATAAGGGCTATTTTTGCCCGTCATACACTCGAAAGAAAAAAAAAAGTTTCTAATTCCGAAAATTTTTCAATGTCTTTGTATACTTAAAGATATGTATTTTTACTTAATAAAGGATTTATGTGATAATTAAATGTTACAAAAATTATAGTCCAAAAATAGAGTGTTTCGGCTATTTTCTACATTTTTGTCTTTTTTTTATATATATATTTGAATTATTTATTTTTTAAGAAACGATCCATGAACTAAATTAACTTTGACTTGTAATGATACTACTCTTTATAAGCTTTTATATGACCATTATTTTCTTTTGGTTCAGCGTGCGCTTGTACCTATTAGAGAAAAAAATATTTCGTGCGATCCAAGGCGATCAGTGTCACTGTTATTGGAGGGTGTTCAGATTTGTTTTACCGAGGTCAAAAACTATTTACGTAGTTTAGATGTCAATGTTGTGTTGTAAAACTGTTGTTGTAAGTATTTATTGAAGAACTTAATTATAAATAATGGCTGGAAGTCAGTGTGATTGTTGTAAAACATGGCGAAAAACAAATAGTGATTTACGTATCTGTTTTTTTCTAACAGAAAAGTTATATCAGAGTGGCGTCAACCAAATGATGTTATGATTATTGATAGAAGTTTCCGGGATTGTTTGGAACTTCTGGAAGAAATGGGTCTCGTGCATGGAATACCTAGATACCAAAATAAGCAGTAACATTTTCCATCAGAGGATGCTAACGAGACGCGTCTCGTGACTAAAGTTCGGTGGGTCATAGAAGCCGTCAACGGACAGTTACAAAACTGGAGAGTATTGGATAAAGTAATACCAGATACGCAAATATCTTACATTGGCGACTATGTGCGAATTATACGTGCTATTCTCAATGCTTTTCATCCTACAAGGATTAAAAACTCTAAAATGACAAAATAATCGCTCAACGGATGCTTGATTTGATTAAAAAGCCTATAATTACTGGAACAGATAGTCGAAGAGAAAGCACGGGCTAGGAAAAAGGCGATCTGGACAAAACTAACTCATACAGATCTTCAAGATTTTCCACACCTAACTTGGGAAGAGTTGCGACAATTAACTCTTGGAATATACCAACTTAAACAAAGCCAATCTTACACTCAAGAGCACTTAAATGTAGAAGATATTTACTCTCTTTACATACATCGTGAAGATGATTCTGTTCTTCGAGTTCAATTACGATCACGACACACAAGTGATAAAAACTATAATATTTGGATAAAAACAAAGTGAAACAACATCACACAATGGTACTGTCAAATGTAAAGTAGGCACAAGCTTCGTAGGTTCTGTGTGCATGTTGCTTCTGTATTATGGTTTCTGCCTTATTGGCGCCACAACTCAACCGAAGTTAAAAAACCAAGTCTTGAATATGCTCATGCACTACAATACGCCGCCACTGGATGGTCCAGTAGAGATTCGCGTAAAGAAAGAAAGGAGGAAGAGTAATCTGAAACACATTGCCAAAAGTGTCTGAAACCCTATGATTACTTTCGGTTATTGATTATTTCCGATATTTCAGATATTGAAATAATAGTCGTAATAAGCTCCATTCGTCTTAATTTTGCATTTAGTGTTGTATTTACTATTGATTATATGGATTAAAACTAATAATAATAGTGTTTATGTTCATTAATGCACAAAATACTTACTTAATTATATATTTTATTTATCCCATCAATTATAGAACTTTCATTCAAATTTTTTTTTCTTATTTGTTATGAGGTATACTAATGGGAAAATTATATATCATATAAAGGGGCAGATGGGCGAAAAATAGCCTTTATCAACCCACCTCCTTTGGCCTTATTTAGTCTTTGAACTTTATCTGATTAAATGACGCCAAATTTAGTATATAATAATACTGGTAGCAAAAGATCCAGCGTCTCCTGACGCTACGCCACTGATTGATACATCAGATTTTAAAATACGTTATACATATGTATAATGAAATATATACATGAAAATAAATGCTAATTATACAAGCATATGTTCATATTATCACACATTTCTAATGTAACTTTCTTTAGTCACACGTCGCATGTCTACGTATTATTCGAGCTCGGTCTACATCTGTGGTAAGTATTTCCTTATTAATGGCCATAAATTAATTTCAATGGCTATAAGGCAATTCTTAAGCTCAGTAAAAGTTTCTGGAAATGGGGCATATACAAAATTTCTTTAACATGCCTCCAAGTAAAGAAATCACAAGCCTTGAGGCCTGGTGATGCTAGCGCAAGTGTATAACGAACTCTAATACCACAAAGACCTAATATCATATTGTCATTCATTGTTTCGAGTGTATTTTGAAACACAGTGTCTAAAAATCCGATAAATAATTTATAATCACCTTGAATTTTATACAACGTCACTTTTAAATAGTAAGTGTGGTGAAATTTGATTAGAAAGGAATTCTGTTGCCACAAAAGCGTTCCAACTTTAAGCTGCTGCTAGGTGATATCGTCTGGTATAAAAGTTTTTACTTCAACTTTGCAGTTATGGGTGTACTAAAAAAAATATTTTTTCACCTTCAACAGCTCGAAACTTTCAGATGCATTTTCAGATTCATTTTTAAAAGTAAAAACTTGAAACTTTCTGATGTGATTTTTGAAGAGATGTATAAGAGGCAGTGTGTTTTCATTTTTCGCCCAGTTAATTAGAGCTTGATTTATAAACAATTATTTTCTCAGTATGACAATTTATTTTCGCTCCTAGCTCTCTCGTTTCGGAAAATTCGGTTCAAAATGCCAACTTTAACAGCATTTTTTGCAATATATTCTGCCTTTATCGAAAAATTGACAAGCACGTCACATCATACAGCTTCTGAATAAGAGAATCTGCCAAATTGTTGCGTTTCAGAACAAAAATGAATTTAAAAATGAATCAGAAAATAAGCAGTTTGGATTTCAATACACACTTATGTGAACGAGGGATACCCAATTTTTTTTCCATAAAGAAGGATTTTTTTAATCAACTTTTTTGCATGATGTTCAGCATTTTAAAGACGTCTAATAGTTAAGACTCCATCAATTAGTCGAGATACAAGGGAATCGAATTTTTGCCAGAAATTCATGTTCGTAGTGTTTCTGAAGCTATTTTGATCTGGTTGTCACAGGCTGTTTGTTCTTCGTGTGCAAAAAATGACAATATTTCCGCAAATCAATCAAATATATGGTGGTTGTCAAATGCCTTAATCATCCCTTTAAAAATGATTGAGACAGAGACAGTTAATACATTGTATAGCAAGAGATGGACAAATACGTTTTTTTAGTGATTAGCGGTAGAAATTATTGCTTGCACTGGAAATTTTATATACCAGTGAAAACAGTATCCAAGGATGTGAACTTTCAGATTGTTTGTATGCGGTTTTCAATTTATATAGATTTTTGTACATATAAAATTCACGCTCGTGTTCCAAGGAAACTTGGTACTTTTTGATCTGATTTTTTTAATAAAGTATTTTATAGTAACTTTTTGAGATATTATTAAATAGTTTTATAAGAGAAAATCATTTAATCAAGAAAAAATGCAATTCGTGTGGCAAATTTAAAAAAAAAAATTAAAGCCTCACATCTCCTGTAATATTAAACTTTTTTTAACATTTTTTGCTTGCTAGCGGTGAGTCCACAACGGTAGGGATCAGGTTTCAAAATAGTTAATTAGTTGAAGATAAATAACTAAAATGTCATGACATATGTAAAAATACAGTAAAAATGACTATTTAATTAACATTTTATTTTTTTTTAAATAAATTATTTATAGTACAGAAAATCCAATCCCTAATTTTACGAAATGTATCTTGAGGATAATCCAAGAAAACTAGCTAGTCAATTGAAAAGTATATGTTGAAGTTTTAGCATTTTGATCATACTGATATAGTTAAGAAATACAAACTGCCAAAAATGAATTTAAAGGTCGCAACTTCGATACATTCAAAGAGAAATGAACGCAGTAAAAAGCTCTTTTCATACATTTATAAACATCGGAACTTTACGCAGTTTTACCAGAATACACTAGGGATAGAATATACTAGCTACATTGTAAGCAGACAATTAAAAAATTCATATTTTTATAATTTTTAGGGTTCCGTACTAAAAAAGTAAAAACGGAACCATTATAAGATCACTCCTGTGTCTGTCCGCCTGTCTGTCTGTCTGTCACAGCCATTTTACTCGTAAACTATGGAACGTGGAACGTTCAAATTCGGGGAAGTAATAAAGACTATTGACCCACATATTTTCAGATTAATAAACATTCATAAATATATTTAGTAAAAAAGTAGAGGGGCTAATTATGCTACTTGAAAAAAAAAATATTTTCTTTGTACATTATGTGGGGTATCCTGTGAAAGCTTTTGTAACGCTGAACTCAAAAATACATTCCTTTTAATTTTAGGTATTATATTTTCAAAGATATTGATGAAAATGTAGCGCAAAAATATGTTCCCCCCCATCTAATTCCGAATCTACTGAAACTAAAATTATGAAAAAATTAGAGGTAGTAGACGTTAATATAAACCTTACCGGAAAATTATAGCGATTACCCTAGGTCACATAGTTTTTGAGTAATTAGCATTTTTCGGTTATACATAAATTTCAATTTACGGGCGTTTAGAAAAATTGTTGAGCATCGCTGAATATACCTATCGTTGCAGATTGTTGATAATGATTTTCAAAAAAAAATCATTGGTAATTAGCAGAGATATTAACCCTTAAATATACGGCCAGTTTGGACATACACAAGGACAGGGGCGGCGTACTCTATGCCTAGTTAACAACTTTTAATGATATATATATGTAATTTAATGTCCAGTAACAGTATAAAAGCAATAAACGTCAAACTGTTAAAAACATGCTAATTTAAGGGGTCTCGGGACTCTAAAAAGTGGAACAAATGAAAAAAAGACCATTTTCAACATTTAATGTCTTAAAATGTATATGATTTTAAAACACAATTTTAATTGGGATGAAAGACATAAGTATGTTCTTTCGTTTCATGTATTTAAAAAATTGCAAGGTACAGAATTAGTATTTATAGGGGGCTCGAAACTGTTAGACATTTGTAGAACAAAAAATTGGCATAACAATTTACGCGCAGTATTACAAAATAAATATTGCAACTAGAATGAAAATTTTGGTGCTTACTTATGCTTCAGATTGCATTTCCCTGAACTTAAATAAATTTGTATTTAAAGCATTTTTATATTTTTAATGCAGTGCTGCATTTAGCTAATACAAAATCTTGAAAATTTCAACAGTAAAATCACCTAAAAAAATATTTTTTTGAAAATTAAAAAGGAAATCTTAGGTTCAGTTTATACAGACTAACATGAAATATATGTTTTGAAAATTTCATGAAAAAATATTCAGAAGTTTTTGAGGTATCCTGCGCGTTATGCCCAAAAAACGCCATTTTGAAAATAATGACTTTAAAGTTTCGGAAACGCCACTTCAGCTATTGAGCGGGTATAATTCTAAAAGCCAAAATTTCTGTTCTAATGGGAATTTCAAGGAAACAATTATATCAAAATATTCAGAAAAGATAGGAGTTTAACATCTAAAAAAATTAAATTTCTTAAATTTTGAAGCTTTAAGAGTCCTGCGACCACTTAATCCTTTCCGGCACGGAGTAATTGTATTTATGAACTTATGAAATAATGAACTGACACCAGAATTTATAAACGAATTTATTAGAAAATGAGAACTTGCTTATTTTCACGTACATGATAAAAGGAAAATTTTAATTGAATATTCTTGGTGCCGTTTGTCTGTTTTGGAATTAAATTTAGGTGTCCCTTTTTAAGGGCATCGCCCTCGAAAGATTTAATTAGAATGAATCGCATAAATACTGTGGGATTCGCGATAGTTTGCATTGATTGTATCTCTCAATACGCCTCGAGTGACTTTAAAAGTTAATTAAACACCTATCTGGAAAAACGCGGCATTGATCAAGGCGGCGTTGCAACTTTGAGACCTGAATTCGAAATGCGCTTAGCACAATGCCAAATTTAAACTTTGAACAAAGGTTTGGTTTTAGCTACACTATAGAAATAAAGGTTATTACTACGCTGAACGTAGTTTCATGAAATGCCAAATGAAGTTTAACTATACGCTGCTCTTATTGTCAGTATACTGAATTAAGTTCATCATAAACAGATTAGGATAATATTAAAAAAAGAGTTATACGAATTTATACGAATAGAGTTATACGAATATTTGATATTATTTAGGTTCCATATCTCTTTGAACTTTCGTGGTATACCCATTTACACTTTTCTAATATATACAGTTATACCCAACCCTACGTTGGCTAGTTTTTTACAATGTCTTAGTTTTCTTTTAGCAACATTTTTTTTTTTTTTTTTTTTTTTAATAATACAATTGCAAATTTATATATTTATTCTACGGAACCCTCTGTACACGAGTAATGCTCGCACTTGACCGTTTATTTATTTATTTATTTATTTTTTTGGCTATGCATGGTACCAAACTCCCTTAACAAATCGCCTGCTAACTCTGTATTAATAAAATAAACGGTCAAGTGCGTGTAATACTCGCGCTCAGAGGGTTCCGTGCAATAAATATGTGAATTATTAACTGTATTATTTAAAAAAATCGTTGCTAAAAAAATAAGACTTTTTAAAAATATATACAGCGTAGGGTTGGGTATAGCTGTATGTACTAGAAAAGTATGAATTGGCATACCATAAAAGTTATAAAAGATATGAAGTCTATACAACATCAAATATTGCTATTCTGTGTGTGTAACTCTTTTTTAAATCTTATCCTAATCTGTTTATGATAAACTTAATTCGGTACTGACAATAAAAGTAATGCATATTTAAACTTCATTTGGCATATCATAAAATTAAGTCCAGCGTAGTAATAATCTTTTCTTTTTGCAGTGTAGCTAAAGCAAAACACTTGTTCAAAGTTTAAACTTGGCATTGTGCTAAGCACGCTTCGAAAGGAGGTCGCAAAGTTGCAACACCGCCTAGGTCTTGCCGCGGTTTTCCAGATAGATTTTTAATTAGCTTTTAAAGTCACGGGAGGCATATTGAGAGATCCACTCAATGCAAACTAGTCGCGAATCCCATAATATTTATGCAATGTAATTAGTTCTAATTAAACTGGTCTGTTTTTAACAATTTCACGTTTATTGCTTTTATACTGCTACTGGGCATTGCGTTACACAAATATATCATTAAAAGTTGTTATCTAGGCTTTAAAAGTCGATGGCACATAGAGTATGCCGCCCCTGTCATTATGTATGACTAAACCGTCCGTGTCTTTAAGGGCTAATATCTCGGCTAATTACCGACGATTTTTTTCGAAAATCATTATAAACAATGCTTTTATATTTCTGCTACGATAGGTACCTCCAGTGCTCCGCAACACCTTTGCTGAATGACTGCAAATCGAAATTTGTGCGTAATGGAAAAAAGCGCTTTTCTCAAAAACTATGCGACCTGTGGTAATCGCTATAGTTTTCCTGCAAGGTTTAAATTAACGTCTATTACCCTAATTTTTTCATAATTTTCGTTTCAGTAGATTCGAAAATAGAGGAAGGTTGGGAGGTGGGGGTATTTTTGCACTACCTTTTCAACGATACCTCTGAAAATATAATAGGTACCTAAAATTAAAAGAAAAGTAGTTTTGAGTTCAGCGTTATGAAGGCTTTCGCACGATATACAAAGAAAAGATTTTTTTTTTCAAATAACTTAATTAGCCCCTCTACATTTTTTCTAAATATATTTGTGAATGTTTAATTATCTGTAAATATGTGGGTGAATAGTCTTTATTAATTTCCCCAATTTGAACTTTCCACGTTCCATAGTTTGCGAGTAAAATGGCTGTGACAGACAGAGACAGGAGTGATCTTATAATGGTTCCGTTTTTACTTTTTAAGTACGGAACCCTAAAAATATACTTAATGCCTCTGAATTTTTAGGTAGATTTCGAAAGACATACTACCTATTACATTCTCCCCTATGTTGGAATTTCTGAAAGATTTTTGCAGATCTACGTCGATCATGACCCCTAGAACCCAAAATAACCCTCAGTTCAAAACTTTATCTATCTGTCTATCTATCACTTTTTTATGGACACGATAACTTCCATAATTCTGGAGAAATCTCTTCCAAACTGATACATAAAATCAAGGGGCAGAAAATCTCCGTGAAGTTCGTTAATGGGCAAAATCGAATGAAGGGGATTGGAAAGGGGGGATGAAGACAGAAACCCCCCATAACTTCTTAATTATGATAAGATATGGAATCAATTTAAAGTTATTAATACTTCTAGGAAAAGGGCCAAAAATTTATGTATGTCAGATTTTTGATATAATTAAAACTGACATCAAGGGGCGAGAAAAATAGGGTTTTAAGAAGAAAAAAAATTCACAACTTCGTCAATTCAGAAGATAACAAATCCACTTAAAGTTATTATAAATTTTCAATATTCTGAATGTTATCAACAACTTTTAAATTGACAGGTTTTTGATAGGAACAACTCTTACAGAAAAAGAAGGGGGGGGGGTGTCGTTGCAGGGGAAAAATCATAGCTTCGTCAATTCCCAAGATATCAAATCCGCTTAAATTTATTATAAATCTTCTTAATATTACTTGCAACTTTTATATTGACAAGTTTTGACAGGATGAACTCTTACATAAAAAAAAAAGAAAAAAGTTTGAGTTTGTAGAAGAAAAAAAATCACATCTCCGTTATTCCGCCACTAAGGCCATAAAAAAGTATCATTGGCGTGATGACCCTCAGAGATGATTAATGTAGTTTTGCATTATTAAACGCGCGCGTGTCTCAATAAAAAGGACGTCAGAATTTAAAATATAGTGTGGATCATTTAATGAAACAATCACCACACGGTTTAAATTTATAATATAAATCTTCTTAATATTATCTATAACTTTTGTAGTAACAAGTTTTTGATAAGATGAACTCTGCTAATGAATAATATTACTAAAAGATATTCTCAAGGGATGAAAAAAATAGGGGTTCAAGAAAAAAATTATCGTATTAACATGAGTCTGATACAACCAAATCTTACAGAAAAATTAAATTAAAAACTCGTTAAAAAGCAGCCAGATAAAATTGTTAAACTGGGTTTATCTCTAATCTTGATTTAGTTTTTGTTGGTATAATTAGTACTCAACTTCGAAATCGACCTGTGCCTGTAGACTGAGCAGGCAGTTTTTTTTTTTTTTTTTTATGTAGCTTTGTAAAAAAAGATAAAAATATTCTCACGCATAAACTATTCACGTAAACTAATGCTTTCTTTATATCTTTTCATGATGAACTATTTTCGTTACCTGTTTTTCATACAATTAAATTAAAAAATTAAAGTATTGAGTGTGAAATATGTGAATGCTTTTATATTCGCAGATTCCTGAGGACACTTTAATGCATACTGAAGGATGTCTTGCTGGAGCCGAACGCACATTGGACAAATCCGCAAGAGCGATTTTGTTTTACATAATGTTTCTGCTTATAATTCAGGTAAATATATACTTTTGCCCATTTTCAAATTTCCTAACATAGCACAAATCCGTACATGATTTGCAATACTTGATTACTAAAACAGTACAGGAATTACTAACTTCTTCTCAAAATTGAAGTGGGGCACTAAAACGTTTGAAAAACAGGGTCGTCATATGATTTATACAGTGTTTTCCGGAACACCATGTACAGTCATGTGTAAAAAAGGAAACACCCCCTGCTAACTCGGCAACAAATTATCGCAAAAGAAAGTTACTGGTACCTAATGATTGGAAGCAAAGTCTACTTTTAAATGATGTATATAAAATTTGCTTAGGGGGCCATCTACATATCAAAACAAACCTAAACTTTTTTTTTTTTTTTTTTTCAATAGCAATACCGAAGTTTGACACCATAAATAAATTCTACACCCTTTAATTAGCCTAAATCCAAATTTTAATGAAATTCGTACTATTACTGTAGTTTCCCCGAGAAATTAATCATTTTAAAACGAGCCTATTTTAGGGGCTGTATCCAAATTGAAGTTCGGTACTCGATTGTGGAAATGATACAGAATAACTATGTCACTTCTATTAATGTATTATTTCTTGCCAATATGACCATTTCACTCGCTTAATATGTTTCGTCTATTGCCAACCCAAATATTTCAATAAAATGAGTAAAATATATTTTTTCAAATAATGCTTTTCTACAAATCATAGAGGCCCCTTCAGCCATCATTTTGATGTTATTTAATGATAATTCGAAAACTACTTGAAAGAAAAATTCGAAATTGAGAATTCGCGTAAAGCAGGATATAATAAATATAAATCTATCAAAAAAATTGTAGGTTGCAATTAATATTTTTTTAGCATATTAATTTAATAATTCATATTATAAAATTTTTAAAATTACAAATTCAATGTATTTATGTTTGGGGTTTTAGTATTATAACCACATACAAAATTATCACATTAGGATTATAATTTCAGGAGTTGTTAATAAAAATATGAAAATGTAATTTAACACAAGAAGCTTTGTTTATATGAATGTTGAATGTTTATAATTCAAAGACTTATCATTGAAATGACTGGAAATTTCGTTTCTAGGCATAGTTTGAACCGGAGATTTAAAATATATTGTCAAAATTGGGTGTTGCCATTGAAAAAAACAAATTTTGGTCTGGTTTTGATTTGTAGATGGCCCCCTAAGCAAGTTTTATATACATCATTTAAAAGTAGACTTTATTTCCAGTCAATTGGTACCAGTAACTTTCTTCTATTATAATTAGTTGCAGAGTTAGTAGGGGGTGCTTACTTTTTTTTTCTCACGATTTTGAAGAGAGGTATAGTACAGTACAAAAAATAATTTTTATAAAGAAATTAAAGTCTCAGTTCTTATACGGCGTGTCACTCCAAATCAAACTCGGATTCTATTTTCGTGTAATTCTAGAAAAAAATTGCGCCTTACACGCGATTTTAAGTAACTTTTACAAGACACAAGGAGTCCGCAATTTTACGTACATACTTGACTTAAATATAACAGCAACAAAAACAGAAATTTCTGTAGGATACCAAAGTCGCAATCCTAAGCGTACCGTGACCAAAAATTTTGGGAGGTACAAATGCTTAAACGCACTCAAATATTTATATGTGTGTATATACTCAAATCCCTCAATAGCGGCAACTCAGGACCGCGGAATTTTCCTGACATTCGGGGTCTACTTTTCAGTGGTGAAAATATAAAAAATATATATGTGTTGCGGATTGAAAAATAGTGTCCATCATTCGGGAGTGTCGTTATGGAAGTTTTACTGTTTGTATATACCTATATATTTATATATAAAGATTCCTTTGGTTAAAGACTGCCTCATTTAATGATGTATTTGGTTAACGTCATGTGACTACTGTACAGAAAAAACAAATCCTTGTTTAACGACACATGATTTTGTGCACTACTGATTATCCGAAAACACAGTTTTAGTAAAATGAGTATCATAGAAGCAGTTAGGACAGCAGCTAAGGACAATTTGCCATTAGCTTTGCAAGAACTATAGGAGAAGGATAATACCAATATCAAAAGTCTACCATTGGAAAAAGACTGGGTCATTCGGGTAGAAAATTTCCAACATTACATTTATAATAAACTAAGATAAAATATTTCGTCGGCGGTCATAAACCAATGAATGACAGTTAAAATAGCTTTTAGCGGCAGATAGAGTGGAAAGTGGAGGTAAAAACAATGTTAATTTATCAGTCAGAGAATCCACTAGTATTCAAAAAGTTCAATATATCTAAATCAATCTTTTTTGTTTTATTTAAGTCTAACAGCAACGTGTAGGTCAAAAGAATGAAATTTTGTGAACTGATTCGCGAAGTGTTTGTACCAAATGTGAAAACATAGTTTGAGCAAAATCATCTGCCTCGGAAAGACCTTTGGCCATCCAATCGGCATACAAGTAAAGGTACCGGAGCAAATAGATTTTATCAAAGTTATTTTACTTCCTACTAAAGCTATATCTCTGATTCAACCCAAGGATAAGTTGATAAATCCAAATTTCAAAACTTTTTATACACGTTGCCCTTTTCAGCAGGTGCTTTGAAATGAGCGATGACCCTCATGACCCTAAAAAAAATTGATGGAATAATTTAACACTGTCAAACTGTCATAGCATTCAGGGTAATTGTAAAGGCTTGAAAAGAAATAACATTGAATCATCTCAACCCAGCATGAAAAAATCTGTATCCTTCTTTTGGTAATGAAGAAACTTCTGATAAAGGACACAAATTATTGAAGCATAACGCGGTAACAGCTGGTGATCTTTGCTTGGAATTAGAGGGAGAAGGTAGCGAATTTTTGAAGATACATGACCGTAAACCAAAGGGTCTGCACGGACTGTGTCCCAGGTTCGTACCCAGCCCGGTACGAGGGCCGGTAAAATAAAGGCAAATTTTCAAACGGGACGGACCGGCAGAATTAAGAGAATTTTTTTACGAGCATATTAAGCTGAATTTTTCTGTGGTGCTTTATTTTCTCTTAAACAAACGATCAAAAGTTTCCTTCGATGTCATCAAGTAAAGAACCTTGTTTTTTGTTCATAACTTCAACATGAAGACACTTTAAAAAGTCTTTAAAAGTCTGCAGCAGACTTTCATTCGTTTATATAAAATGTAAAAACATCAAAAGAAATAGCGGAAGTGGTCCCCATATACATACAAACAGCTTTGAATTAGAACCATTATGTTTCTAAATTTAGTTCATATTACACACGTTCTACTGACCAAAAAACGATTTTTGTAATATCATCGCATTTCACGGAGAAAAAAAAAAACACTTCTGTTGAAAATTTTGTAAACTACCTTCATTGTTATAAATTTAAAACAACGTTAAAAATGCCAGAATATGTAGACTTTAAGCAGACTAGATTCGGTAGTCTTTAGCTTACCGTCCTCAGTGCAAAGAATAACGTAAATTTTCTAAATTATATAGGAGAGAAGCGGATTCAAGTGAGAAGTTCATTGACCAATAGGAAAGCAGGAAAATTCGGATATCAGCCAATAGCAGAATAGTAATGTAACCAAAGTGTGAAAAATACTGGTAGTAATTAAGAAAAAGACGATTTTATGTAATATTTTCAACAATCTGATACAGAGGGAATAGCGAATTCGCAATTAAGTCTGTTCTTAACTGTTCTGCTCAACAGGGGAAAAACGTTTTGACATATTTACTAATTCATTTTTTAACGGAAAGATATAAAATTGGTAAACCTGGCCATGAAAGCGATTTGGAATGGAAGTGTTTTTTCCATTTTTTGATCAATCAATTATCTATTGTGTTATAAGCGAATTCGATCACGTGAAAAACCCGTTTTCGCCCGCTCTTGAATGCTCTTTCTCCCTTCGCGCGGAAATTCGGTTCAAAACGCCCGCTTTGACATTATATTCTGAAAGATCTATTGCGTTTGCAAAAAAATGGAAAAAACAGCTCAATTACATAGTTTCTGAACAACAACACCAACTAGTTTCATGCATTTTCGAACAAAAATAAATTAAAACTTATGTCAGAAAGTTGTCCTTTTCGATTTGAGACAATATTGTCAAAATTTTTATAGATTTGAAATGCTTCAAGAAAATTAAGTTCATATATAGAAGTGAGCTTAGAGATGATTTTAGCTGAATTGAAATCAAAATAGTGGTTCTTCTCCCAGCAATATTTAACAATTGGAGGTTTATTAGTTTCCTGTTTTTGAATATATTGTTAGGGTTCTTTAATACGAAATTTTAGACCCAGTTTGGTCTGTCCAATATAGGAAAGACCGCACTGGCAATTAATGTTATAGATACACCATGAGTTGAATAACTCGATAGGATCTTTGAGTTGAATAACTTTGAGTTTGGAGAGGGTAATTTCATTCGTAGGGGCCTTCTTGTGTGCATTCTGTTACCCTTTTTTCCTAAATCCAGCTTTTCAATTGCCAAATTTCTATTTCCTTCTTGCCTGCATTGTGTTACCCTTCTTTCCTAAATCCAGCTTATCTATTGCCAAAATTTGACAGCACGATTTCAAAATAATTTTTACCCCTACAAATAAAATCACCCTCTCCAAACTCAAAAATCAAATTGAATATTGAGTTATTCAACTCATGGGGTATCTATAATATTAATTACTAGTGCGGTCTTTCCTATATTGGACAGACCAAACAAGGTCTAAAATTTCGTATTAAAGAACATCAATAATATATTCTGTACCTTGGAACAAAAAGGGCCAATGTCCATTTTTCTCAAATGGCAGGAAACCCAATTTAAGTTTGACAGATTACATTAACAGTAAGTAACATTGGCCTCGAAAAATATTTTGTTTTCAATGATCTAATATTGGGAGGACTTTGGCCCTTTTAACAATTACTTTATATCGCATCCTGAATTCATTCGTGCATTTAACTCAAATTTCTTAATTTTGGACATTGGCCCTTTTTGTTCCAAGGTACAGTATTCAAAAACAGGAAACCCATAAATCTAAAATTGCTAAGCATTGCTGGGAGAAGAACCACTCTTTTGATTTCAAATAAGCTAAAAACATCTCTAAACCCACTTCTATATGTGAACTTGACTTTCTTGAAGCATTTCATATCTATAAAAATTTTGACAATATTGTTAATTGTGAATTCGGTGTTCCCCCTTTATCAGATTGTTGGAAATATTACATAAAATTCTCTTTTTCTTAATTACTACCAGCATTTTCACACCTTTGGTTACATTACCTAAACTATTCTCCTATTGGCGGATATCCGAATTTTCCTGTATTCCTATTGTTCAATGTACTTCTCACTTCAATCCGCTTCTCTCCTATATAAGTTTCCGTTATTCTTTGCACTGAGGACGTACTCAAAATACTACCGAAACTAGTCTGCTTAAAGACTACATATTCTGGCGTTTTTAACGTTGTTTTAAATTTATATTACACTGCGCCAAGTTGCATCTTAATAATTACTTTAATTGTTGTTCAAGTTATTAAATAAAAAAATCAGGTTCAGATTGGAGGGAGACACCCTGTATTTTGAATGTGTATACATATTGCGACCCTGCTTTCCTATAGATTTCTTGTTTTCTATAATTCTATAATTTCTATAATTATTTCTTTCTATTCTTGTTTTCTTATTTATTCTATATCCATATTCTGTAATTTTCTTGTTATTGTTATACTTTCCTTCAACCTTTGCATGTGTAGTTCCGCATATCCTGTATAGTATATGTATAAAGCTAATTAAAATCGTGTGTAAGGTAAAAAAATTTTCTCGCGAGACACGAAAAAAGAACGGTATATCAGAATTAGTGATACAGAAAGGATCTACCGTAATAGAAAGAAAAGTTTTGTTAAATTTAATTACCTCTGTACATATGCATATAAAGGGGACATCATTAATTACGTCACGTAAATTTGGTGTTGTTTTACTCCTCTCCCCCCCCCCCCCTGTATCACAAATTGTCACACTCGAATGATACTCTTCTCCCTGTTCTGATGTCACATTTTTTGCAGCTATTAATTTAGAACTAATTTTATCAAAAAAGAAAACAAAATGTTACATACGATCTGACACTGGTTAATGATATACATACTATAAAACCACCAAGATCGTGCATGTTTTTACTTCAAGTTATTGGAATCAAATAGATAAGTAGATGTATATTACCACCTAAATAAAAATACAGATATTTTTAATGATCCTTTTTATGCTACTTGCAACGCCTACCTAATTGTTTTTACATTTTACATGCGACGTCACAACGTCTTAACCGACTCCCCCTTGATGTTCCACTTTTTGGACCTTTTCCCCCCTCATGAAGTGTGACGTAATTAATAGATGATCCCTAAGTTGCAATAAGTTTCTCTAAAGGGATTTTCTTATTCTATTTTAGATTTACAGTTTAATTGCGCTGTTTAGTGTGGACAATCTTCTCAAAAGTTCTAATCAACGGAATACAGATTCGTTCCCCATGAATACTATTCGATTGAACAATAGAAGACGGCGTAGAAGTCAACGTTTTAATAATGAAGGTTTGAACACTGTTATGACTGATAGTCCAACTGGTGTCAATGAGAATTCAAGACCAAGTACTAGTACCCACGTCTTCCCTCGCAATCCTGCAAGTACCCAGAGTCGATTTCTCACCCCACGTCCCACATACATGTCTCCTTTTACAAGAACTGTTCATTTTGAAGATGAACAAGATCCACAAAATCTGATCCCTGTAGAAGGAGCTATGGGATATGAAGAAACTACTTTGTAGTGCCTCCGGTTCTTCATAATATTACAGCAGCTAGAGAGTCTAATAATACATGTAATAATACAAAAGAAAGAACTTATTTACTGTACTAAACTTTAACCAGTATCTTTTTGTAACATCAAAGGAGAGGCAATACAATGGCAATATAAAATGTTGAATTTATTTCTAAGTATTATGTGTTATGCTCTTGATTAGCTATGTAAACAGTTTAAATATAATAACAGAATTTTATAGAAATTTTCTAAAACTGCTGAAATGGAATTAGTTGAAATTTGCCTTTTACTAACTCTCTGAAAATGTAAAACAAATAAATACAATAAATTATTATTTTAACCTGCTTTAAAAATAACTCTATATGCTGTGCTTTCTAAATTAAAGAATTTTAATTTTTTCTGATATAAAAATAGATTTTTATGCATTAAAAAGGCATAGAATCCAAGAATACTTTTGCAAAATGTTTTTAAATGTGCTCTATATTTACAAAAATTTTAGAATTCTTTCAAATTTTAAATAGAAATACTAATTAAAAATATTTTGGAAACCATAATAATCCTACTTAAGAAACATTCATATTTTAACTGGAAGATCTAAAATTAACTATTTTTTAAGAACTTTAGCAAATATACAGAATTTTCTTATTTAATTGTTTATTCCATCCTGCAGTTTTATATATTTTTCTATTCATGTTAAATTCTGTCTTAAAACGTATTTTATTACATACAAATCAGATGTTTTGGGACATTTTATATGTTCTAATTTACATATTTTCCATTTACTTGTACCTGATTTTTTATCCATGCTTTATTTTCCTCTATATCCTGCTTTCGATTGTGCCTTACGTGATGCTTCCGTCCATCATTTTCATACATTCCATTATTTATATTTGCCATTTATTTTTCCTTTGATTTTTAATTCCATTTTGTTATCC
The DNA here is from genome assembly GCA_963932465.1 of Maratus speciosus. NCBI lineage: Eukaryota > Metazoa > Arthropoda > Arachnida > Araneae > Salticidae > Maratus > Maratus speciosus. The sequence goes on along the minus strand of OZ010796.1, from coordinate 217,530,353 downwards.
ATAAATAGTGTTTCTAAATGTGCCATATTAACTATTAATGGGATGTTTTCGCCTATATTTATAAATTTTTACCAAATATTTTTCATTTCATTTTTCAATTTTTACCATTTACTTGTACCTGACTTTTTATCTATGCTTTATTTTCCCCTATATCCTGCTTTCGATTGTGCCTTATGTGATGCTTCCGTCCACCATTTTCATACATTCCATTATTTATATTTACCATTCATTTTTCCCTTGATTTTTAATTCCATTTTGTTATCGATAAATAGTGTTTCTAAATGTGCCATATTAACTATTAATGGGATGTTTCCGCTCATATTTACCAATTTTTACCAAATATTTTTCTTCTTCTTTTTAATTATTTTTTTTTCTTTTGTAAACGGTGCTTTCAAATGTGATATATAACCAATTGATATCAATTTTACAGACATCTTTGATACGTGATCTATTTTCCCTTTTCTGCAAGCTAATTTTGATTTTATTTCCTATTTTATTTTCATTCATTTTCAGTAACGTTTTTCTAAATTGTAATCTTTTCTACTTTTTCTAATAACTAATTCTTTCTACTGAATGGTTTGATTAAATAACTTTTACTTCGATTACACAATAAGTATCAGCTTTTTCTACAATTTTCTAACGCACGTAATGAGGTTTAATACTTAATAAAATCAGTTAATGCAGGTGAAACATGTCATATTGTTTATATATATATATATATATATATATATATATATATATATATATATATATATATATATATAAATTTGTTCATATATTTGTGATTTCGTCTTAATTGCATACATATATATACATAAATATCGACACAAATAAAATTATATCACAATTGCTTGTGATGTAATTTCTTACTTACAAACTTAGTACTTAGTAACACGTATAAATCTTTCATTTTGTGCATTTGAATAGGTGCAATCTTTTATAGTGTCATTGTGAAAGCTGCTTGTAACCGCAGGTATATCTATTAAGATATACCTATCATCATTTAAGAAATTCCTATCTATCAATTAGTGATGATAAATTTATGAGAAAGATTCCATACATAGTTACACAATGGCAAATTAAAAAATTAGATAATAGAAAAACGATTCATAATGAGAATTATCATAAAAAATTCCATAGATAATTTCAAGAGAAATTTTATTAATTAGTCATGAGAAGTTCTTCATATAAAGAGGGTGAAAAGTATAGGACTGGTGGTAATAATTTGTGAGGGAAATTTATCAATAATGAGAATTATTACTGAGAAATTAATTTAAAAAATGAATTTGAATTTTTTTTATATATATAGGAAAATAATTAAAATAGAACTTCTGTACGTTTTCTCTAAAGCTTTCACAATGGCAGTAGAAATGTTGGCGCATTAGATTTGTTTAAATGTTACTAAATAAAGTTAAAAAATAAAGTAATAATAGTTGAGTTAAACTTTTAAGGCAAGAATCTGGGGGTAAACTTGGGATTAACTTTTAAAAAATATTCAATTTTGATTTTTTTTTTTAATTTTGTGTTTATACAAAAAATCATAGTATCTTAATTTAGTAAAAGTTCGTTTTAAGAAAATGTACGTGATACGAAATGTAAAACTGCATATAAAATGTGGTTGCATGTCAAATCTATGGTAAATTAATTAGAAAATGTAAAACTTATTGAAATAAAGCACTAATATCTGAGTCAAACTTTTAATGTAAGAATTTTGAGATAAACTTGGGATTAACTATTGAAAAATTTATAATTTTAATTCTTAAAATTTTGTGTTTATACAAAAAAATCATATTATCATTAATGAGTAAGCGTTTATTTATAGAAAATGTATGTACAATATTATAGATTTCTATAGATTTGCATGTCAAATCTATGGTAAATTAGTTAGAAAACGCAAAACGTTCAACCAAACATTTAAAAAAGAAAAAAGAAAAGGGTAGCTTTTTTAGACAGAGCCTTGAAAGAAGCTTCTAATGTTATTTCTTTATTTCTGATTTTTTTTTTTTTTTTTAGTATATTTTGTATATTTTATATTGCTAATGTTTCATGTATTTTATTACCACTATTACTATATTTCTATTGCTATATTTTCTATTTTGTATACTTTTTATTGCTAAGCATTAAATGAATTACTGTTAAATCGTTTGTAGAAGTAAAATAATAGGAAACTAGCTGCTGTTGTATTGTTTCTTTTCGATTTTGAACGGCTTGGAAATTTGGAAATGGAATATGGGAGAATTTATTTAGTAGTAATTGCTTATCATTATTTGCAGTTGTGTTGTGCTTAAGTTTGCATATTATAGAAGTAGTTTTAGTTGCTTAACATTATTTGTATTATTAACTTTTGTTGCGTTTAAGCTTATATATTAATTGTTTTGTATGTATTGATTTGTGCTTATCTTTTGTATTATTATAATAGTTTTAAGTGTCTTGCCTTATTTGTAAATGTTATGTGTGCTAATATGTGTTACGATTCAGATAATATGTCTGTATATCTTGCAGATTTTTCTCAATTTCATCTTCATCAAAAAATTAACATTCACATTCAGTTTAAATACTGCTGAAAAATATTTTTGCACTAATATTTAATAAAAACATCCTGCGGGAAATCTTATACAACTTCTGTTTCGGTTCAGCTTATAAATTTATTGGTTTACATTATTTTCATGTATTACCTTGTGTTGTGCTTAAGCTTGTGTATTGTTTTAAAAGTTTTAAGTGATTTACGTTATTTGTAGATGTTATATGTTCTATCATGTATTATGGTTCAGCTAATATGTCTGTATTTACATCAGAGTTTTCTTAATTTTGTCTGCATTCAAAAATTTATCTTCGCATTCATTCGAAATACTCTTGATGAATACCTTTGCTTTAATCTTTAATTAAAACGTCCTGCAGGAGGTCTCATAAATACTAATAAACTCTCATAAACTCTCATAAATACTAATAAATACTCATGAACTCTAATAAATAATAATAAATACTCATAAACTGTCATAAATACTAATATTGAATATAAAATATACGTATAAAAAATATCAACAGTTCACGGATGTTTTATGGAATATCAAAATTTAATAATAAATATTACTAATATTTTAAGAATACTAATATATATTAATTGATGCTATAAATATATTTTATTTCTTACAAATATTAACAAAAGCAGTTATATTTTTTACAATTTGTTTTCTGGATTAAGGTGCAGTTTTATGTTACATTCTTAACGACACGATGAAGAAAAATCTGACTTTTATGTTGTTTGTTTGCTTGTGTTTTGTCGAAAAAAATTAAAAAAGATAAAAAAAAAAGGCCACTAAGAATTTTTAATGTTAAACTTATTGAAATGTGAAAGTATAAATATTTAAAGAATGAATTTTTCCTAAAAATTTGGTTAAAGTAAATTGTTAAACATTTATTCTGTAATAGTTATTTGATTATAATTTTATTTGCAGAATATTTTAATTTGTTATTAATTTATATATTTTCATTAGGAGAATGTTTCTCTGAATACATTTTTATAGATTTTATAACTCTCCCTAACCTCTATTAAAGTTAGATTTTATGGTATATGTTTTAACAATGTCATAAAAGAAAAGAGGAATACTTAAATATTTATCGCAATTTTTTCTTCAATTTTATATCATTTTTTTTTAGTCCTTTATTTTCCTGTATGTGGTGAAACCAATTTTACATAAGCTTTTCAAGATATTCTTGGTCCTCTTCTTAGAATACAGATTTTACTAATTCATAAACAACAATATTGTTTAAATATATGTGTAACTTCCATAAAATTTGCATCAGCATGAAAAAAAAAATAATTTGAAAATTGAAATATAGCCTTTCAATGTTTTACTATTTGGAGCAAAATATATAAATTATTGTAACAAAGGCTACATACATAATAAATTAAATTTTTCTCTCCAATATTGTATACAAATAAATTAATTTGTTGTTTACATTTATCTAGTTTTATAAATAAAAAAATAAAAAAAATGTTATATTAAAATAATATTTAAAACTAAATTTCGAGTAACAGAAGTTATACAGAAAAATGTACCTTCTTCAAAATTTTAGATATTGTTTTAAATTCTAAACATGCAAAGGAAAAAATAAAAAAGTCACCAGATTAACTTTTTAGGCAAGTTTTTGGGCAATATAAATTAATAGTGCTTTCTGTGGGATACAGTTCTTATTATTGGTTACATTAACTGGAAATGAAGTAACAAAGCTTAAAGCTGTTTTGATCAGATAATAAATGAATGGTGTACGCTTGATTATTTTTTTTTAATGAATCAGAACAGATTTATTAAACTTTAAGATCTGTTAGTTAAATTAAACCCATAATGATTGTGTTGCTCGTGTTTATAAATATAGTCTATTTAAAGTTGCGTCTATAGTAACTTGAATAATTATCTCAAACAGAGAAAAATAAACCAAATATTAATATTAAAATGAAGTTGGAGAGAAAATTTGTTTAATCAGAAAAGCTCCCATATTTTCTAAGAGATGGCAGTTGAAAAAATGTTATTGCCACTTCTATATGAGGGCTCCCAACCATAGTAGACCAAGTCTATTTTGAAAAAAAAAGTTATAGTCTATTTAGAAGGTATATAATATCTGTTTTATTCACTCCCACAGTGAATCAAGTCTGTTTTCACATACTTTCTCATGTATGGCATCTGTTTACAAACTGGGTTCCAGTGGGAGTGAATAAAACAAATTTTATGCAAATTCTAAATGGACTATATGGAATCATTTTTTTTTTCAAAATGGACTTGGTCTACTATGGTTTTGAGCCCCTTATATAATGAAAATATATACATATAAAAAAAAACATTTGGATGTGAAAAGTTTAAGTAAAATTACAATGGTCGACTCGGTCACTTTTTGGGCGACCACTATTTTTAAAAAATAAACCTTGTGGACGATTTCTACAACATTTACAAAACAAATCCACCACGGAATTATCTGTTTGGAAATAGCGGTAATTAAAAAGTGACCGCCCCGACCCCTGAATTGGTCTTACCCATATATTATTAAAAAAGTTCTAATACAGTATTCATTGAGTTTTCAAAAGTTTATAATTTATGTTTAAACACGATTTATTATCTACTCCTACTTTTTGGTTTAATTTTATATGTTAATTAAATAGAAAATAATTATGTGTTAATTTATGCAAAATTTAAATTTTCTATAAGAAATGTTGTTTCTTACACGTTTTTCTGTGAAATACTTTTAAAAATTCCATACTTTGTGTATTTTAACTGCTTTGCTTCATAGAATATTTTTCTTTCTTTCACTATTTCACATAAAAAAAAACAATAGTTTATGCATTTTAAGTGTTTTGATTTACAAAACATTTTTCTCTTCTTAACTACTTCGCATATAAGATATAGATCCCACGGATTATAGATTTTTAATAACACTATTTTTTAGAAAGATTTCTTGACCTTAAATAATCACAGAAATATGCGATTAAACAAGGCGAAGAAGACTTTTTAAAAATAGTGGTATTCAAAATCCGTAAACTTTACATTTACTACAAAATGCATAAAATTTCAATTTTCACTAGTTTACTTTTAAAATTCATTCTTTAAATTTTATTTATTTTTGTAAAAAGTAGTTGTGTAGATACGGATGATTTCTCGGATCACGATGGAGGTCAAAATTTCTCCATTTTTAAAGATGTTTTGAGTGTTTTAATATAATTTAGAAAGTGTGCTTACTACCTCCCTGACTCATTTTTATTCAGAGATTGTTATACAAGATCCGAAACATGGTTTTATTAAGCAGATTTTAACGTATTTTAATTATATCAGTTTTTTTTTCTTTTTTTTACATATAATACGATGGTAAAGTTTTTTATAAGTTTTCTTTATGATGCACTTATTAACGTATATAAAAAATAACTATACGATAGTGTTACGAGTGCTTCATAAATAAAACAAAATATGAAATTGTCATACTTGAAATACATTAAAACTTGTATGCACCACTGTGCAAAATTTATGTAACGTTACTCCCTAAAATTGGTGACAGCCTTGTTGCCTCCATTTTATGGACTAAATTAAACGATATAACTGATGTTACTTTACACTAATGCATAGCTACCAACATTTTACGCTTTTTGTACCACAAAAATTTAATAGAAATTTTTGCCTTATTTAATCAGCAGATTAGGACGATTTAAGAAGGTAAAATTTACTATAAAATTTTTGTGGTACAAAAAAGGGTGAGAGATGGCAACTATGCTAATGTGTAATATAATATCAATTATATCAGTTTAAATTATACCATTTTATAAGTTAAATTACTCCTTAAAATTGGAGGCAGCATGCTGCCACCAATTTTATGAAGTAACGTTACATTAATTTTTTAGAGTGATTAAATAAACTTCTATTTAAACAATTTTGAAACAGATATAAATGAGAGAGGAGGAAAATTCAGATTCTAAATTATATTAAGGCAGCCAAAACATCTAAGACAAAGGAAAAAAAGAACTCTTTTGGGGCACCAAAACAACCGTTATCTACTCAACCCTTTTCAAAATTGTTTGAACTGTAAAAATTTATGTCAAAATTGCAAAGTTTGTCGAAATTTCCAAAAAAATTGACAAACTTTCAAAATTGTTTGAATTTTCAAATTCATATCAAAATTTCAAAATGCATTGTCTTTTACTCTAATTATTGTAATGTACATTATTAAAAATAAACTATTCTAATTGGCTTTGTGGGTCATCTGAATCATTATTTAGAACTTACATTAATATTACTATTGTAAATCAGAAAATAGTTAACATTTGAATTTGTGCAATGCTAAGAAAATAATTAGCATAGACGGGGATACATGGGAAACTGCCAGTCCACAAATTTAATGTTCGTAATCACTTAATTCATTTATAAAGAGATGTGCAACAAAACTTTTTCTCACTTAACACTATTTCTACCACGATTTTGTGTATACCTATTTCTACCAAAAGGTGTTTTTTGACTGAATGCAATTAATTGTCAAAACTGTTGGGATTTCAAATTATCCGTTAAATATTAGATAATTTGAGCAATATATTTATTAATACATTGATGCGTATTTATTAGAGATTATTTAATCAGGTTGTAAATTCTAGCTTAATTCACCAATATACAAAATGTAAATATACACTGTTAAAAATTTGCAGCATTCTGGCAGGTCATTTGACCGTTTTTTCCGAAAACGGTTACACAACCGTAATTTAACACTATTCTGACCATATTATTGGCCATTTTATGGTCAGAATATAAATAAATTATGGTTATGAAACCGTTTTTTCAAAAAACGGTCGAATGACCTGCCAGAATGCTGCAAAATTTTTAACAGTGTACATAAATGTAATCAAACGTATTTTACGTCAAGAAGAACAATAATTGAAAAATGTTATAATTAGAAAGATAATCAGACATTTTAATATTATTAACTTGACAAACTTTCAGTCTCATGTATAAAAATTCAACCTTTGTAACAACAACAACAACAACAAGCCAGTAATCATAAAAACAGCAGTGTAATAAAATTCTTACCTTATTCAACACCACAACTTTTACACGAATGGAAACAATAATTCACAAGTATTGAGCTCACTACCAGAATTGGAGAACAATACGCGTTATTAAATTTTTCTTTAGAGCTTGTCACTGCAATGATCTACACTAAAATGCAACATGGCGGAAAACAAGCGAATATCAAAGTTATTCAGCAATTCCTGTATTTTCCGTTACAACTGAAATCGGGATTCTCTAATCTGATTATAATTCTATGATGCTTTAAAATGGTGTTGATAGTTATATGTATAATGGTTTAAAATTAGAAATTATAAAATCCTTAGAAATGATAAATTATAAAATCCCTAAGATGTCGAAAGATTTCATAGTAGAAATAGGTATACCACATGCACATTTTTAGATCCATGATGAGCTGGAAGAAAATGATATTGCTGAATTAATTTAACAACTATTGTATGAAAACTATTATTTTAACACAATCAAACTGATTGGCAAAGTTATCACACGAATTAAATATTTCCTACTGAGCGAAAAAAGGCCCAGGCCGGGAATCGAACCCAGATCCTTGGCTTACAAGGCCAATGCTTTTCCGTTTAAGCTAACTAGGACGACAAACAGCCAGCATATTTCGCTCAGATAACCTTATTGGTAGTAACATCTGGTCTGTCATGTAGACAGCTCAACAGAATAAACCGCAGGTAAAGGAACTCCATATAAACGATGGATACGTAGATGAACTATTATTTTAACACAATCAAACTGATTGGCAAAGTTATCACACGAATTAAATATTTCCTACTGAGCGAAAAAATGCCCAGGCCGGGAATCGAACCCAGATCCTTGGCTTACAAGGCCAATGCTTTTCCGTTTAAGCTAACTAGGACGACAAACAGCCAGCATATTTCGCTCAGATAACCTTATTGGTAGTAACATTTGGTCTGTCATGTAGACAGCTCAACAGAATAAACCGCAGGTAAAGGAACTCCATATAAACGATGGATACGTAGATGAACTATTATTTTAACACAATCAAACTGATTGGCAAAGTTATCACACGAATTAAATATTTCCTACTGAGCGAAAAAATGCCCAGGCCGGGAATCGAACCCAGATCCTTGGCTTACAAGGCCAATGCTTTTCCGTTTAAGCTAACTAGGACGACAAACAGCCAGCATATTTCGCTCAGATAACCTTATTGGTAGTAACATCTGGTCTGTCATGTAGAAAGGAAATATTTAATTCGTGTGATAACTTTGCCAATCAGTTTGATTGTGTTAAAATAATAGTTCATCTACGTATCCATCGTTTATATGGAGTTCCTTTACCTGCGGTTTATTCTGTTGAGCTGTCTACATGACAGACCAGATGTTACTACCAATAAGGTTATCTGAGCGAAATATGCTGGCTGTTTGTCGTCCTAGTTAGCTTAAACGGAAAAGCATTGGCCTTGTAAGCCAAGGATCTGGGTTCGATTCCCGGCCTGGGCATTTTTTCGCTTAGTAGGAAATATTTAATTCGTGTGATATTGTATGAAAAGTTAAAAAAATAATTGTGTAGACATGATTAAACTTAGAGAATAATTTAAAGTTAAAATTTAGTCTTTTGATACCTCTTCGTAGAAATAGTGTTAAAATAGACTTATTTTGGTTTATTTATAACACAAAAAACACTTATACGCATTCAGTGTCACTTTTAATTAGTACTCACATCTGTCTAAATGTCTACAACTACAGATCAGTTGTTATAGACACTTTTCTAGAAACGTCTTTCAGATAAGTTCTTCTAATCATGCATGCATATAAAAAAATATACCATTTAACCACAGCAATTATAATAAGGAGCATTTTTCATTTTGCTGAAAAAGAAATGAATTAAAAAATAATTACTGAAGCATTCAAAAAGGCATAGAAAAAAAAAATTCAGTAGGCCATCTATAATATTATTGTTATATTCATAATTTTAAACAGATTTAAAGAAATGCATTAGTTATTCAGGCACGGCACGTTTCAGGTCTCTAGCTTGAATAGATTTGATAAAAAATGTCCCTAAAGTTGTCAAAAATACATTTCGAGAAATACAGAATACACATGCATGGCACTGTATAGAAAATTTATTATAAAGTTTATAACAAATTTCTCAAATTAACGGATAATAAAGTACAAATATAGAGTGTATCTAAACAGGTGCTCAGAACTTTGACGGGTGATAATGCATTTCGAGACAAACAATTTTTGTATAGAAAACCAGATTCGTAATCCACTTTTTTAGCTTATTATAATTATATATGACATCTTACTGCTGAACTTGCGTTTTCTTTCATAACGTAACGACATTCTCAATAAGAAAGTTTTTTTGCTTTCAGTGAAATATTGTGATATCACAAGAAGTGAAGGAGCTGGCCACAATTTCCGACCAAAAAACATTGAACTGGACACTTCATAATTCGGGTGTAGCTGACAGTACATATGGTGACACTAACTAAATTAAAGTTGAATTTCAGCCCTTCTCTCGAAGCCGTCACATTTCATACAAAGAAAAATTTAATCTTATAGACTATATCCTTAAAATACCTTCATTATTGTTAATGGTGTGAATGAAAAGTTATAGCTTGTAGTGAGATACTTTCTACTTTTGACACTGGCTTGCAATACAAAAATTATTTGATGCATATTATCATCCATGAAAAATCTTACCATCAGTTGAGATAGACCCCGTACATAAGAACTTAGATAAATTAAAAATTTTCATGGAGATTTATGCCTTTTTCACTTGACATCTTAATTAAATTAAGATATAGACACTAATTTTTTCAACTTTTAGAGTAGGTAACGATACTTAAATTAAAAATATTAAATCTTATATATATATATAATATATATATGTGTGTGTGTGTGTGTGTGTGTGTGTGTGTATGTATAACTATGATAGAGACTACATAGAATTTAACATACACAAATGGGAAAGATAAAAATTATAAAAATGAAACTCAAACTTGTTATGAAATGTATCCATAAAATATCCACAATTAGAAAAAGTTGAAATAATTGTGGAACAATATATTATATTATATATACACTATATAGCCATTAATCACCAGACACTTTCAATTTTTGACATTTTGTTGACAAAAATATACTTGTCAGATTGTTCTGGAACTTCAGGATTATAAAGAATATATTTGACTTCATATTTATGAACCCATTACGCGCTGGTGTTGCGTTTACGCAACGGTCAAAATAAATGCACATATTTAAGTTATTTACATACCCACCACTATTTTTGAATTAAAAAATTGGTTGTACTTAAAGACATGAAATTTTAAGATCATATAACACGAAAATTATCTTTCAGAGTTTGTGGTCGCAAACAACGTTCAGCTAAAAAGTTGAAAATTTTAACCTTATAGTTAACCTTTGGCGGTTAATGGGTTATGGTCGATTTGATAAAGAGGACAATTAGGGGGCCAACAAAAAATCAAAGAAAATAATAATATTTCGGATCACCCTGTAAATTAAAATGCACGGAATGATCTATCGCTGCAGAATACAAATATGTGGATACAGTACAACATGTTTACTGATTTTTGTAAGACTAGGACGTATATTCATGAAGATATAGCGTTTTTTTTTTTTTTTCTAAAGCTCAAAAAATTCTTGCATGTTTTTAGCTTATATCATGTAGGGTTTTCAACCAAATTTAGCGCAAGTTTCAGAAAAATAAGAAAAATATAACAAAAACAATATAGTGCAATTGAAATATGAATATATTAAATACTTTATGAAATATGAGCAGTTGTATGAAATTATTTTTATCTGCGCATGCGCAAACAATAACATAGTTTTTTTTTTTTTTTTTTTTTCTAGATAATTTAATACTCAACCCTATGGAGCTACTAATAAAAAATTCAAATATCGTGAAAATTCAGAAAGATGTCGGCGATAGAGTGAGCTGATTTTTAGTTGCACTCTATAAGGGATTTTTCACAAATTGTCATTGTTTATCAACTGGCTTTAAGAAAAAAGTTAGTATTTAGTGAATATCAACGAATAGATTTGGAACAAATGCTTCGATTTTGATACTTCTTTTTATCATAGAATAGGCTCGTTCTGGTGGTTATCCGAGAAGAACTAAAGCATAAATAAAAACGAAAAAATTAAATTAAAATTGACAAGAAATGGAAGTTAAAATTCTAGTGCTAAATTCACCTTGAGTTAAATAATTAAAATTCATATAAAAAGCACAAATAAATGTACAAAAATTACTTTCAGGTGCATACATATAATATAAAACCATTTAAAATACATTAAAAATATCTTAAAATACATTAAAACCCCAAAACGTTTGCAGCCATTACAAGGCTGTCATCAGTGGGGATTTAAATGTTGTTATTGGTACAACCTTTGAATTGCAACAATTTCTTCTAGACAATTTTTGAATAAGCGCAAAGAAAAATAACAATATTTAAATCCCTACTGATGACGGCCTTGTAATGGCTGAACACATTTTGAGTTTTTAATGTATTTTAAGATATTTCTAATGTATTTTAAATGATTATATAGTATATGTATTCACCTGAAAGTAATTTTTATACATTTATTTGTGATTTTTTATATGAATTTTAATTAAAATTGACAATTTGTGGAAAATCCCTTATTACTCAGCTGCTTTTAGAGAGCAACTGAAAATTAGCTTTCTCTATCGGCGATATCTTTCTGAATTTTCACGGTATTTGATTGAATTTTTTTTATGAGTTGCTCCATAAAGTTGACTATTAAATGATGTAAAAAATCTTTGTTATCTTGCGCATAAGCATATAAAAATCATTTCGTACAACTGCTCATATTTCATAAAATATTTAATATATTTTGTATTCCAATTGCACTATATTGTTTCTACTACATTTTGCTAATTTTTCTGAAATTAGCGTTAAATTTGGTCGAAAACCCTGCATGATATATGCTAAAAACATGCAAGAATTTTTTGAACTTAAAAAAAATCGCTATATCTCCATGAATATACGTGCTAGTCTTACACAAATCAGTAAACATGTTGTGTAGAATCCGCATACTTGTATTCTGCAGCGATCGATCATTTCGTGCATTTTAATTTACAGGGTGATCCCAAATATTATTATTTTTCTTTGATTATTTGTTGGCCCCCTAACTGTCATCCTTATCAAATCGACGTTGATAAATATGAAGTCAAACATAATCTTTATAATCCTGAAGTTCTCGAAGAATTCGACAAGTATATTTTTACTCCACATAATATACATACTCCACAAAATATCTAAAGTTGAAAGTGTCCTGTGATTAATGGATATATAGTGTATACAGGGTGATTCATAAATATCGAAACAATAGGCTATTTCTTTAAATTTTGCCATTAGACCCATACTTCCAATTGCAAAGTTTCATAAAGAAAGGTGCAAAATTTAATGACATAAGTTGCAACTCCATAGGGGGTCTATTTGAAAAAACACGAAAATTAAATTTTTATACGGCCCCCGTAGTGTAAAAATTCCAATCAAGAAAACTTTCCTTATCCATTCCTGAATTAAGTACAAAAAATTGCATCTTCATATCTGAAAAACTCGCAGAGTTATGGCCGTTTAAATAATTCATCAGGTTTTAAGGGATTAGACACAAATTGAAATGCGTGCAATCGAAGAAACAATGTTAGTTTAAGAGTTCTAGGAAACATGTAAAAAATATATTTGTTGAGCTAGAATTTTGATTTTTTTTTCTTTTTTGTGATGGTTAAAAGTATAATTTGCAAACAAAATCACATCCTAATATTTCGCATAAAGTTTTTTAAAAATTTAAATGTTTAGTATTTTTTTAAGCGGATTTAATTTAAAATCTTTATAACTCGAAACATTATTCATCGGATTTCAATTTTTTTTTTCATTTAATTAAAGAGGAAAGTATAATTTTAGTTTTGTTTCAGGATTTTTTTTTTTAATTTTAATTTTAAAAATATTAAAAATATTTGCTTAAAAAATATGTAACTTATTTTTAAAAAAATCATATTTTCAAAAGTAAATTTTTTTTCAATTTGCCGAAACAAAATTAATGTAAAATAATCAAAAAAGACATGTTCCAAGTTTGCGCCTTTTTCATTTACGATTAAAAAAGCATCATGCAGAAAAACGCCTTTAAAGTTTTAAACATTGATTGGCTCCTAATAAAATATTTAAATGCATTTTAAAAAATTGCACGTGAAAAACGTCACTTCTTTCGATAGCTTAAACTTCCGATTCAGTTTAACTTTTGCCGTTTCCACCACCTTTTTGTACTACTTAAATGTCCATAAATAAATGTTTAATGTAGAATTTGAAACAATGCTTTTTCAAACATGCCGATTAAGAGTTTTTCATAATTTTAGCCCTTACAAATTCAGTCTTTTTATCGCCCCGGCGAGGCCGATAAAAAAGTCTGTATACAGTGTCCGGGCCAGACCCGGGATTGGCGCCTTTTTTCTGAAGACTCGGCCAGGCCGGGCCGATCGTATTTTTTCATACCGAAGCGGGTGTTGGTGTGATTTATGACAGCCAATTATCTATACGAGGGATGTGGGCCCGAAACCGAGGGTGCCTTCCGTAGAGGTCTTTCTAAGGGAACCTAACCCGTATTTACGCAAGGATATCCAAGGTTCGAAGAAAGCCACTGAAAACTCCGAACGATTGGGCCGAAGGACACGATTGGATTCGAAAACAGCATGAGAGCAGAACCTCTCGGCCACTGGTTATACCGAACCGGGACTGGCTTCCTTATTCCTAGGTCTCCCCTGGGCGAAATTTTCAGTCCCGGTCTCGAGAAAACCCATATTAAAATCATTATCTCTGACTGACCTAACCCGTGCAAAAATAACTAAAATTTGGCTCAGCCCAAAAACCTTTACAACAAATGCATATATTTTTAAATGGCCATTATTTTACAATAAAATTTTAAATTTCATATTTTTAAAGGATAGTAGATTTTAAGGCAAAAAAATTAAAATACAGTAAAACTAGTGAAAAAAATCTGCCTATGACGGAATCCTTTCTTAAACGGAAAAATCTGTTGATCCATGGAAAATGAATATAATAATACCTGAGAAAAAATAGACTACATTTACAACTCCTAAGAAGGGAACTTGTCTATAATGCTTTTTTTTTCTTTCCTATGTGATTCCATCTTAAAAGATTTTACTTTATAGCATTTTTCATTGTCGCTAACACACGGAATATGGATTAACGTTATTAAAGGAGAAGTGAATCATTCACATATAAATAGAGATTCATTAATAAAACAAATAATCACAGCTTTTGGCACTTCTTTAAAAATAATAATTATAAACATGAAAAAAGAAAAGATATAATAAGTATTTCTGGTCAGAACTCCTCCATACGAAACAACTTTTAACCATAACGATATAAAAAACTATGTAGAAATTCAGTCAGGTCGGGCCAGGCTACGATTTGAACTTTTTTCCAGGCAGGGCCGAACTTTTTTCCTATGGGTCGGTTCGGGACCGGACCTAGATATTTCGACCCGTGCAGACCTCTAGTGCAGACCACCAGCATACTTTGAAAACACGTTTAACGTAAAATCTATACGCTGCCTCTTTTATGTCCAAATGAGAGGCACTGTCTTATATCGACTTTTAAAAATGTACAATTAGTGGCTGATCCCTATCTTGCATTCAAAATGAGTCAAAAACTCGTCGCTCAGAGGCATGGATAAATGGTGTAAGTCACGAATTTTGGATTTTGATATCTCTGCGAATTTTAATGATATCGAGATGAATTTTTTTGTGTTTAATTCAGGAATAGATAAGGAAAAATTTCCTAATTGGGAATTTTACTCTAAGGGGCCCGTATAAAAATTTAATTTTTGTATTTCTCATATAGACTCCCCATGAAGTTGAAACTTATCTCATCAAATTTTGAACCTTTTTAGGGTTTCGTTCATCTGACGAAACCCTATTCGTCTCGCTCCTCTGTCTGTCTGTCTGTCCGTCTGTCCGTCACAGAGCCCCTTCTCAGAAACTACACATGTTGGAGATTTGAAATTTTGCATACTTATAGATGACCACCACACATCATACGACAAATCATAAAATTTTGAAAAAGTCGTACATTTAACCCTTTGGGCTCCCACATGTGTATTTTAAACAATTCTTTCTAAGTGAGTCCCTAATTAGGTTGCAGGCATGAAATTCTGCGTACTTATAGATGGACTCCTCAGATCAAACGACAAATCATAAAATTTTGAAAAAGTCATTCATTTAACCCTTTGGGCTCCCACATGTGTATATTAAACAATTCTTTCTATGTGAACCTCTAATTAGATTGGAGGCGTGAAATTTTGCATACTTATAGCTGAATACCTCACATCAAAGGACAAATCATAAAATTTTCAAAAAGTCGTACATTTAACCCTTTGGGCTCCCCCATGTATATTTCAAACATTTCTTTCTATGTGAGCCTCTAATTAGGTTGGAGGCGTGACATTTTACAAACTTATAGCTGAACACCTCACATCAAACGACAAACTATAAAATTTTGAAAAAGTCGTACATTTAACCCTTTGGGCTCCCACATGTGTATTTTAAACAATTCTTTCTAAGTGAACCCTAATTAGGTTGGAGGAGTGAAATATTGCATACTTATAGCTGAATACCTCACATCAAACGACAAATCATAAAATTTTCAAAAAGTTGTATATTTAACCCTTTGGGCTCCCACATGTGTATTCTAAACAATTCTTTTTAAGTGAGCCCCTAATTAGGTTGCAGGCATGAAATTTTGCGTACTTATAGATGGACACCTCAGATCAAACGACAAATCATAAAATTTTGAAAAAGTCATACATTTAACCCTTTGGGCTCCCACATGTGTATTTTAAACAATTCTTTCTATGTGAACCTCTAATTACATTGGAGGCGTGAAAATTTGCATACTTATAGCTGAATACGTCACATCAAAGGACAAGTCATAAAATTTTGAAAAAGTCGTACATTTAACAATTTGGGCTCCCTCATGTGTATTTCAAACAATTCTTTCTATGTGAGCCTCTAATTAGGTTGGAGGCGTGAAATTTTACAAACTTATAGCTGAACACCTCACATCAAACGACAAACTATAAAATTTTGAAAAAGTCGTACATTTAACCCTTTGGGCTCCCACATGTGTATTTTAAACAATTCTTTCTAAGTGAACCCTAATTAGGTTGGAGGAGTGAAATATTGCATACTTATAGCTGAATACCTCACATCAAACGACAAATCATAAAATTTTCAAAAAGTTGTATATTTAACCCTTTGGGCTCCCACATGTGTATTCTAAACAATTCTTTTTAAGTGAGCCCCTATTTAGATTGGAGGTGTGAAATTTTGCATAATTATAGCTGAATACCCCACATCAAACGACAAGTCATAAAATTTTGAAAAAGTCGTACATTTAACCCTTTGGTGCTCCCACATGTGTATTTTAAACAATTCTTTCTAAGTGAGCTCGTAATTAGGTTGGAGGCGTGAAATTTTGCATACTTATAGCTGAGCACCTCGCATCAAACGACAAATCATAAAAATTTCAAAAAGTCGTACATTTAACCCTTTGATCTCCAACATGTGTATTTTAAACAATTCTTTCTAAGTGAGCCCCTAATTAGGTTGGAGGCGTGAAATTCTGCATACTTATAGCTGAGCATCACACATCAAACGGCAAATCATAAAATTTTGAAAAAGTCGTACATTTAAACTTTTGGGTTCCTACATGTGTATTTTAAACAATTCTTTCTAAGTGACACTCTATTTAGGTTGGAGGCGTGAAATTTTGCATACTAGCTGAACACCATCATGCGACAAATCATAAAAATTTGAAAAAGTCGTACATTTAACCCTTTGGGCTCCCATATGCGTGTTTTAAGCAATTCTTCCTAACTGAGCCCCTTATTAAATTGGAGATTTGAAATTTTGCATGCTTATTATAGCAGAACACCTGAGGCCAGGCGACAAATTATAAAATCTTGAAAAAGTTTTACGTTTAACCCTTTGAGCAACCACATATGTATTTTAAGCAATTCTTTCTAAGAGAGCCCCTAATTAAGTTGGAGACATGAATTTTTGCATACGTATAGCTGAATACCTCAGACCACACGACAAATCATAAAATTTTCAAAAAGTCTTATATTATTTACTCCTTCGTGCTCTAACTTGTATTTTAAGCAATTTTTCTAACCTCCGCCCTTTTCACCCGGGGAGCACTTTTCCAACTTTTGCCGACACCCCTTTGCCCATTCTTTCATATTATGCACCATAGCCTTACATATTTGAGTTCCACTTTTTACCGCCAGGGGCGCCTACTTATCTCGGGTGCTATGGGCCCAATCCCTTCGACTAATACATATAAGGATAGTATGTAAAACGGAGTTTCGTTCGGATAGAGATTTGTTTAGAATAGAGAGCGTCCCTGGTTGCGAAATGTGGAACTAACAGATTTTTCAAAAGGATAAAGTGTTTTGAAATGAATATAAACGAAACCCTCTATGCGATCTGTGATCACACTTACCCACTTGTTTTATGAAACTTTTCAATTGGAAGTATGTGCCTAGGGGCAATATTTAAGAAGATAGCCTATTGTTTCGATATTTATGAATCACCCTGTATATGATAGACTAATCAAGAAATCCGACTCTTTGCAAAGAGCTAGTCTTGTCAGAGAATCATATGTCTTTTTTCAATTAGCCCGACATTTTTCAGGTTTATCGAAAATAGCATATGCTTATGCAGCGCTAGTCCAATTGAAAAAGGTCCATTCATTTCTCCATCAGGCCTGATTTTTTACTCATTGCAATGAGCCAATGTAGTTTCAGGCAAATTAAAAAATGACCACCTTTTTGTCTAAACAGCCTAGTTTTATATCGGCTTATTGCAATAAGTGAAAGGTAGTGAATGTTTATGCATATATTTTTTTTTTTTGTTGTTGTTAAAGGAGCAGAAAGTTAAATTGCTTTAAAAAATGTTTAAGAAAACTGTCTTATTGATAGATTTCATTAACGCGACTAAGTGTCAAAGTTTATAATTATTTTTATTCTGCAGCAAATCTTCATTAACAGAAACATTATAAATCTGCTTCATATGCAGATTTTATTGATACTGCACAAATAAAATAATTGATATATAGTAAATACGTCCTTTTTATTTAAAGGATAGATTTGTAAATACCCCGTGCAATAAAATTTGCTGAGGAAACAAATTTTTAATGTTTTCTCACCATTACTTAGAGAAGATGGGTTGCTAAATAAAAATAATTGTAACAAATATATGAGAACATTTTTTTATCAATGAAATCTGTAACACATGAGACACATTTTTAATGCTTTTCAAGTTTTAGATAAAGAAAATGTGTTGCTGAGTGAAAACAAAAATCCAAAATACGTATAAGGAAATGTTTGTATCAATAAAATCTGCAGATGAGTCATATTTTTAGTGTTTTCCCAGCAACACATGGAGAAGTTAGGTCGCTGCATGAAAATAATCATAACAAATATAAATGTAAACTGCCCAACTGGCAGATATGATTTATGCTCCTGTGTGCCTGAGATTAATGATTACTTTAAATTTTATGTTAAGGATGTATGACACTTAAAATAAAATAAGCTCGCAGTGAACCCTTATGTATTTACTTTTATTAAGTTCATAGTAATATTTTCACCTAATATATATATATATGTATATTACACATCTCTGAATGGGATGGAAGGAAACTCCGATCGTGGAAAATAGGAAGAGCACTAAATGAAATGGAAGCACTCTATGGAAAGAACACTGCAAAATGTTTCTAAACTAAAAATATTAACCCTTTCAGGGGCAATGTACTTCTATTCGAAAATGCTGAAATGCGTGAATGACACCAGAATTTACAAACAAATTTACTTCAAAGTAAGTGAAAGCTTTTGTTCACGTACTAAATGAAAGGAAATTTTTCATTCCAGTATTCTGGTGCCACTGTGACATTTAGGGATTAAACTTAAGTGGTCCAAAAATGAACCACCGCCCTTGAAGGGATTAAAAATCCGCTACCGCTCATCTGTTGTTTTATTGATACATGTGTAGAAGGGGGTGGAGTACACAATTTACCCTTAAAATAAAAAGTAGAGGAGCTAGGGAATGAATGGGACAAAGGATGGATGGGACATTCTCAATATTTCAAGCAATAAACATTTATTTTAAATTGCTTCCTATCCCCATATAAGGCTCTACCACAGTGTGCTTCAGAACTAAAAGTAGAACCACGTTGCTGTTTTCATTTTCCTTCAAAGTTGCATTTTCTGAAATCTCTGCTTAAAAGTAAGTTATTTTTACATTTGAAGATGTGAAATATCTTATACAATATAAAAAATTAAGCTATGATGTAGGTATTTATTTTAAGGTGTAATATCGATAATTAAAATGAATGAATAGTAACCATTGTGACAAAATAATTTTTGAGGCAAAATGGCTGAGAAGGGACTACATGCATCATGGGGATGATTGGGACATTTGAAATGGGGATGAATGGGACATTCTCATTCATCCCTAGAGATGTTGAAAATTTTATTTATTAACTAAATAGTATTATATAGGTTGATAAATTAATAATTTCCCTTAATTAATAGTATTAAATAGTATTATATGAGTTGTTATTGTTTAAAATTTCTGAATGTTATTTATTGTATTGTAATAATTATTAATGGATTATCAAAAAATTGGTACTAAAACTTAATCAAAATAGATAAAATTGTTAGAAATAGTATATGTTTATTGATAAAATGGGGAGAATTTTATTGAATTTTGAAATGTTGCGCAAATAAATCCCCACCCCGAACATATTCGTCCATCGGAAAGTCGTGTCGTGTTGGGAAAATCAATTCGTACCGGAAAATTCTTTCGTTTAATTATTCGACACTGATTCCGATATCTAATGTCTAATAATTACTGGGCAGAATTTTCCGGTACGAATTGATTTTCCTAACACGACACGACTTTCCAATCGACCCAATAATTTCCGTTCTGCATGTTTCTAAGATACATTTAAGTAATATTAATTAATAAGTTATGATTGAAAATTATTAGCTATGCCATATTTAAAAGACATTTTGCACTTTCATTTCAAATCTAAAATGCCTCATAAGTGGGAAAAAAGTACAGATTGACAGTCGAAGTCTGCATTAAAAGTTAAAACTGCAATAAAAGAAGTTATTGAAAAAAAAAAAAAACATATCGATTCGTGCTGTAAAATCATATATTTCAAATATAATTACATATAAGGTTATAATTATCAATTTTAATTTGGTAAAATTGAATACAGGGAGGAAAATCTTTGTGTCCCATCCATCCCTATTAGTGTCCCATTCATCCCTGCTGTGGGGATGATTGAGACAGGGCGGAACGTTTTTTTGATTTTATAATATTTTTCTGAATAAATCATAATCTAGAATAAATATTGTTCATATATGTTGTCAAATATCTAATGTATGAAATGCGATATATAATATGGATAATAACTTAAATAAAAAAAGTAAAAAAGATATTTTTGTGAAAATGTCCCATTCATCCCCCACCTCCCCTATATATAGATCTTAATTATTAATTAGTTGCGTAAAAATTTAGCTGGTAAGGGAAACAGTTATCTTAGATATATTTTATGTTTTTTTTATTCAGCAATATAACACTTCTATCTAATGCTGTGGGCAAAAATAGCAATCTGTCTTGTCTGTAGGTTTTTTTTCTTTACTTGTAATCTTTACGTCAAATTTTACCCATAAAATAAAGAAAAAGTGTTTATAATTCTTAATTATTGACCGAGTTCTTAAAGTCAAAACTGTCAATAACGCAGTTTTTTTTTTCATTTCTTTCAATTTTTCATTTTTTTCATCATTTTCATTCAGTAGCCCATCTTCTTTACGTAATGATTTTATAATTACAACAATTTTAGTGTATATATTTTTTAATTAGCTTCATAAAGCAACACCATTTTACCTACGTAAAGCTCAGAAAACATTAAAAATCTGCATCATCTGCAGATTCCAATAATACCAAACTTTTTTCATATACTTTTAATAATTATTTTCATTCAGAAACCGTCTTCTATAGGGTAAGGTGGGGGCAAAATGGGTATTTTTAATTCTGAATTCATTCTAGTTTAAAAATATTAAAAACATGAAAATAAATAATGTGTTTATACCATGAGACCACTATCATCATAACTGAAGCATTTTCTTACACATGTTTTAATGTTAAAATTTCTAAACATTTGCTTGTTTTTTATACCCAATGAGTAGTAAGTGTGGTAAATTGGGCGGTGGTAAAATACAAATATTACCACATAAAAATTTTATGGAAATGTATTTATTTTGTTATCAGAAATAATTTTATTTATATTAGATATAATTTACATTATAAAGCTTTAACGTCCACTACCGTTGTGTTAAGTATTCCTTTGAGATTTTAAGACTTTCATATTTTAAAAAGAACAATTGTCATTTTCTGAAAATATATGACAGTTACAAAATGGTAATTTGCTAACGAATTTCAGAATGAAATCTTTATCATTCACGATGATTGTAATCTTATCAATAAATATTTTGATTGATTTTTTCCCTCCGAATTCTACTATGGCCCAACTGTATCTCAGGCATACTTTAACTGGAAACTGAGGTTGAAGTGGTTTTGTCGTCTAGTGTTTCCACTAATTAAATATAAACGAAATGCACTCTGTTCTTTCTAACACTTTCCAACATAGTTGAAAAGTGTTCATGAATTCGGTTTGTCTGTCCGTCTGTCTATCCGTACTCTAACTAGCGTAAATATAGTCCGATTCTCATGAAATGTATATATGCTGTTGGGTATCACTATGGCATGTTCGGTATTGAAAATGAAGTGTGTAACATTTACGGTTCATTTACAGAGACACTCAAAAGAATTTTGCTACATTACGGTCTATGGGGAAAAATCGTTTGTGGCGTATTTTAATGATATTACACTATTTTAAGCATATTGAAATTGATATTTATCACTGAAGCGTACTACAAGGTTCTTACTACAGAACATGGTGTGCATAGAATTTATCGTTCATTTACAGGGACACCAAAAGAATTTGGCTAACAGAAGAAAATGAACAATCATTTAACTATTTCAAATGAAAATTAAATTTCAAAGTAATTACTTAAAAGGCACTAAGGCCAACCTAGTGAAAAAGATTCCATGCCGGGACTCGAACCCGGGCCATCAGTATAGCCCACTCACGTTCTACCCACTAAACGACAAGGAACGATACCACGTTTCTCTCTGGAAAAATTTCCAAATAATAATAGTTTAACTATTGAAGCCTACGAACAATAATTGCTGGAAGAGCGTTTTCAGTTGTGGTATGCGTTTGTAAATTTAATTATCTATTACATGTTACTCGGTGTATATAAATCATGTGGATAATATACAGAGCTGCACAAAAGTTTTCAAAAACATCCGTTTATTGGCGGAAATTGCTGAATGGAAATTTTCAACTGTGCTATACGTTTAAAGGAACTAACTTTTATCATACTATTATACATGCATATCAATAGATCATATACAGGGCTGCACAGAAAAATTGTATATTTTCCCGACTATTCGTGGTAATAGCAGAAATTGGGTTTTCAAATGCACTACGCGTTTTCCAGACTGTTCATTTAGACAGTGCTAACCCGGGGGGAAGACTCAAATACTTAACAATGACTAGTCATTACAATATATTTTAAAACAGTTAATAACATACAGAAAAATAAATTCAGTTTGCTGTTTTTGACTCTGAAACTCATAAGAAATGTCATCAATACATATATTGACAGGAATTGTACTATGCTCTATGCATGTATAGAACATAATACAATTCCTATCCATGTGTCCTGCCCACTGATGATACTTCTTATGAGTTTCAGAGTCAAAGATAGCAAACTGAATTTCTTTTTTCTGTATGTTATTAACTGTTTTCAAATATTGTAAGTACTAGTCATTGTTAATGTATCTTACCATATGCAGTGGATTTGAGTCCCCCCCCCCCACCCCAGGATTGCACTTATACTCTAAAGCGGAAGCTGGGTTCACGGGGCGGTCATCCCTGTCCATTTAGACATCATCTTTCACCTTAGTAGACTGTGAAGTTTTGTTATAGTATTCTGAATATGTCGGAAAGTTTTTCATAATCTATGCCGTAGGCATGATTTTCGTTCTTAGTAGGGAAATACTCTCCAAGTTGCATCCAGAGATTGTTCATAAAAATCTTCACCCTACCACAGTAATTCTAAATTTCTAGAATGAGTTCCATCAGATTCATTATCACTTCTCTAACCTTATTTGGAACTCTCTTTTTTATATTAGCATATCACATTAAAATTTCAGAGTGATCGTATAAAAATAAATTTGTCTTTTTCATCAAAATATGGTTGGTTGGTTATGTTTATGGCGGCCAATTACCAACACGAGGGATATAGGCCCTGGGGGGGGGGGGGGATAGTGTCCTCCGTGGTGTCTGTCTAAGGGAACCTAACCCGTATTTACGCAAGGAAATCCAAGGTTCGAAGAAAACCTCAAAAATTCCGAACGGTTAGGCCAACGGGCGCGATTGGGTTCGAACCCGGTACCCCCCGTCTCCCAGCTTCCAGAGCAGAACCTCTCAGCCACTGGTGGGGCTTTCATCAAAATATGAGTAATGTTATTCCTATGGGAATAAAAACACACCAGTAAGATTGACAAGATTATACAGTGTTTCGCCGAATTCTTCCGAAAAATTCAGAGGGGTGATAGTAGGCATCAAGAGGATGAAAAATTACCATAGAACACGGGGTTGCAAACCACGTTTAGTGGAAGAAAATCGCAAAAATAATTATGAAGAGTGTGACGTCGAGTGGAACAAAAAGGGCCAATAATAAGCAGGAAAACATTTATTTGACGTAAAGTAGGATTACAATGCATTACAGTTCGACGCCAGAAAGGAATCGACGAGACATTTTTACAGGAATTGTCTACAGTTGCGGCCACGGGGAACATTGCACAGCCGGCACCGACGAACGAAGGATTGTCGAACGCGTTCAAATATACCCAGTATGCTGGCGATGTCTGCTGAAGCGACGGCGATCCGTATTGTCAGATCCTTCAGTGTATCCACAGGTGTGAGATAAGGAGGTAAGGAGCCCTAGAAGAAGAAATCCAAGGGATTGAGGTCCGGAGAGCGTGGAGGCCAAACAACAGGTCCGACATGTTCAATCCACCACGCAGGATATGGGGCATTCTCACAATCTTTTGACTTTCGGGAATAAAAATCTGGTGAAATTAAACTTGCTAAAATAACATTTTTTTTCTGATAGACATTCGTCTATGATTCAAAATAACTCTTAATGATTCAAAATAAAGAAAAAATGGTCAGCAGCGAAATTTTTTTTATTTAACTGAGATTTAAGTTAAACTTGCGAGTTTAATTTTCCTTACCATTTTACCACTATAACTTTTTAATTTTTTCTAAATTTTTACTTGTAATGAATTTGCATAGTACCCACAGGACATTCAAATAAGAAATAATAAAAAGGTAGTACTTTTTATACAGAATTTTTGTATAACATTGTCTTAAAAGGGTGTTAAAGAAGGGACGGTAAGGTAAAAAAAGGGGACGGTATAGGAAAAAGGGACGAAATGGGAAAAAAAGGGACGGTAAGGAAAATTACCACCTATTTTAGGCAAATCATATTAAGACTAAGTGGTAGCCACAATGTTCATTGATTTTTAGAAACAGTTGTTAACATTGGATTAAATTATTATTATTTTTTTTTAATTTACCTCGAAAAGTACAGGAATAAACCTTGGGGACGGTAAGACTACCAATAAAGCCACGATGTTTGAAATCGATATTTAAATGCTGATTTAACACTTTCCGGCACGGACAATTTTTGTTGTAAAATGATGAAATGATCGACTAACACCGGAATTTTAAAACGACTTTTTCAGAAATTAAAAACACGTTACTTTAACTATTCATGGTAAAAGCAAAATTTTACTAAAATATTCTTGGTGCCGTTCGTAAGTTTGGAATTAAAATTAGGTATCCCGACCCGGGCACAGTGTGCCGGAAAGGGTTAAATTCTGCAGTAAATTTCCTGTCAAAGAATTTTAGACATTCTTTCTCTGGCATACTTCTGCATGTGAAAAAACTTGAAAAAAAGTTCTGTGACTGCATCTGAAGTGATTTTCTGTATAAGTTTAGCAAGAGGGACGGTAAGGATGAAAAACCCAGGGACAGAGTTCAAAAAATAATATCAACAGTAAAAATGTGTGCAGGTTAATTTTTTGCTGCATATTTATATAAAACAAATGTCCCAGTTTCGAAAAAAAAAATGCATCGAATTACTTTTATTGAAACAATTTTATACAGACAGCTCCAAACTTAAAAATCAGAATCAGGGACACGGGACGGTATAGGAGTTTTCCTGGTATTTGGACCCCCAACATCGTCCAAAACTTATTTATTTCGTTAATATTGTTATGCAATCATGCAATAAGATGTTCCCCAGTATATGAAATTTAAAAAAAACACACAAAGAAATGTATTAAAATAAAAATTATTATTGAGGGACATAAAAGTCAAAAGATTGTGAGAATGCCCCATATGTAGAATCGAGGTGGTTACGCACCGCAATTGCAAAATACGCTGGTATACCATCATGCATGAAACACATGTTCTGGCGCACAATGGCCGGTATTCCCTGCATCAAATCTGGGAGGACGTGCTTTAGGAAAACAAGGTAACTTGCGCCTTTGAGGCTATGCTAATCATATGCTAAAATTTCTGATTTCGTAAAAGAATGATCTGTCAACCCTGGTTTCGGAACCGAGTTCCAGATAAGATACAATTTAAAAAATAGCTGCATTTAAACTTTATTTCATTGTTTAAAACATTTGCTTAAAAAACTTATAGGACTGTTACTTTTTGGAGTAAATGCCTTGAATATCTGTCTGGAACTACAAGTTAAAAAAAAAAAATATTTTTAATTTGGAAACAAACAAACAAACAAAAAATGATAAAGATTTGATATGGGGTAGCACAGAAAAGGAAAGGAAAACGCAATAGCAAATTATTTATAATAAATTTTGAAATCCCATTTACTTACCAATCTCATAACTCGCATATCTTTTTTTTAATTTTTACATTAATATGGAGCTTGGTTATAAATGTATTTGACGTCGACGTTTTACAAAAAAAAAAGTTAAATATTTTACTTAGCTGAACGATGACAGATGAAAAAATAAAAAAGTTAAGGCTAATTACAGCTACTTGTTATACAGGGTGTCCAATGGCTAATTCGTAAACCGTTAGTCATAGACATACAGTTAAAATTACAAAAATGTTTTAAATGAGGTAAAGAAGTATTTTTATAGCGATTTGGGTCAAGAAAAACATTTATTTAAAAATTACGAAATTTAAATTTTTATACGGTCCCCCGCTCCTATAAGTGATATTTAGTAAATTTTTCCTATTCCTCTAACAAGTACGGCAAAAAAAGTCCCATTCATCTAACCTTAAAATTGACAGAGTTATGACATTTTCAATTTTATGACTTAAACCACTTTTCTGTAACTGAAAACAGATGAGTTGGACCAAGCTTTCAGGGGTCGTACGCGAAGTGCTTAAAGTATTATAAAGGGCGTCCACTCCAAACGATGTTCAATGGCTAATTCCTAAACCGTTAGTCAAAGACATATAGTTCCAATTACAAAAAGGTTTTAAATAATATAAAGAAGCATTTTTAAAGCGATTTAACAGAAGGTGCTTCCTCCGTATAAATATTACGGTAGTGTTAATTTTTAGTAATTAACTTTCAGATTGGTTAAAATAAATGAAGAAGTGAGTTTCAAAACTCGCCTTATCGAGAAAATCAAATTTTGGGAAATCGCGTAAAACCTTTAAATGCGCCCATTGGTATTCATTGAAAATTTGGAGATTGTAGTGTTCGGTACAGTTATACCAATAGAATAGATTGACAGAGAAACACGAATTTTTAAATTTCGGATAAGGTCAGTTTTGAAACTGACGCCCTCAATAATTTAATATATGTTTTGATTTAACAATATTTTCCCCTAATTTTTAATTAAAAAATAATTTAAAAAAATAACTGATCTAATGAATATTTGCTGAGGGGAGAGACAGTGGAATTTTCAGAAGGGGTAATGTAAAAATAATAACAATTATTATTATTTTTATCGTTACAATAAAATGACAAAGGGAAGAAAATCTTAAAAAAAGAAAAGTTAATTAAAAAGAGAGAATGTAGGCGGTTATATGATGTCCGACCTTTAATGGATAAATCTGTGCTCTATTAGAACAAAATATTAAAATATTGTAACAATTTTGTTATGTTTATTTAAATCATTGAAGTAATCGCACAGGTTGAATCATATAATTCAAATAATTGATGTTTATTGTAAAAGAAAATAAAAGTGATACGAGGATCATTTTCAAAAATGGACATATTAATTTCCTTAACATATTCAGAGCAGCCATTCAAAAGTTATGTATATATATATAAAAAAACAACAACATTAAGATGGTACAAACAAATTACTTACAAATTGAGCTTTCTTGTGCCTGTGCTTTGGACGGGAAGGATGGGGGGGGGGGGGGGGAGATGTAACAAAATTTGGAGCGGAGATTTCAGGGGGAATTATACGGCTGTTTAGTGTTTCATTACTACAACAGATATAGCTGCATAAAAAAAATGTAGTTTTCAAGATTATAAAATATGTGTGTATGAGAGCCAATGAGGGAAAAGTTTAAATTGCAATTTCAGGTGGAATTTAGATTATGGATTACTTATTAATTATTGCCGCAATAAAGAAGACGGACCTTTTTTCGCCAAGTTTTACAGCGTGATAATTCTTTGCACATCAGTAGATTTTCGCTTTTTTTTTAAACTTCATCTAAATTAATCGGCCTCTTAAATTTCTACTTCCCCACTTTTTGCTTCACCTGCACGCAAAGTTAAAAATCTATAGAGGTTTATATGTATTTTTTTACTATTCTACTCTATTTGTCTAATTAAATAATGCATCTTCTAAAACTCCACGCCCGTTAAAAATTTTATTTCCTATTGTCTTAATTATAACACTTAATTATTAGAGCATAAAGAGGTAATAATTTTAAAAATTATCAAATTTAAAATCATTAAAAAAAGATTCAAATTTGTAATTTATATAAGCAATTATAGATTTCAATTATAATTTTATTTAAGTATAAATTACTGATTAAATTAAAAATACATAGACGTACTCTTAAATTAAAAAATATAAAAAGTATATTAGATTTAAAATTATTAAAATTAATAACTTTATTAAAATGTTAGGAAAATTTTCTACTTTGTCTTTGTAGTTAGCCGCTAATTTATAGCTATAGTAAGTTACTAATCATCTCAATCCTCCCTAAAATTTATACTCCCCTTTTCCCCCAACTTTTGCTCGGCCAATATATACTGTCTAAAATTATGTATGTATTTTTCCCTATATTTCATTTTATTATGCAAGAAATAACTAACCAACCTACCACATCAACCCCCCTGAAAATTCTACTCTCTCTTCCCCAACTCACGCGAAAACACCCGTTCGCTATTGTTAATCCCATGGAAGTATTTTTTTTTAGATAGCTCGTCGCAGAATATCCCCCCCCCCCTTCTCCTTCTGTTGTACATGATACAGATTACTTTTTTTTTTGTTCGAGCGTGGGGGCGATATTTACTCATTAAAAGTTCAAATAACGCAAGTTAATATTTAGAATTGATTGATTGGATAAAATAAAAAAAATCCAAATAGAAAACTAATTTAATATAATTCTATTAATTCTAAGATAGTTTAGTTTTTCTAATTCTCCTGGTCCTCATACGAATCACTTTTTTTTTTTATCGAAACTCTATCCTCTGATGGCTTTCGTCAAGCACGATTCCCGCCAAGAATTGTCACTTTGATGCTGAAACTCTGACCAATCAAATTACGAGATACAGCATAAATGGCAAAATGTGGTTGGAAAAAAAAAATATTTTGTCTTAATATGTGAGAATGAACAAAAATCTCAAAATATATTTGTAATGTTAATTTACTATCAATGTTTAATGTTAAATTTTATATCTGACGATTATTTTTATTTCTAGTAAATTTGTGACTGACCCCTATTTTGCAGCAATAAAGATACTCCAACTTTAAACATCTATTACTCGGTCAATTTAAATCGCAGAGGAATGGGACTTTTTTTGTCTTACTTGTCAGTGAAATAGGATATTTTTACTAAATATCACTTATAAGACCTGCGGACCGTATAAAAATTTAAATTTCGTAATTTTTTAAAAAATGTTTTTCTTGACCCAAATCGCTTTAAAAATACTTCTTTACCTCATTTGAAACATTTTTGAAATTGGAACTATATGTCTATGACTAACGGTTTACGAATTAGCCATTGGACACCGTTGAGACCGGACACCCTGTATATTAGCAAGAAATTTGTTTAATTCTAAACATTACATCCTCATTCAGTCCGCAACAGGTTCACATTCACACAGCCAAAGCAACATCCGTTCTCCTTCATATTCTTTGACACAGCCGTGAAATGAAACGCAAACACAAGCGATCAGTCTGTTTGCAATGTGTTACGCAGGGAAAACAACAATACTTGAATTGGGCACTAGTGCCCTGCTGTAATGCGCCGCCTCCGCATTTTACCGTTGATTTTAATCAAAGCGCCACTATAGTGCCGCTATTGCCTATTTTTTCACTGCGCGGCGCAAACCTCTATCTCATCGAAGCTTATCATAGAGGTCTGCGCAGCGCTTTGCTCATCCTTCCTCTATGATGAACTGCTTGAGCGACAAAGAAGTTATGTTTCTACCTTATGTTATTATTTCTGAGCTTTATGTTTTATGTTTATTCCCCAAGAGCAAACCTGAAAGAGAAAAACAAAATCCCTTCATGTTCGTTTTTTCCCCTATCGAAGCGTCAATTCTCCCTAATCGGAGAAAAACTCCAAATCAGGAGCGACTCCCACTGGCTGGAAAACCTTATTGGCTGTGTTTTCGTTTTCTCTCTCTAAAACTTGGCGACGATTTGCTGAGGAAAAGGATTTTTCCAGTAGCTGGATAAGAAAAGAAGCCACAGCCGGTTGTATTCGATCGTCGCGTCGGCGTGCTGAAATGAATACGCATATCTTTACAAGGGCTGCGCGATGGCTTTTTCAAACGCAATTTTTTTTAAATAACAAATGTTAGGAAGTTCACAAATAATTTAGTTTTTCAATGTTTTAATAAATTGAATAAATCAGGAGCGAGAGATATTATTCAGTTAACTGATTTCAGCATAATAAAATGATTTGGAAAAAAAGAAAAATATGTATAAAAAGAATATCAATCAAAACAAGTATACTAACTTATCAAAGTAATATCTCACTGAGAAGTAAATAATACTTACTTACTTTAATAATACTTTAATACTTTATTCTTTTTGTTATGGATATGGGGAGAGGGGGGAGGGTAATAGTATAATAATCAACTGAAGATAAATATTTTTTATTGTTAAATTAGTTATCCAAGTCATTAACTTGAAATCTGATTTTTTTTTTCAACATGTATGTATTTTATATTTAGGGTCAAAATATTACTTATATCTACGATTTCAAACAAAAGTGAATTAGCAAAACATATAGCAACTCAGTAAATACTTCCAAAAATTTTATTAATATTAATTAACATATAAAAGTGAGTAATAATGCAACGATTATAAAAATGTAAATTAGAAGCAGAAAATCATTACAGAAATAAAAGGTACCATTGAAATGCATGTCATATAAAATACATTCCTCACCATGAGTATCAATATTAAAATTCTTTCTTGACTATCCAAGAACTAGCTCATAAATTAAAAAGTTGAATTTACAAGAAAAAAAAAATGCTTTCATACAATCGTGAGTTAGTAATTTTTGTTTTTAGTTTAAAATTTGCACAATTTAGAAACTGTAAAAATCTGCACAAATTCATAACCCACTGCTTGCAATGATTTGTGGAGGAGGACGGGGTGGGGGAGAGTATGTGATAAAACCTTTCTCTGATAAATTAACAGACATACAAACTCAATTACATTAACCAGTTACAGTAAAACATGATGGGACAAAATAACCTAAGCACTAATAAACATATGATCTTTAACTTTAACCAACTGTTTCAACGCTTCATAATAGGGCATCCAATCTTCAGTGCAAAATGTGCTACTTCAGTTTTTCCCATTGTGCCTTTTATTTTGCTCTGGAGATTGAAAAAGGAACTCCTTTTATCAAGCCTTTAAATCAGTGTTAAATTCAGGGGGTGGGTATGCCCCCCCCCCCCTCGGAGCAATGAGATGTCCCTCCGGAAGGTTTGAGATTTTGTGATTTCAATTGGCAAAAAGTGCAATCCCTCCCTTTAGAAAAGTATCTGAATTAAACACTGCTTCAAACAATTGAATTGTAAAACATGCTGCCTTTTTCTTTAGTTGATTGTACTTTTCATTACGCCATTTGTAATGTGCCAAGTATTTACTAAAATGTACATTTTATCCATGAAAAACAAAAATAATGGTTACTCATAAAACTTATTTTTTTATAATTGTTTAAAACGAGTGCCTATTACTAGAATGTTTATAGTAATGGACGCCCTATGTGGCTATGACTAAAAGTGTAGTTTTACTTAATGGTTATAGAACATTTAAAAAAATTAGCTTCAACTGAAAAGCTATGTGATTACATTTAATTTTTAAGCTACAGTTAACAAAATGCAACTAGAACATTTTTTTAAAAATAACTGCTTTTATTTGTAAAATTAAACTGAATATTTTCCTCATGACTTTGCTTTGGATGTTTCATGATCTAGGTTTTTATTAGCAATCTCAGTCAAAGCAGTCAGATAATAATCTTCAAGAGCGTATGAAAGGGAGGGGCTCATGGGGCTTCCATTCTAATGAAGACTAAATAACTTGTGTTGTTAAAAATCTCTTGTTTTTGATTTGATTACATATTCATCGCTGACAAAACATGTCTGTACATTAAAGATATACATATATGATTGCATTTATAACTGGCAAATATGCAGATCATTGCCATCAAGCGTCATACCTACATTTTTATTTTGAAATCATTTTATTTAGTATTTCAAACGTTCATCTAGCAGTTTCATTTCTTTCATATTAGTATTACTAATTACTATAAGTAATATTTCAAGGTATTTTAAGTCTTACGTCCAATAGAACTAGTGACGCACCACAGTACTTTTTTTTGTGGGGGGGGGGGGGGGGGTCTTTTTTAACACTTCCCAACACAGTTGAAAAGTATGTATGAATTCGGTTTGTCTGTCTATCCACACTCGTGTAAATATTCACAGATTGCCATAAAATTGATATATATTATCTGGGTTTACTATGACATGTTCACTATTGAAAATGAAATATGTAGCATTTACGTTTCATTTACAGGGACATTCAAAAGAATTACATTACATTACGGCCTATGGTGGGAAATTGTTTATGGTGCATTTAAATATTTGAAATTAATGTATATCACAGAGATGTACTGTAAGGCACTTACTGTAGAACCAGATATACATATAATTTATCGTTCATTTACACATTTACAGGGACACAAAAGAATTTTTCTACAATGTGAAGAATAAATTCTTTAAGTACGCTTTCAGTTGTAGTACGCATTTTAAAAATTAACTATTTTTTTGGACATTACTTGATGTGTATAAATTCGATATATCATATACAGGGCTACACAAAATATCTCATTTCCATTTGTTAACGGAAATTGCTGAATGGGAATTTTCAAATGCATTTAATTGAAATAACTATGCATACTGTGTAGTATTCATACAAATCTATAGATCATATATAGGGCTGCCCAAAAAATTCGGATATTTTTCCGACTATTGATGGTAACTAAAGAAAATTGGTTTTCAAATGCATTATGCATTTTCCAAATTTTCTTTTAGACATCTTTCACCTTACTAAATTTTTGTTACAGTATTTTGAATGTGTTGGAAAGTGATGCTGAACGCATGATTTTTCTTTCTTGCTTTTGAATCAAATACTTTTTATTTCAGAGGGGTGACCCCCCCCCCCCCTTAAGGATAGCGTTTTATTATTTTGATAGCTGTAATTATCTTGAATTCAGAATTATAAATCTTCTATCTAAAATAATTTTCTCGCGATACTAGCATTAAGAGTTGAATGAAAATTTTTTCTCATAAATAATTTATTAATTATTGCTAATCCTATTGGTTCAATTTTTTTTAAAAATGCCGACCTGAGTGGAGTCTCTAAATGTTTTTAATGATTTCATGAACCGATAACTAAAACTTCTAAATAATATTGTTTTTAGTATGTTTAAAATTTAAGTAAAGCTAAGTAAGCTAAATAAGTAAATAGGAAATTTGATGTTCTAAGCTACTCCATTCAAAAAAAAAAAAAAAAAAAAAAAAAAATCGTCACACTTGATGATAATATTTGTTAAAAATAACGTTTTGTTACATTTTTATTGCCTCAATTTATCTAAATTTAAAACTAACATAAAATTAAGTCTTCATTTTTTTTAATAATGTAGCAAATTTCTATCTCAAATTTTACTATTTTGTTAATTTTTTGTGTTAGGGTTCATTAGAAATATTTTCATGACCATTACTGAATTTTTATATGGCTTGATTTATTTCTCTTATTACAATTAAATTTTCCTTCACAATGGGAAACATATCTGAGAAGTTGCATAATATTTTAACTATATAATTATAATATTGAAAAATATGTACAACAATATTACTATAATAATTAAATTAAAAAAATATTTTTAATGAAATTCCTTAAGGAATTCGTTATTGGCATGTTTATCCCATTTTAAGTATGCTCGAAATTTTATAAGGAAAATACACAAATAAACACATGAGTTAAACACTCATACGGGGAAAAACTCACAATAACGGGGGGGAAAAACCCATGTACGTGTAAATGTTCACAGAAAAAATATCCACAACGTTGTTATCGCCAAGATTTAATTAATAAACGTCATATCTGGCACACCTAAAAAGTGGTAACCAGTGGACCAATCAGGTTATCCAGCCAGTCGGAGAAATAATCGCTGGTGTCCCCGTACTGTCGTTTTCCTACTACTCATCTTCAACAACTCAAACCCCTGAAAACGCAACTTCTCTTCAGAACGAAGCCTCTGATAATGATATTGAAATGGCTAGTCCGACATGCAGTAAAATGATTTCAAAGAAATCTAAACTGTCAAAAATGGAGATTGTTTGGAAAAAAGGGAATATAAAGGTAAATGAAAACCAGATAAAGTTTAGTTGAAATGAAATTATTCCATCCAAAGTGAATGAGCTGCATACACCACTAGCGTTTTTCAAAGATTTCTTTTCAGATGAGCTTATTGAAAAAATTCTTAATGAAAACAATTTATATGCCTGCCAAACAGATCCTTCTAAACCTACAAATTTCACATCACAAGATATAAGGCAGTTTTTGAGGCTAATATTATACATGTCTTCAGTGCATTTGCCCAGCGTTCAATCGTATTGGTGTCATGAACTTGTTTTTCCTTAATTCAGGACACAATGAGTAGCGATCCATTTAAGAAAATCCGAAAATTTATTCATTTCAATGACAACCAAAACATCTACCTCGAAATGATTCGAATCATGATAGACTACAAAAACTTCGACCTATCATTGATATTTTAAACACCAATTTTGCTTTTATCCAATTTGAACAAAATATCTCAATTGATGAGCAAAATAATACTAAATAGGCAGTAAAATTTTCACAATATTTTGACTTTTATGTCCCTGAAAAATATTTTCTTTTTAGTACATGTTCTTGTGTTTTTTTTTTTAATTTCATATACTGGGGAACACCCCATTGCATGATTACATAACAATATTAACGAAATAAATAAGTTTTGGACGATGTTGGAGGTCCAAATACCAGGAAAACCCCTATACCGTCCCATGTCCCTGATACTGATTTTTAAGTTTGGAGCTGTCTGCATAAAATTGTTTCAATAAAAATTTTTCAATGTAATTTTTTTTTCGAAACTAGAATTATTGTTTTATATAAATATGTAGCAAAAAATTAACCTGCACACATTTTTAAGGTTGTTATTATTTTTTAAACTATGTCCCTGGATTTTAGATTCCTTACCGTCCTTCTTCTAAAATTATATACAGAAAATCACTTCAGATGCAGCCACAGAATCTTTTTCAATTTTTTTCTCATGCAGAAGTATGCTAGAGAAAGAATGTCTAAAATTCTTTGACAGGAAATTTACTGCAGAATTTAAATAAGCATTTAAATATCAATTTCAAGCATCGTGGCTTTATTGGTAGTCTTACCGTTCCTAAGGTTTACTCCTGAACTTTTTGAGGTAAATTAATTATTTTTTTAATTTAATCCAATATAAATAACTGTTTCTAAAAACCAATGAACATTGTGGCTACCACTTAGTCTTAACATGATTTGCCTAAAATAAGTGGTAATTTTCCTTACCGTTCCATCCTTACCGCCTCTTTTTTCCCCATTGCGTCCCTTTTTTCCTATACGATCCTCCTTTTTTTCCTTCCGTCCCTTCTTTAACACCCTTTTAAGACAATGTTATACCAAAATTTTGTACTAAAAATACTACATTGTTATTATTTCTTATTTGAATGTCCTGTGGGTGCTATGCAAATTCATTATAAGTAAAAATTTAGAAAAAAAATAAAAAGTTATAGTGGTAAAAGGGTAAGGAAAATTAAACTCTCAAGTTTAACATAAACCTCAGTTAAATAAAAAAAATTTCCCTGCTGATCATTTTTTCTTTATTTTGAATCATTAAGGCATTCGTCTATTAGATTAAAATGTTATTTTAGCAAGTTTAATTTCACCAGATTTTTATTCCCGAAAGTCAAAAGATTGTGAGAATGCGCTACTAAAGACCATTACATGAAGCAATATATGCCGAATAAACCCCATAAATGGGGCTTTAAACTTTTGTACTTGCTAGTATTTCTGGGTATGCTTATAATTTTGAAACATTTTCAGGCTTAGAAAATATGCTAACGAGACCAATTACCGAACCAGACTTTGGCCTTTCAAGCAAAATAATCATTAGACTGTCAAGAAGAATACCAAGATCAGTAAACTATAATTTGTATTTTGAGAATTATCATACGACATTCTCGCTGATGGTACATTTGCAAACACTGGTATCCATACATTGGGTACAGTTAGAAGAAATAGAATATGAAAAATTCTTAAAAGTTTTAGATCGAAGTTTTTCATTAGACTATATTCGAATGTAAATGGAATCGATATTTCATCACTTAGTTTGGAAAGACAATAAATTCGCCACCATTCTATTTACTTTCGCTTTAACAAATCCTGTAAAAAAAGTCAATCGTTTTGACAGGAGTAAAAAAAAAAAAAAATCATTGAAGTGCATTGTCCATACGTAATTCCAGAATACAATCGACAT
Organism: Maratus speciosus; assembly: GCA_963932465.1. NCBI lineage: Eukaryota > Metazoa > Arthropoda > Arachnida > Araneae > Salticidae > Maratus > Maratus speciosus. The sequence goes on along the minus strand of OZ010796.1, from coordinate 217,493,249 downwards.
ACTAGAGGAGTTGACCTTTTGGATAGCTTAATGGCCAGCGACAAAATTAATATTCGTAGTCGCAAATGGTAGCTACGGCTCTTTTACCATTTGCTTGATTTAACTATAGTAAAAGCATGGCTTCTCTATGAAAGAGTTTTGAATGCAAATGGTCGTCAATCGAAGATCATGGCTCAATCAAACTTCAGAGCCGAACTTGCAAGATTATTATATGCATGGTGGGAACCAAATATACCCCTAAGCGTGGAAGACCTTCATTGATGGTTGAAGAAGAAATTCAGGCAAAAAAGCATAGATGTCCATCACACTACATACAACCAAACAGGACATATGCCTCTATATGCTGAGAAAAAGACGAGGTGCAAATTCTTAAATTGCAAAGGATACACTATAAAAAATGCGAAATATGAAGCATTGGACTGTGTTTTAATAGAAGAAATAATTGTTTCAAAAATGTCCATATAATTCCTTAACTAAGTAATTTGTACTCATATTGTCAAGTATCATAAAATAAACTATTTTTTATTTCACATTGATTTTTGTAATGTTTTAAAATAATTTTTTGTATTTGTAATAAGAATTAATCACTTTTTTAAGTACTTTATGGAAATTCCTTATCCTAGTTCTTAAAATTCCTGTGTGTTTAATGTTATAGAATTTTATCAAGGAAATTATTTTTTCAATTAAAGCCCAGTGTTGCCGATTGACAACAAACTGTTTTTTAGCCGTAAACCATACTTAAAACAAAATATGATTTTTTAAATTGTTTTTCCTATAATTTATTTAAGAAATGAAAACCGAAAAACATTTTAAAATTGATTTTTTAAAAATCAGGCATTTAAGGGTTAAGTGCAAAGGGATTTATATTTCACAATAGTCTACACACGATAAAGATAAATTTGAAAAAAAAAATCATGCTTGAAAATTATTTTTAAAACTATAAAGAATGAGTAAATGGCGATATAGTTTTCAAACAAATTGCATTTGAAAGTATATTTTCTCCCCTATTCGACGGTATAAAAATTGAAAATGTGCGATGCTTTGAAGTTTAAAAAATAATAAAAATTGCAGTAAAAGAGAAATTTGATCGTCTGCTGTTGCCATTCGCAAAATGACGTCTGTTGCGCACATACACGTTTGTCCTTTATAATACAGATATGAAAAAAAAAGAACGTGGCAAGTTTATTGAGACTTTTTATACGTACTTAAGATTGATCGAAAATTAATATAGTGTCCTGAAAAATAACATAGCATAATGTAGGGGAGACTAGGGAGGGTTGACTATACGGGAGGCTTGCCCACCCATCAGTTTTCATATTTAAAAGAATTTCGGAGTTTTATCAATAGATGTCAAGCAAAACTACTAGAATGCTCAAACAACAGTTTTTGTTTCATACAGATTATCGAAATATGTGTGGAAAAAATCAATTGTGAAAGGTTTTTACCCTAAAATTTGTGTTTTTTAGAAATATTTTGTAAGCTTTTTTTCAGGTAAAATATCTCATAGAAATTTAAGTAAGTAGGTTTTAAGTAATGCAGAAATATCGAGCTTGAATTCCAGGCATAAAGACTGTACAGTAAGCTAGGCTTAACATAACAATGTGCTATTCTTTAGAAAATGGCTATGTGGGGAGGCTTGACCCAGTCAATGGGAGGGAGGTTTGACCAGATGCTCAAGTCTCCCTTAATTAAGTGGTTTTGGAAATCTTTTTATTATACAATGTGCAACATGAAAGGCTGATGATTATATAAAAAATGTACATTTATTTTGTAAAGCTACAGTAAAATGGGGTGATGGAAAAGAAAATGTTTAAAACTGATTAAAGAAAGACGTGAAAAATTGCTATAATATCCATTGCAAGAAAATATTTAATGAAATATAAATGGGAAAATGATAGGAACTTTTTCCCATTTAAATATTAAATACAAAAGGTAAATAGAAAAAGTGGAAGTTAGAAGTATGAAAGCAGCAGTTTTAACCCTTTCAGCGGCAGTCGTATGTTTATGAAACCACTTAATTTTAATTCCAAAACGCCACAATGGCACCAGAATTTTGTTCAAATCTTTTTCATTTAATATGTATGTGAAATATAGCCTTTTCTTATTTCCAAATCAATTTGTTCGTAAATTCCGGGACTATTCATTTATTTCAACATTTTAGTACTGAAAGTACTTTGCCACTGAAAGCGTTAAAAATGTTAATGATACGTTAAGTGCTCATTCGGCGGAAAAAGAACATACCATCGATCGAAAAATTTTAGGAAGGTCTGTTGACAAATCTCACCAGGATGAATACAGTGAGATGAAGCCAAATTATGTGAAAACTAGAATTGTCAGATCGAGTGTCTCAAAAAGTAGGACAAGGAGACAAAAAAAGGGAACAGTAGCTCCTAAATACGGTTATAATAATGCATGAAACCCTATGAACACGGAACCTGTCTCTGACGGAATACTGTCTTAAATGTCAAAATTTCATTTTCCCTGCGGTACAATTAAACCTGCTCAGACAAAATCATGTTTAAAACAAAATTTTTATCCTTTGACTTGCAATTGCGTCTAAACAGGTTTGTTTAAGCATCATATTTTCAAAAACATATTTTTTATAATAATTAATGCATGTAGCATAAAGCTATTTTGTTTTTTTAAACTGATTTTATACTTCTTCACAAATATTTCAATATAAAGCAAAGTGGGTCAAGCCTCCCATATAGTGGGTCAACCCTCCCATATGTGGGTAGCTTTGACCCATTATTTTCTCATGATTAAAATCAATGATTTTTCAAATTTCTTATATATTACACTTATGTAACAAATTTAGTTCGATAACTGATTGTATAACGAATAAAATGATATATAAAATTTTATTCTAGGTTCAATATTAAAAAAATAAAAAATCATTTTGTAAAAAGTGGGTCAACCCTCCCTAGTCTCCCCTATACCATGTAAAATTGGAAAGAGTTTAACAATTCAAATCTAACATAAGAAAATTTTCTTCGTTAAAAAGGCACCAAAAAATGTTTCGCACACAATTAGAAAATCCATGCTACTGTCTCTGTTAACGCTTATGGGCTTGTTCCATGGCCTACAGAAGGGTGAATTTTCCGCAAGATAACTAATGCACGCACTGGGCCATTAAGCGAAAAGGGTCCCGTAAATTAATTGTATTTAAAAATAAAAATACAATGCATATGTCTAAAATTCTATTTCAAATATCAATAATTTCTTCATAGATTAATTTATTGCTTAACTTTATTGTTATAACTTAAAGCTGTTCTCAAATTCAAATTGGCTACTTTCTGACACATATTTGTGGAGCAAACATGCAAACCATGCTTTCTCCTTTAGATACAAATTTTCAAAAAACACAAAAAACTGATAAATAAGAAAATAACTTGTATTTAATTCTCATTTTTATTGTGTATTTTTATTACTGTTTATTAGAAAGAATTGCAAGCATACCTAAGATATTAAACATAAAACAAATTAATAAAATGCATTCAATATTTGGAGAAATCACGTTTTGACCGAATTCAGAGGAGGAAACATGTTTTGATTGTTTGACAAGTGGATAAAACGCTTTTTGAATGAAATAAGTTCTAACTCACAAATAATACAATAGCATTATTTTATTTGAGTAAATACCGAATTTCAGTTGATTATTGTTAAAATAAAATGGCAGATTATGGTACCTAGTAGTATTCATTAAATATTTACTAAATAAATACTCGTTTGCCAGAAATCCACTTCAAATTTTAAAACCAATATCTTCATCTAGACAGTTATACACATCCCTCTCTTCTTTATTGCAGGCTTATCAATCATGGATAATGTGGTTGTATCATTTGAATATATCATCAGGTTGATTTTGCCACTGTTCACTATATATTACCTTCAAAAGTTTTTTAACATCCTTGTTCTTTTCAACTGGTATGGCGTGGCTAAGAGGAAGATATTCTAAAACAACCCTTTGAACAAGGCAACAGTAATTCCCTTTTTAAGAAGATTTACATCATATTCTTCATTTAGATCTTGAAATCTATAATTCTGGAAGACTTTAACTTTAACAGTTCTCTTATTTTTTTTCTAAAACAATCCGTTTCAATTGTGATATGTATGGTAGGTTTCGAAAGTACACATTAAGTGACAACTGTGATTGGCAGACTGGAGAAATCACTGCTTGATTGAATGCAGGCTTTGGAGGAAACACTCTTTGATTGAAACGTCAAGTTTTAAAATTGATTTATAATCGGAGAAAAATTTTTTTTAGTAAAAAATACCATTTATTTCTGTGCAATTTAACACAGAGTTCATAAAAATAACAATAACTCATTTTTTATTTTTTTGTGAGAAAACACGGTTTGAATGTTTGCTCCACATTTTAATTCATTTGTTGTTGACAAATGTTTCAAATTAGCAGATGATCTCATTAAGAAACTATGTAATCGAACCATTTTCCTTTTTCGGTAAAGGCAGAATTATTTTCAGAAAATGCTGTTCTAGTTTGCATTTTGAACGGATATTCAGGACGCGATTGCACCAGAATGAAAAAAATCTTCCGTCCTGTTGTGACAATCGCTTATAACTCAAGATGTAATTTGTTTATCGAAAAATGGAAAAACTGCTTGATTACAAATGAACTCATTAATCATGCCTGCAAGTATCATTCGTTTATGTTTAAAAATTAGTTAGAAAATGTATCAGAAAATTTCGCGTTGTTGAGCGATGGGAAATATTCTTTAGCGAACCGCCTTAATATATTTAGCCACGCCTTTAACTCAAATAAACATGTGACATCCAATAACCGAACAACCTAGCCGTGTCGCAGTGTCGTGAGCGCCCAAGGCCTTTCAAAGTATAAATTTATCCGACCTCTAAACTGAAAGGAAAAAGATATTTTGTAGCTACATCATTTGTTTTTAGAGACGAAGATTATCAGTATCGGAGATTAGACGCTTTATTTAAAGATCTTAGAAGACCAGCTAGAAATTAACTAATGTACTATTAGTGGAATCAAGCGCAGTATGCACTTATTGAAACAAATGTAAAGATTTTCTCAGTACAACCTTCACACATTTCTGTTTCACAAAAGTATTCCTAAAAAAAAAAAGCTAAAATAACACAAATGTCACTAATAGGAATATGAATTTTCGATGTTTTCTGGCACTAAAATGGAAATAATGTGTTGTCAGTGCCCGAAAACGCTGAAAATTAATAAAATTCAAAGTAGCATAACTCGGTAAGTTTTGGTTATATAAAAATTAAATTTTTATTATTTTACTTGTTAGAACATAGAGAAAGTTTTTTTTTTTTTTTTTTTTCAAATTATAAATATAACTTATAAAATCCAGGTACTGTATACAAATTCTAATTTCTTTTTTTTTTTTTTTAACTAACTCGTTTGATGTAAATGGATTTTCATATGCTGCATATCAAACATTTTTTTTTAAAATTGGAACATACCTCTGAAACTAACAGATTGGGAATTGGCTGTTGATTAACGATAAATAGGGATAATATATTCATGAAGATAAGTCATGTGTAGACCTCATTGTTATTTGTTTGTGCGTGTTTAAAAAAGAATTCTCGACAAAATATGTGCTATATCAGTTCTATGTAAGTTCCATGTAGGTTTTTCCGTATAGTGTAAAAAATGTATTGGATAACGTTTGATAAATATGTACTCTAACAAATATTTAAAACAAGAAACACAAATTATGAATCCGGCATAGATTATAAAACACTTTCCAACACTAACAGAATATTATTACGAAATTTCATCATTACCTTGTAAATTTGTTAATACAATGAAATGAGATTATATAAGCAATTTGATTAAATTTGATTTCCCCGTAGAACATAATGTAACGGAATTATTTTGTACGCCCTTGTAAATGAACTATAATGCTACTATTCTAAATGCTATTCTATGCTGCTAAACTATTAATTTTCATCAGCGAACTTCCTATAATGAACCTCATTAACATATCAAAATTATATGTCAATCCGAGTATATTTATGAGAGCACGCACAGACAGACAGACAATTTGAATTCTTGAACACTTTTCAACTGCGTTAAAAATCAAGGCGAATGATTTTTTTACATAGCCTTTGAATAAACGGCCATATGTTGATACGGAATTATTCCGTGAGTTTTTAGTCATCTTCATCCCCACTATTATCAAAAGGTATCAAAACTCCATACAAGTCGCAATCCCAATTCAAATTTTAAATAAATTGAAGAAAATTTCCTTTCAAATCGACTTTAGAAAACTGTAAGATGCATGTGGATCTTTTTTAACGTTACTGACGATAAATACGATAAATATGATTTTTACGATAAATATGACGCAGTGACGGAACAGTGGCGCAGGAGTTGGGCGATTGTCACCACTAAATTTTTATAGTATTCTTCGCCTTGGATAAATCTCGTAAATTATATCCTGAAATAAGACGAAGAACACAATTAAAATTTAGTGGTGTCAATTGATTCTCTGGTGCTACACTGTTCCATTACTGATGACGCAGAAAATGGGAAAACATACGATGCGGGACGCGTAAAATAGGGGTTTGGTTGTAAATACAAACTAAGTCGTATTATGGATACACAAGTTTAATTTGTGAATTAAGCCCAACACCTTCTACTCAGTAGCCAAGTAATTATTAGAAAAGACGATAAGACATAAAGTCGTAGAATAGCATCTTTGGATAGTTTCCAGTAAGAAGTTGTTAATTGTTTCACTACAATTGTTTTTAAAATGGTATTTAAATAATACAGGGTATTTACAAAGTCTCCACAGATTTTTTTAGAAACGTATTCCAACTTCAATTTTTTGCAGATGATTTGATAGAATAATTTGAGAAGAAGAAATAATAGCCATCGTTTGTGCTCTTCTGTGGCTTATATTATGAAAAGGTTTAGCAGGACTTCAACTACATTACGAGTAAGTTATCATACCCCGCAATTTTTAACAAACTATAACACATAGCTTGTCAATCTGCGCCCTTAAGATGCACAGGTCTACTGTGCATTGTAGCTAATGATATCACATCTGTGCACCTAAGCAGGGTCGTACTGGCATGACAAAAAGGGCGGTGGCAACTTGGATAAAAAGGGCGCCAACTTCTAATCAAAAGGGCGCCGACTACTATTTAAAAGTATTTTAAACAATTTTTTTTTTGAAAAGTTAAGATAACAGCTACAAGATTATTTTATATATTTTGAATGAGATAATTCCTTTTCTTCAAATGGAGTGTCCTTTATTTGGAGGCTAAATGCATTAGAAATATAACTTAAACGGACTCGGAGTTAGGAAATTAATTGTCAGTTTCGTCCTGAAACACCTTTTACATGTCCTACCTCTGATGTGTTATTTGCTCCCAAGAAGGTTGGCCTGTTGGCCATAAACTTGTCTTGGCTATAAACTTGTGATATGCATGAAAATAACTTTTTAACAAATAAAATAAATAAAACAGTTTTGAAAAGATTTTTTCTTACCTTCGGGTTTTATGGCAATCCTATATTGTTACCCTCATTAGAGTCCTGCACGGTTCATGTTATACTAACCCCAACTCGAAAATTCTATTTGAAACCAACCCGACACACTTCAACCCCATATTTTAATGCATTTGTCTATATTTTAAATCAATTACAATAGATTACTCTGTAATTATATTTTTAATATCTCACACGCACACACACATATATATACTCATTTATATGGAGATACAAAGTTTAATATTGGTGGCATTCGTTTGAAAAAAAAAAAATAAATAAATAAACGGCTTACCAAAATCCATCCGCAAGAGTTAAAACCCAACCCTAAACAATTAGAGTCACGTCAACGCGCAACGAAAAAAATATTGCCTATCCGAACCGATCCGATCTAAATAACGGGTGTAGTCGGGTAAACTGACCTAATGCAGGACTGTAATTCGCATTAATTGTAAATCTCATGGTTTAGTATCAATATCACTTATTATCATATGAAGTAGACGATGACACAAATAAACTTTCTGAGGTGTACCTGTAAATATATATATATACATATATAATAAAATTTTTGTAATTGTATATAGATATACACGAAACGACGAGTATTTTGTAAACATAAAATGGCACTGTATGCCTTAATTTTGTTTTTAAATCAAAACTGAATATTTTTTGACAATTTTTTTTATTATTCATTTTTGTTTTCAAACGCATGAAATTGACAGGTAATCTTATTCAGAACCATGTAAGTAAGCATTTTTTTCATTTCTTGATAAAAGTGGAAAATTTTCAGAAAATGTGTCAAAGTGGGAGTTTTGAGCCGAATTTCCGGATGCGAGAGCACGGGAAAAGGAAAAAATATGTCGCCACGACAGAACAATCGCTTATAACTCAGGGTGACATTTATATATTTGAAAAATGAAAGACAAAAAAATTGATTACAAATCATTTTGATATTCTCCGGGAATGTGTCAAAAAGATTCGCATTGTTCGAACGAGGAAAAATAATTTTGAGAATTGCCTTAACAGCGTATTAATATTTCGTATATAAATTAAAGCTAGAATGTAAAAAAAAAAAAAAAGAAAAGAAAAGAAAAGAAAAAGAGAGAGAGAGAGACGTGAAAACAGACAACTTAATGATATTGAAAAATGTCCATTTATAGAGACAGAACGCCCCTCACCTCCAGAAAAAAAGCCTAAAAATCAGACCATCTGTTCAAGAGTTTCGTGTGGACAGTGTATTTGTTTTCGGTGTCCATTTTATAATATATGGATATATACAATGTTGTAGTCGCTGGAAAAAAAAAATTCGCAAAAGTCACTTGTATCAAGTTAAAAAGCTATTTCAAACAATTACTTTATGCTGAGACTGAGAATAATAATACAATTAGATTATTTTGTATGTCCCTGTAAATAAACGATAAAAATTATTCAATTCGTATTCCACGTAGTGTATCAAATTAATAAATTTCAATGTAACTATGTTTGAAGTACTGTAACATCATTAAAATACACTGGTAACAATTTTTTCCTCATAGGACATAAAGCAACGGAATATTTTTGTGTTCTTCTGTAAACGAACTATAAGTGCTACACACTCCATTTTCATTAAGGTACCTCCTATATTAAATCATACACATAAGTGGCGTGACAATGCGAGTTTATTTATGTTTTCGGACAGACTAACCGAAACCATACACACTTTTCAACTATTTTGGAAAGTGTTAAAATGTTGAATTTTAAATTTGTAATTTTTTATTTATGTTGGAGCAAATTTTATAAAAATTAAACACATATTTAAACAGTATTGCCGTTATTCAGTAAAATAAGTATCTTAACTAGAGAGGAAAGAAAAACATCCCGAAAAGCTCGTGTAAATTTGGTTTCATCCCATGGGCACCCACAGAACAAAATCCAAGGAGGGGAAGACTTTGGAACAGATATGTGCTTGTACTACACTGCCAAAACTTACTTTTTTTTTTTCATTGGCAAGAACCCTACTTAAGACAATTTCGAAACGTACCACCATTAAAAAAATACAGAAATGTAACAAGATGTATATCAAAAATCAAACTTCTATCGGCTTCTTTATAAATGAAAAATTGAAATAGTTTATTATTCTCCCCCCCCCCCCCCAATTTCTTTATTTTTTCCTGAACCGCAATTTGAAATAATTTTTAATGCATAAACGTAGAAGAAAAACAGAACTAAAACTGGTCTTTTATGGGGGCTTCAAGGGGACAGACTATTAACCTCTGACGATTACTCCTTGGTTAATATTTTTTCTTAATGTTCATTTATTATAAATCATTTGAGAGGAACACTCTATTACTTTTACAAAATCATGAGAGAAAAAGATTTAGTTAAATTCGAAAATTCAGAGAGAGGCAATTACCCTTTTCTTATTCCCCTCCCATCGCCCATTGCTGGCGCCCATGTTTCATCCCTTTCTACAAAAGGTACAGTTTTATATCCGAAGCATATTGATATTTGGAAAATATTGAACACTCATTATCAAAAATTCATGACCTACCATACCATATAACTAATTAACAGCACATTATTAGTCAAAACTTAATAATTTAAAATTACTTACAAGTCTCTTGAATCGGACGTTTGATCTCCAAACCTGGATGTATATGTTTTAATATTGTTATTGTTTTTTAGTCTTCAAAAAATAAAAAATCAGAATTCAAAAAAGAGATACTCCAGAGTAAAGTATACTTGTTCGAATTCAGTCTAAAACACTTGTGTTTTATTTTTTTCTGTCCTCTGAACTAATCCGGAAATAATTGTCCATGTGAATGATAAACGATATTCTTAGGTAGTGGAAGCTGTGATAACAGGAAGATTCTTGCACGGCAAGCAGTTGTCGGTTTCGATTGATATTGATGGTCCCTCTTGTTTAACCTAAATGTGTTTAAAAACGGACCCTTTTAAATCACTAATGACAAACTGTTGTTGTTAATTGTCATTTGAGAAAAAGAAAATCCATGTGGTATACAAAGATCTTTTCGGAGGTCGGTCTTTCAGCTGGTCGTGGGAAGGGTAGTAACAGTTTTCGATAAGAGAATTTCCAAGTAAAACTAATGCATGCATCTGAAGGAACTAATGGTACAACTGTATCTCATTAGTGGGGATTAAGATGAAACAGCAAGTAAACATCACTTTTTATGCAGTTCAGTTTGTATTTAAATGCATTTAAAGCCTAAAATACTTTAAAAATCAGTGCCTTACTTGATAAAATTGAATGTATTAATATGCTTGTTCTTTTAAACATTTAATAAACTAGAAAGGTCTGCGTCCCTTCGCGTCCCTCTTGTAAATAAAAAGCAAGAGGGAGGGGGGGGGGGGTTCTTTCGTTGGAAGTCGGTAAAAAAATATAGACATTACATTTAAAAAATTGACAGCAGTAAGAAAATTATTCAATTTTAGTAAAGGATTCGTAAAACTAATATTTGTAAAGATATACATAACACTCAATAAATGACAGAAACGTCAAATAAGATTTAAGTGTACCAATAAATAATATATATATATATTTAATCAAAATTTATAAATTTGAACTACATACAAACAAGACATAAAGAAATTTCGAATCTAAAAACATTGCACTTAAGGCTGTTCCAAAAGACTCATATCCAAAGGGCAACTTTATGACATAAGTTTTAATTAATTTTTGTTCGGAAATGCATGAAACTAGCAGGTATTGTTGTTCAGAAACAATGTAATGGAACTTTTTTTTTTTTTTGTTTTTTGTTTTGCAAACGCAATAGATGTTTCAGAAAATAGTGTCAAAATGGGCGCTTTGAACCGAATTTCCGCGCGAAAGAAGAATAACCACTCAAGGAAGGGTAAAAAAGTCTTTGTCACGTGATCAAAATCGCTTATAACTCAATAGGTAATTTTATTTTATCAAAAAATGGAAAATACAGTTCGATTCCAAATCGATTCCATAGTCAGGCCTTCCAATTTTATATCTTTCCGTTAAAAAATAAATTTGTAAATGTGTCAAAACGTTTTGTGCTTGTTGAGCAGAGCAGTTGAGAACAACAGCCTTAAAAAAATCTGATGCTAGACCACCATTGACATTTTTTAATTAAAAAAATTACCACTATTTTCGCCTTTTTTAATGGCAAATTAAATAAAGCGGAATATTACTATTTGGAAATAAAGGTGAATTTTTTAATAAAAAAATTGCCAAATTTGCAAAATAAATAAATATGGCAAAATAATAATCAAATACTAGCCACAATCTAGGGACACCCATTAACAGTTTTATTTTTTTTCTATTAATTTTATAGATAAGAGATGTGAAGAGATACCAAATGCAAAAAAGTCTTTGGAGTAGGTTCACATACCCTCCTGTCAGTCTTACTCTAGGCTAAAGACTATATCTCAGGTCAGGAAGGCTTACGCATATATACGTATATTCTGACAAAATGTTAGACGAAAAATCAAAGCCAAGGGACAGATATACCTTCGGAGAGGATTGTAGGGCGGGGGAGGCTTGGAAGCTGCCCTTCACGCTAAAAAGTAAGGAGTGAAAAATATACAAAAGTATCAATACTAATACTTTCACCAGAAACCACCACCAGTGGATCCAATGAAAAAGTCTTTCTTAGGGTGTACCAAAGCCAACACCAAAGCCAACACTGTACTTACCACTTAGCCTACCAAAGCCAACAATGTACTTAAGAATAATTAAAATGAAAATCCGTTTTTTTTCTTTTTTAATTGACACTCCATCTCCTTCTTAGTTTGCACTTGCACAAAAATTATAAATGTCAAAGTACTGTGTAACCACCGAGGCGCCAAATTCTCAAAAGTAGAAAATACAATAAATGCTTAACATTGAATATTTGTTTCAAGTCATCATGTGTATTAGATGATGTAAAAAATATACCTCTGGGCACCATGATTACGAAAGTCACCTCTGCCAATGTGACCATTTAAAATTAAAATATTCTTTCCTTAAACTGACGTTCAATCTTTTTTTACCCTTTGTACTTACACAAAATGCAGAAATATCTGGAAGTTACACAGGGCGCAAAATACATAAAATGGGATTAATACTTGAGGCTCCTGCCCCTGCAGATGAATACACTCGTGAGCTAATGCTAAACTTATAAGGGGGGGGGGGGGTATTTTCTAATATCTCTTTTGCATTTCGTTATTTTTAAATATATATTTTTTTTTTAATTGGATAGCCGAGGTCGGTCTCTACATCGCTCCTTTCTCACTTTTTCGATTTTGGTTGCAGATATTTTCGAAACCGGTTTTGAAAGTGAAAGTAACTTTTAAAAAATATCTGCAACCAAAATCGAAAAAGTAAAAAACGAGCGATGTAGAGATGTACTTCGGCTATCCAATGCAAAAAAATTTCTTTAAAAATCTCGAAATCCAAACAAGATAATAGAAAATAACCTCCCGTTTAGCATTAGATGGGAAGTGTCTTCGCCTGCAGGAATAGGAGCCTTAAGATTAGTTTCTTCGGAAATCGTCATTCGTAGCGGCGCTGAAAAAAATTGGCACGAGGCGCCATGACTATCAAAGCCACCCCTGTTAATAGGTCGAATTAAAATGATTTTTAAGGCATTCAATCGTGTTTCATCGTTTGCATTAGCTCAATAGGTAGAAATTCCAAAATACCGAGCAACCATACGAGGCGCCAAATGCTTAAATGCAGAAAATACGCTAAATACGTGATTAATTCTTAATATCAGTTTCCTTAAAAGACATTATTCGTAGAGGCGCTGAAGAAAAAAAAATTGGTACTCGGCGCCATGTCTACCAAAGCCACCTTTGTCAATAGGTCGAATTAAAATGATTTTTAAAGCATTCAACCCTCTCTCATTGTTCGCATTAGCTCAATAGGTAGAAATTCCAAAATACCGGGCAGTCATACGAGGCGACAAATGCTTAAAGGCAGAAAATTAGCTAAATGCGTGATTAATTCTTAATATGAGTTTCCTTACAAGATATCATTCGTAGAGGCACTGAAAAAAAAAAAATTGCCACGGGGCGCCATGACTACCAAAGCCACCTCTGTCAATAAGGTGAATTAAAATGATTTTTAAGGCATTCAATCCTGTTTCATCGTTTGCATTAGCTCAATGGTACAAATTCCAAAATACCGGGCAACCATACTAGGCGCCAAATACTATTTAAAGGCAGAAAATTAGCTAAATGCGTGATTAATTCTTAATATCAGCTTCCTTAAAAGACATTCGTAGAGGGGCTGAAAAAAAAATGGGTCCCAGGGCGCCATGACCTATTACTACCAAAAGACGCCTCGTGTCAAAATGGGTCCAATAAAAATTAAAATTTGTTTTTTTGAGATCACATTCTACCTCTTTCATCGTTGACTTACCCAGTGTCTAGAAATACCTTTATAGCGTGCAACAGTTCGAGACGCAAATTCTTAAAGGAAGCACATTCTGTAAATATAACATATAAAACGTGATTAATTGTTATTAGTTTCCATAGAAAGTATCATTCGTAGATACGTTTTTAAAAACGTCAAATGAAATTTTTTTGCCGCTCAGAAACTTTTAAGCGTGGTTCTAAAAAAAAAAAAAAAAAAAAAAAAAAAAAAAAAAAAAAAAAAAATCCGACGAGGGGCGCACCGGGCATTTGCCTCGTTGCCCGGTGGGCCAGTACGACCCTGCACCTAAGTGTCGATATGGTCTATCATCCCTTCCCTGAAGAAGAGAAAAATTTTCGAAAAATTCTTCTGTCCTGACACCTACATGATCATGAAAAATTTATCTCTAAAGCTGTGACCGATTCTGGGATATATTTTCTGTTCCCAAGGCTGGTAGAGCTGCGGATGAATTTCGAAAAATTATTTACTATATCTTGCCTATGCTCCAAGATTCATCATGATGCAAAATTTCAATTCAACAACTCTGATACATTCCGAGAAACAGTTTAGCTCGTACCAAGAGAGCAGAAGTGGTGAATTTTCAAAAAATGTGTTTTGCCTAATTTTCCTTCACTCCATAATAAAGCTTTGGTTATTATTTTCGAAAATTAAAGATTATAAACTACAAAAAGAGCCCTATAAAAACAGACAGACAGGCAAGCATACTACTTTTAGATCATATTGAAATGAAAATGGGACCATCAGCATAACGACGTTTTTCCAACAAAACAAATTATGAAATTTGGAGCATCTGTTGAAAAGTTATACGGAGACATACAAAAGGAAAAAAAATGCAATTTAACAAATTACTATGACCATTTGGAAAATGATTTTTTCAAAGACTAAAATTTAAGACATAAAAAATCGCACGGAGTTGATCATACATTACGTACGCCATGGATTACATTTTTCGGTAGTGTAAATTTTTAAACTTCTACGAAGCTGGTCATACATTACGTACGCCATGGATTAAACATTAATATTCCTGGACCAATTGAAAAAAAAATCGCACGGAGTTGATTATATATTACGTACGCCATGGATTACATTTTTCGGTACTGTAAATTTTTTAACTTCTGCGGAGCTGGTCATACATTACGTACGCCATGGATTAAACATTAATATTCCTGGACCAATTTTAAATGAAATTTCATTCTTAAACTTCTAAACATCCCACAATATTACTTTTTACACCGTCGTATAGAGAAAAAAATTTACTTTTAAATGCAATTTGTTTGAAAGCTGTATCTCAATTTGTTTCTGAGGTTTTTTTTAATTTTTTTTTGTAGTTTTTTATTACTTTTTTTCACAGTGGCAACAGAAGTATCCATCTCTGTTGAAAGTAAAGGGAAAATACAGATTGCTGTATCGACCAATCAGAAAACGAATAAAATGCGGATTCAACTAATAAAAAGCTTCAGATATGTTTTTGATTTCCTACCTTGACCGAGGACAATAACCATTTTTCCAAATGGTTAAAAAAACATACAAAGCGAAATTCACAGTTGGAAGTTAAGAAAAGGGAACAATTCATTTGATAAAGAAAATCAACTTTTAAAAATTAATAATACAGTTATCACATTGATTTTAATATTGAAACAGTCTCCCATAAGCAAACTTAAAAGGACAGCGATAGCATTTTGGTTATAAAAATATAATTAAACTCAAATGTTATAAAATTAGAAATCCGAAACAGACTCCATTTCTGAGAAACCGGTTTTTTTCTTCATTTAATAATAAAAATAGTTTCAGAAACATTACGTTTCGTTTATTTCTTTTTAAGGCTTTTCAACAAAGTTGAAAAGTGTTTATCAATTGGATTTGCCTGTCTTTCGTCTGTCCGTCTGTCTATTCGTCTGTCCGTGCTCTAACTCGCGTAAATATAGTCAGATTGCCATGTAATTGATAATACGATATTGAGAATCATCATGGCATGTTCGGTATTCAAAATGAAGTGCGTACCATTCATGGTTCATTTATAGAGACACTCAAAAGCATTCCATTATATTATAGTCTATGGGAAAAAATCATTTAGGGTGTATTTTAATAGTGTTACACAATCTTAAAACTAATGAGATTTATGTACATTATTGAGGTACACTAGAAGATGGTTTCAATAGAATATGTTATGTTTAACGCTTACAGTACACGGATAGGGGAACTGAAAAGCATTCCGTTATATTATAGCCCATGAAGAAAAATTATTTGCAGGGTATTTAAGTGATGTTACTCTGTCACAAAGATAATGAAATTGATATAACTTTCTGAGGTGTCATAAACCTACTTTCTCTAGAATATGAGCATTAAACAATCATTTACAGGGTCACATAAAATAGTTCGGTTATATAATCGTCTACGGGGAAAAACTGTTCGTAGCGTATTTTAATTATGTTGCACTATTTCAAACATGACGAAGTACATATACACTACTGAGATATATTACAAGATGCTTGCATTAGAATATGATTTATATTGCATTTATCGTTGATTTATAGGGACACAGAAAATATATTTGGATACAATACTGTATTCGACGTGTTGTCTTTTAAAGATCATAGCTGAAACTGAGTTTTCAGTTATAGAATGCGTTTTTAAGTGTAACTAAATTTTTGCATACTACGTGGTGTGCATAAATTTTATAGACCATATACAGGACTACACAAAAGAATTCGTAACCATTACTTAGAATGAGCATGAATTGCTTAAATATGTATTTTTTAATTTGAGTTATCTTTCTTCAAGCTCAACTACATTTAGTATACTAAGAGATGTTTGAAGCATATAAATAAAATCATATACAGGGCTATACAAAGAACTGGGTTCATGGCCGCCTATGGAAAGTAATTCCTGGAAGTGTGATTTTAGTAATTTTAAGCATGCCTTTGCCTGAATTAAATTTCAGCTTAATATGTGACGTGTATAAATATCTGTATGCAATATACGAGGCTGTACAAAAGAATTAAAGTGCATTTCCGTCTATCGATAGAAATTGCTGAGGATGAATTTTCAGCTGTTTTAGGCATTTTTTTTTACAAAACTAAATTTTAAAATAGTATGTAGAATCTGTACAAATATATGTATTATATACAGAGCTGTACAAAAGAATTGGAGTACCTTCCCAGCTATGGGCGCAATTGTTGAAATCTGGTTTTCAAATGTGTCATACATTTTCTAAAATGTTTAGTTAGGTATATTCTTTACTTTATTAAATGATGAAGTTTTGTTTTAAAGTATTCTGGAAGTATTGGAAAGTATTTCACAATCTATGCTTGACGTATGATTTTTCTTTCTTGTTTTATTTAAATTACATAAATTCAATCTTGGAAGAATCTCAGCAATTCCATTAATCTCGTGGTTTCCTACATTATTCTGTGAAAATCTCTCTAGAATCCCTCGAGAATGAAAAATATGCGGGATTTCAATCCTTACTGGTATCATCATTCTAACTATCGATATTTCCTACGATGGAAACTAAAGGCTTTAAATAAACTAACATGATTGTTGTTTTTAAGTTTTTATTTGATAAAGGAAAAGTAGAAATAAAAAATAATCTAGGCATACTTTTAAACTAACCAATGATTGTTTTTCCGTATTACGTAATAAAACCCGATCTAGTGAGTATGAGGTTGAAAACATGCATTTCTCAGTTTTCCTCTTGTATCCTGGAAGTGAATAAGTTCCAATTTACTCCTCTCGATCTCTTTTAAATTTCTCATGGATACAGAAGTAGAAGTAAGTACGAAAATGCTGATCTGTATTTGTTTTATAGGGGACTGTCGAGCAACTTGGGATACTTTTCGATTAATGATTTTTGGGAATCTTACTTTTTGCTCATTATCATGCTTGATCCCATGGATAAATAAATAATAATAATAGTAATATGTGATTTAAATAAGTGTATTGTAAAAAGTATAATTTAAAGAAACTAGGTGATCCAACGCGGGCTTCCGGGTTACAGAACATAGATAAAAACCACTTTTTTTTTTTTTTTTGAAAATCGTATAATTTAAAAAAAAAATTTTTTTTTTGTAGATTACCCACTAACAACGCCAAAAGATATTTTGATATGAAAAATTTTAATAATGTACTCAAACTAAGTTTTTAAATTTAACCAAAACGATACTTTCTTATATTAGCTACATGGCCCGGAGTTTACCCAAAGAAATCGCTAAAGGTTTCGCTAATTACAGCAGTCTTTTCTATCCTAACAATTTTAGTGTTTGAAAAGCTTACACTAGTCACGCGAAGAAACGCGCTAGCTAATGCTAATTCTATGAGAGCGTTCTTTACGGATTTCCTGCTCGGATTTTAATATATTTAAATGATTTTTGCATAGGATATCTGAGATCGATATCTGTTGTTGTGCGATAATACTTTTTGGTTATAGTTTGCAACACTTTCTTATATAGTTGAAAAGTGTTTATGACTTCCGTGGTTTGTCTGTCTGCCTTATGTCTGCGGTCTGTCCGTTCTCTAACTCGCATAAATATACTCGGATTTACATGTAATTGATATACGTTATTGAGGTTTGCCATAGCATGTTTGGTATTCAAAATGTGTAGCACTCATACTTCATTTACAGGGGCACTGAAAACTATAACATTATATTATGTGGTCTATGGGGAAAAATCATTTGCGGTATTACACATTTTAAATAGTGTTAATTGTAGTAGTACACATGTGTAGTTTAAATAGTGTTACACAATTTTAAACAGAATGGAATTTATATGCATTATTGAGGTGCACTAGAACATGGTTACTATAGAGTTATGTTATGTGTGGCATACTCACAGTACATGCACATGTGAACTCAAAAGTATTCCGTTATATTATGGTCTATGAAGAAACGTCTTTTGTGGCGTATTTTAAGGATGTTACTCTGTTACGAACTTTAAAAAATTGATATGAATTTCTCAGATGCCCTAAAACATTCTTTCTGTAGAATATGGCGTGCAAAACCTTTATCATTTATTTACAAGGTCACACAAAAGAGCAGTGGCGTACCCAGGATTTTATTTCGGGGGGGAGGGGCTGACTTAAATTTCCATAATGTTCTAAATCTTACGAAACACGTTGAATTGTGTTTTACACAGAAATCATTTTTGCCAATAAGGCCGTAGCCAGAGAAGGGGGGGGAGGGGGGGGGGAACTTTGTTCCGAATTTTCCGAAAGTTTGAAAAATTCGGTCATCAGTCCGAAAATTCGGACTTAAAAAAATATCGCGATTTTTTACAAATGGTCGCCGAAAAAAATCAATTTCGTCAATCGCTCGCAGAAAAAAAATCTCCACTTTCCTTAAAGAATCAAGGAAAAAACCGGAATTTTGTCATAGAGCCGCGGATAAAATGCGAAGTTTCTCAAAGAATCGCGAAAAAGAAGTCAAATTTTGTCAAATGATCGCGGAGAAAACGCGAATTACGTCAAATGCTCCCGGAGGAAACGCGAATCGAGGAGTGAGAATGATCGAGGAGTAAATGCGAATTTCGTCAAATGATCCCCGAGTAATCGAGAAAAAAACGCGAATTTCGTCAAAAGGCCGAAGAAAAACGCAAGTTTCATCAAAACGACGAAGAAAAAACGCGAATTTCATGAAAAATCCGCGGAAAAAAGTAACGCAAATTTCGACGAAAGATTGCGTAAAAAAACGCGAATTTCGGAAAATGACCTCAGAAAACAAGAATGTCGTCAAAGGGACACAGAAAAAATGTGAATTTTGTCAAAAAGGCCGCAGAAAAACGCAAATTTCATCAAAACGACGAGAAAAAAACGCAAATTTCGTCAAAAAGCCGCGGAAGAAACGCGAATTTCGACAAAGGATCGCTAAAAAACACGCATTCCGTTACAGGGAAGCGGAAAAACGCGAATTTCGTTAAAGGATCTCAAAAAAAGAATAAGCAGGGTCACAAAGAAGGGCGATAGATAAACGTGAATTTCGTCAAAAGGCTGCAGGAAAAAGCTAATTTCGTCAAAAACCCGCGAACAAAACGCTAATTTCATCAAAAACCCGCGGAAGAAAGCAAATTTCGACAAAGGATCTCGAAAAAAGCGTGAATTTCGTCAAAGGGCCGCAGAGAAAATGCAAATTTCATCAAAAGGTCGCGGAAAAACGCGAATTTCAAAAAAGTTCGCAAAAAACACGCATTCCGTCAAAGGGCCGCGAAAAAATCTAATTTCGTAAAGGATCGCAAAAAAAACCGCGAATTTTGTCAAAGGGACACGCAAAAACGTGAATTTCGTCAAAAGGCCGCAGAAAAACGCAAATTTCATCAAAAAGACGAGAAAAAAACGCGAATTTCGTCAAAAATCCGAGGAAAAAATGCAAATTTCAACGAAGGATTGTGTTAAAAAAACGCAAAATTCGGAAAATGACCTCAGAGAAAATGCGAATTTCGTCAAAGGGCCGCAGAAAAAGCGCAAATTTCGTCAAAGGGCCGCAGAAAAAGCGCAAATTTCGTCAAAGGGCCGCAGAAAAAGCGCAAATTTCGACAAAGGATCACTAAAAAAACACGCAATCCGTCAAAGGGAAGCGAAAAAAAGCGAATTTCGTTAAAGGATCGCAAGAAAAAAGAAAAAAAGCAGGATCACAAAGAAGGGCCACATAAAAACATGAATTTTGTCATAAGACTGCGGAAAAAAGCGAATTTCGTCAAACAGCCATGAAAAAAAACCGCAAATTTCGATGAAGGATTGCGTAAAAAAAAAATGCGAATTTAGGCAAATGACCTCAGAAAAAACGCGAATTCCGTCAAAGGGCCGCAGAAAAACGCAAATGTCAACCAAGGATCGCAAAAAAAAAACACGCATTCCTTCAAAGGGAAGCGAAAAGACGCGAATTTCGTTAAAGGATCACAAGAAAACAGAAAAATCAGGGTCACAAAGCAGGGCCACAGAAAAACGGGAATTATGCTACTTTCGTAAAAAAACGCGACTTTCGTCAAACAGCTCTGAAAAAACGCGTATTTCATCAAAAAGACGAGAAAAAACGCGAATTTTGTCAAAAAGCCGCGGAAAAAACGCAAATTTCGACGAAGGATTTCGTAGAAAAACGTGAATTTCGCAAAAATCCGCGAAAGAGACTCGAATTTTATCAAAAACCCGCGGAAAAACGCAAATTTCGTCAAAAAGCCGCAGATTAAACACCAATTTCAAAGGATCACGGAAAAAAAACGCGAGTTTTGTCACAGATCCTCGGAAAAAACGCGAATTTTGTCAAAAAGCCGCGGAAAAAACGCAAATTTCGACGAAGGATTTCGTAGAAAAACGTGAATTTCGCAAAAATCCGCGAAAGAGACTCGAATTTTATCAAAAACCCGCGGAAAAACGCAAATTTCGTCAAAAAGCCGCAGATTAAACATCAATTTCAAAGGATCACGGAAAAAAAAAACGCGAGTTTTGTCACAGATCCTCGGAAAAAACGCAAATTTTGGCAAAAAGCCGCAGAAAAACGCGAATTTCTTCAAAGGACAGCGGAAAAACGCAAATTTCATCAAAAAACCGCAGGAAAACCGCAAAAAACCTTCGAAGGTGGAATGGAGCTGTAACCTCATAACCCTCGTCCCCATGGACTTCTTTGGGTGTATGCTGGGGCATCATTGTGCTCTAACCAGAATAGCTGCGTCGCAGAAAAAAAATTAAAGATTTATCTCAAAAGAAAGAAAAAAAAACAGGAGTTTTTTTTTCATTTCATTTTTGATTATTTCGAAAGGGGGCCTGTAAAACAATTAGCCCCCTTCCCCTCATTGGGTATACTGTAATGTAACTGTGCGCTGATATGAAACTAGCCAGAACGCCTAGTTCGTTGTATTTCAGAAAACAATTGCATTACAAATTTATCTCAAACAAAAAGAAAAAAAAATCGGCACTTTTTTCATTTCATTTTCGACTATTTTGGACCATCACCCCCTTTCTACTTCTTTGGATATAATGTGGTATCACTGTGCATTAAAATGGAACTAAAGAGAAGAGAGCGGCTAGTCTGTTGAATGATAGGAGAAAAAAAATACAAATTTATCTCAAACAGAAAGAAAAAAGCAATATTTTTTTTATTTCATTTTCGACTATTTCGGAAGGAGGGGTCTGTAAGCCCATCAACCATCTCCCCTTCTTTCACCTTCTTTTGGTATGCTATGATGTCATCGTGGACAAATATGGAGTTAACGAGAATGGCTATTTCGCTGTATGGCAGAAGAAAAATTACAAATTTATCTCGAAGAAGAAGAAAAAAATCCGGGTTTTTTCATTTCATTTTTGACTGTTTAGGAAGGGGGTAGCCCATTAGCCCCTTTCACCTATTTGGGTATAATGTGGTGTCACTGTGCACTAGTATGGAATTAAAGAGAAGAGATCGGCTAGTCTGTTGAATGATAGGGGGAAAATACAAATTTATCTCAGACAAAAAGTAAAATATCAGCACTTTTTGATTTCATGTTAGACTTTTTTAGGAGAGGGCTGTAACCTCATTAGCCCACTTCTACTTTTTGGGGTATAATGTAATGTCACTGTACACTAATATGGAACTATAGCGAAGGGAGCGGCTAGTCTGTTGAATGATAAGGGAGAAAATGCATATTTATCTCACACAGACAGAAAAAAAATCAGCACTATTTTTTCATTTCATTTTCGACTATTTCGATAGGAGGGGCTGTAATTCCACCAGCCCCCTCCCCATCTTTGGGTAGGCTGTGATTGTGGTGTCAATGTGGACTAATATGGTATTAACGAGAATGACTATTTTGCTGTATGACAGAAGAAAAAAAATACAGTTTTATCTTAAAAAAGTAAGGAAAAAACACGTTTTTCATTTAATTTTTCGACTATTTCTGGTTTGAGGGGGGGGGGGCGGGCTGTAATCCCATCAACCCCCTTACTCTTCTTTGGTGTCAATATGGTCTAACATGGAACTAAAGCGAGGGAAGCGCATAGTCTGTTGAACGATAGGGAGGAAATGCAAATTTATCTTAAACAGACAGAAAAAAATCAGCACTATTATTTTCATTTCATTTTCAAGAGGAGGGGCCTGATATTCCATCAGCCCCGTCCCCATCATTGGGTATGTGATGTCAATGTGAACTAATATGGTGTTAACAAGAATGCCTACTTTGCTATATGAAAGAAGGAAAAATTACAGATTTATCTTAAAAAAGTAAGGAAAAAACACGTTTTCATTTAATTTTTCGACTATTTCGGGAGGAGGGGGGGCTGTAACACCGTCAGCCCCCTTTTTCTTCTTTGTTGCCAATGTGGGCTAATATGGCACTAATGTGAATGGCTAGTCCGCTGTATGATTGAAATTTTTTTAAAAAGAATCCACAAAAGAAAGACGCAAAAAACAGGTTGGTTGGTTGTATTTATGTCGGCCAATTATCTGCACGTGGGATATAGGCCCTAAGGGGGGAGTGCCTTCCGTGGAGGTCTTTCTAAGGGAACCTAACCCGTATTAACGCTTGGAGAACCAAGGTTCGAAGAAAACCACGAAAACTCCGAACGATTAGGCCGACGGGCGCGATTGGGATCGAACCCAGCACTTCCCGTCTACCAGCTTCGAGAGCAGAACCTCTCGGCCACTGGTGGGGCGACGCAAAAAACAGCATTTTTTCATATCAGTTTCGAAAATTTCGGGGGGGGGGGGGCTGTAGCCCCATCAGCCCCCCCCCCCTTGGGTACGCCCATGCAAAAGAGTTCGGTTATATAATGGACTACGGGGAAAAACTTTTTGCAGCGTATTTTAATGATGTTGTACTATTTCAAACATGATGAAATGTACATGCATTACTGAGGTTTTTTACAAGTTTTGATTGCAGTTGAATATAATTTGCATCGTATTTATCGTTCATTTACAGGGACACATAAAGGATTTCGGATAGAATACTGTATCCGAAGTATGTCTATTAAGGATGAGTGCTGAAAGTGCTTTTTCGGTTATGGTATATGTTTTAGGATTAACTAAATTTTTGCATATTACGTGGTGTGAATTAATTCTGTCGACAATACGCAGGGCTACACAAAAGAATTCGTAAAAATTACCGAGAATGAGCGTGTATTGCTTAAAGGTGTTTTTAATTTGAGTTATGATTTTGAAGCTCAGCTACTTTTAGTATACTAAGATATGTTTATAGCATTTAAAAAAAATCATATACAAGGCTATATATAAAAAAAAAAACTGGAAACATGGTCGCCTATGCATTGTAATTCCTGGAAGTGTGATTTTAGTAGTTTTAAGCGAGTTTTTGCCTGAATTAACCAGTGTCGAATGTTCGAAAGACCAGTGTCGAATGCTCGTATAGAGCATATTGCGCCCACCTGGCGGTAGAAGTTGGAACTATAGGAATTTTCAGTGCGGGCGCAGCACGCCTGCTATACGGTGCTGCAGGCAGCGAGGACTCGTGTCAGCGTTTTGTTCTGAAAGAGGTTTGTTTAGAACAGGATGCACCCTCTGGCGGTGGAAGGTGGAAATATAAGATTTTCCGGCAATAATCAGTTTGAATGTAAAAAACACTCAGGATTTAGATGTAAAAAAAAAATAGTTACGCTTAAGTCAGAGATTTTTACAGTTAATTATCAATATTTTAGCACGAAAATTACACAGTCGTCGGAAACATATCGCCCCTCCTTCGTTTTCCACACCAGTTATATCGAGCCTTTTTACCGTTAAATATCAGGGTTTTTTTTTTTTAATTGATTTTCCACACAGTCAGCGGGCACATATTTCAGACTTAATCGAGTTAAAGATATAAAATCATACAAATGTAAGGTTCATTTAAGAATATGAACACTGGTCCAGGCAACGCCGGGCGGGTCAGCGGGTCAGCTAGTTGCTTATAAAATTAAATAATTGGAGTTGATACTTCGTTGGTATAACTATAACCCAAAGAAAAAGTGTTTGAAAATTTATCTTTTATAAAATCATTTCAAAAAATATGACGAACATTCAGTAAATGATGTTGAAATATGATATAATAGAAAAAACGAGTAAATTTAGGCATGGGTACATTTTTCTTTAATAAAAAAGATGAGTGCATATAACATTTTACCAGGACATGTAGTCATGTCAACTCATTTTAAAAACAACAGCCTAACTTTTTATTACCAATATCAGTAGAAAAGTAGTATCATAGAGCAGAAAAAGCATCGTCGTATGTTTACGATTCAGTTTGAATGTCGCATCACTGAAACTTCCCGATCGCGAAATCTCATGTGAATCTATGGGAGAACTTAAATACGTGATTACTTATGGTCTAATATAATTATCAAAATACGGTTTCCATCATGAGAAAGTAGTCGATTCTGAAAGATGCTAATGATATGTTTTTTAAAAAATGTCGCCTTAAATTTTAACAATTAAAAAAAATCCTTATAAACTTTGAAATTTCCCCTTAATGAAATTTTATCATCTTCTTAATATTTACTTAAAATTGAAGGAGTCATGTTTTTAAAACGCACATCGTAGTCAAATAAAATTTACTGTCTGATGATTAAAACTTATTTCGATAATTATATTAGGTAATGTGTAATAATGCATTGCACTGTATCTTTTTAATTTCCCCATAGATTAACATGGGATTTTGCGATCGAGGAGTGTTTCAGTGGAGCTTTTATATAAAAATATTTAATTTTTACATAAAAATACTTTAGAAACTACAACCTAACGCTTTTATCAATGTGGGTAGAAAACAGTAGGCACAACATTATAGTGTCTATGATTATATAAAAGTTTATCTGCTTGATTAATTTCATTTCAAAAGAGATTTATTTTCAGTTTAGGTAAATTTTCATGGATTTGGGAAGGTGTAGAGAACAACCACAACTAGAGACAGATTATTTTTTTTCTTGTTACGGTAAAAATAGAATCCTCAATCTTAATTAAATCGGAGTTCCAGCTTGATGGGAATTCTGAACTATTATGCTCATCGAAAAACCAACCAGTAACTTGAACTCATCTTTTCCCGCCAAGAACCGCGCTTATAATCACTGGGGAAAACACTGAGCAGCAGCTAACGGAATTTTTAATTCTTAACTTTTTACATAATTTACAAAAATCGATATAAAGTATCCTAATAAATACGTATTCATTTATCTAATACTGTAATAATTATTCTGTTAGAATACGTAATAAATTATTCTAATCCCAATTTGTATTTTATTTTATCCTTTCTTGTTATAGAAGAAAATGGTTTCCTTTAAGGACTGCATCTCCTTCTTCTCATTTTGTTTGCAAGTAAGAAAATTTTATTTTATTTGTGGCTGTTTCGTGAGCTATAGAAGTGGATTTCTTTTATTCTCCGGTTAAAAATCATTCTCATTCTTTAATCATTTTATGGAGAAAATATTATTTTATGGAGAGTTCTTTCTCATTTTCATGTAGAAAACAAATCTACTTCTGTATATTTTTCATCTACTGAATTTACTATAGCTTTTTGTTTTGTTAGCATTTATACAAACGCAATATGACAAAGTTTATGAGTGAATTTTAATAATGTACGAGAAGATTAAAGACAACACGCAATAAGCTGAAACTGCCACCATACAAAGCTAATGTGTTAATTTGGTAGATATTTAACAGCGTACTGCTCTATATAAAAAACATGCCTTGGACACAGGATTGCTAGATTAAATCAACTCAAGTGGCCAATTTCCGAAATCACATTTATAGTGGCTATTTTTTATTCAATAAGTTGGTTGTTTGGTTACTTGCTTTTGGTCACAAGGGCTCACCCCGTGTGCACTCATGTGCACACACCGAGACCTCCGTTTAAAGGGAAATCTGACCCAATACAAATTACGGTACCTTTTGTCCAGTAGATAGCGTCCTAATACAAGCTATATAATATAATATAATTATTGTATACTACTTTTTTTACACAATTTTCTCAGTAGTTTTCATAAATTTGAATTTTTATACAATTGTAGAGATTTTTTTTATTCAAACAATCTACCAGAATTTATTAAAAGTAATATTTACTATATTTAACCAGACATCTCGCGATTAATTAAAGCAAAGATTAGTTGTCGGAAAATTAGTAGAAATTTTGAATAAAGAAATTATCCAATCTGGCAACATTAAATGGGGATGACATCTATATCCGTTAAAACTATTTCAGTTGTTAAAGTGACAGCCTACGTTTTAAAACCCGGTTTTCGACTTTCTAGTCAATTTCTTTTGTCCAAACATCTTATTGTTTGTTGTTCTTCGGAACCAAAAATCGATTTTACATGACTTAGAATTAAAGATAAAATTAGAAAAAAAAGTCTCACAAAAATATACCTGAAATAACTTTTGAAATCAGACATTACTAAATTTTTAACGAAAAGTATCAATTATAAACATGGCAAATTTTTATCTCTTTCAGATGAAGGAAATAGAATTATGCTCGATCAGGAAACTCGAAAACATGTTTTTAATTTTTTTTTTTTTTTTTTTTTTTCTAGAAAATCCACGTTTTTAGGATATCGCAAATTAAACACCAAATAACTTGCTAAAAAATTCACCAAATCTCTATATGGCAATAAAATAAACGAAAGATTTTTATGTAAGTTAAATATTTTTCAATTTATAAGTATTTTGTTGAAAAAAAGAGTTGGAGTTTGAGAAAATATTATTTTAAAGCGTATATGTGTTTGCATTATCTTGGTAATGCCATAGACTCCACCGAATTCAGTTCTTTGTGATATAATTATCATTTATATTTTTCGAATCAAACACGTTTGAAATTTTTTTTGTTTGTTTGTTTGATAGAGTTCGTTTTGGTTGGATTTTATGAAAAAAGTACTTCCCAATTTTAAAGAACAAAAACACGCGTGTGACTTGTATAGTAGTGATACTAACGGGATACCTTTACTAATTCAGCTGTAAACAATCATATAAAAAAGAAATAAGTACCAATCGACAGGAAATTATGTCTACTATTTAATGCTATGCATAAATTATGATTAGCGAACCTATTAAAAATTCCATCAACTTCCATTATTCGAAATGTAACATCCACTTTCGACACTTTATTTTAATTTCTTGGAACAAAGCAACAGAAAATGTATATATTAGTATATAAAGTTTCATAGTGGTTTTGCTTAAATCTTCATAGGGTTACAAAAGAAAATATATTAGGAGTTTATTCATAAATTTAGAAAATAAAATTAAGATCTAACAGGTAAAAATACCGAAAACATTAAATTAAAACCTAGATTTTTTTTTTTTTTTTCAGAAATGTTCAATATAATATAAACACCTTTCCCCGGTTACTTTCTAAAAATTTCTTTTTTGTGATTGAAATCATAACGCGAGACGACCTCCTTAGGCCGCAAAAGAGAAAAAAATATAACTCATAAATAATAGGAATTATCTGCTAAAGCTTATAGCCATATCTTCGATGACCCTGATTCTTTTAATGTAAAAATAAATGTGGGTCATAATTTATAATTTTTTAATGCGAATTTATTAATAATTTACATAATCAGGAAGATGTATTTCATAAAAAAAGAAATATATCAATCGGATCATTTTTAGGGAAGATATAAATTAAAGCTTGTGAGATGCAGATTTAATATTGTTATTCTCAAATTTTGAACCCTTCTAACTCTATTAAGGTTTAAGAAAATTGCATAACTCTATAATTTTTCGGGATTATTTGGTACAAGGAACCAAAATAAAACGTCAAAAGTTGGTGTTACTATTTGAAAACTGAAAATTTGTTCAAATTTTAATTTATACATGGCTCCCGAAGGATAATTTAGGAATAGCATTAACCCTTTATGCCCCGATGGTACTTTAAAGTACATTAAAATAACTTGTTATAAAATTCATTTAATACATCGATTAGTAGTACTACAGCTTAGAATGAATAATAGATACTTTACTTTATCTTATTTCAAAAGCATTATTAGTTGGACAAAAGAAAAATATATTTAAAAGGATGATTTCTTTTTCATTTGCATCTTTTCAGCTTTCTTGATGTAGAAAGATTGTGGGGCAAAAGTTTCAGTTGGGAAATACTTCTATATTTCTATTGTAAGAACATTAAATTTGTAGATTTCCTAATTCTATAAAATACTAAAAAAAGATTTTAAATAAAAGATTTGAGTGGCGTTAGAAATATTGCACAAAATCCCTATAAATTCAAATTTAATTAATTACTTTTAATTAGCAAAATCCTTTAAAAATTTATTAAATGATTGCATAAATATTCTAATGCAGTTTCAAACATTCTCAAAAACTTGATTTAGAAGATAAAATATTCATGAATTCATAATTTGGTATTAAAGGGTTAAATAGTAAATATTATTCCCAGTAAATTGCTACTTATGAATTTTTCACGAGTTTATGCGCAATAGCTTTGGTAAATTATGACCACTCCTTTTTTTTCCAGAACTTCACATATACACTGTAAAAAGAAAGAAATCTTTTTTGATCTCTAGCAAGAAGATTTACGAAAATACACTAATGTCCAAAAATTAAGGGGCGTTTACCAGGCGCTTTCGATTTTAGATGTTTTGTCGAATATCTACTGAAATTCTTGAAGAATTGTCCTTCAACTTCTAGGATGTAAAGAACATGTTTGACTTCATATTTTTCAGTAAAGATTTAGTCGCGAGGACAATTAAAGGGCCAACAATAAATTTAGTAATAAAATTATATTTGCGATCACCCATGAAACAGCAAATGTTCAAAATGGTCTGTCACTGTAGCAAATTACTATGTGGGCTCTTTTAACTCAACTTTCCGAGAACTTGATAAAGAACAGTAGAAACAGTATAGTACAATTAAAACATGAATGCCATATTGAATATTTGATGAGATATGATGATATATGGAAATTTGTATGGAATAATTTTTAACTGCGCATGCGTGGAAGATTCCAAAATTTTTATTTCATAATTTGGTCGTCAGATCTTCAGGTCAACTTATATAAAAACTTCAGTCAAATATCGCAAAAATTCAGAAAGATTCTGGCGATACAGTGAGTTGCTTTCTAAAAGTATCTGGCAGGGCAACCACTGGCAACTATTTTTATATTTTATAGGCACCAATATTTAAAAAAAAATTGTAGCATATTTATCCTGTCCATGTTACTAAATTCATGTATTTTTTATTCCGAGAAAGAGATGCCAATAAAATATAAAAATAGTCGCCAATGGCAGACCTGCCAGCTAATTTTAGGAAGCAACTCAATGTATCGACAGAATCTTTCTGAATTTTCGAAATATTTGACTGAAGTTTTTATATAAGTTGCCCTAAATAGCTGGCTAACAAATTATGAAATAAAAATTTTGCAATTTTCCACGCATGCTCAGTTAAAACTTATTTCGTACTAATGCCTATATCTCATCAAATATTCAATATATTCGTATTTTAATTGCAGTATACTGTTTCTAATGTTATTTTCCAAGTTTTCGGTAAGTGGTGTTCAGTTTAGTTGAAAACTCTGTATGCTATAAACAAAAAACTTTTGAAAATTTCACA
This sequence comes from Maratus speciosus, assembly GCA_963932465.1. Lineage (NCBI taxonomy): Eukaryota > Metazoa > Arthropoda > Arachnida > Araneae > Salticidae > Maratus > Maratus speciosus. Next base: position 217,462,880 of record OZ010796.1, on the reverse strand, counting down.
AAAACGTTAACATCTTCACGAATATGAGTGCTATGCAAATGTACAAATGCACACAAACATAAAACAGGATCCATATAGTCTTTTAATATAGTGACAGACCACAGCATTTTTTGTTACATGGGGATCGCAAATATTATTTTATTATTAAATTTATTATTAGCCCCCTAATTGTACTCGTGACTAAATCTTCGCTGAAAAATATGGTCAAACATGTTCTTTACATCCTTAAAGTTCAAAGACAGTTTGTCAAGAATTCAGTAGATATTCGACAAAACGTGTAAAACCTTAAGCATCTGGTCACTTCCCTTAATTTTTGTACATCTGTGTATAATGTAACCACTTCCGAGTAGAGTCCTGCGCGGGTCCAATTGTACCCGAACCGAACCCGAAAATACCATTTGAAGTCGAATGAAAGGAAATAAACTTATGTTTTAATGCATGTATGAAAAGCTAATCTACAAATGTATCTCTAATATCAATTTTATTTTTAAAAATGAAAAATGAACATATCCGTATTCTTTAATAATCAGAGATAGAAAAAATCTCTGAATAGCGGACACTAGTTGATCGTTGAATAGAGTCCCGCGTCGAACAAGATGACTCTAATTTTCTTTCTGCAGGTCGCGTTCAAATAAGAATGTCTCCTGTGGTTCAGATTTAGATTTTTACATGGCAGCTTGTTGGAATTGTCACAAAAGGTTTGAGCAGAGCTATGTTTTAGATTAACACTAGAACCGCGGGCAATTTTACACAAGCTTTATAAAATATATTGACATCAGAATTTTTACCCAAAACTATTTAACTTATCTGTTTAAATTACTTTCATGCAGCCTACATTTAACTTATTATGTGAAGAAATTTCTGCTTCCAATCGACACCTATTCATTTGTCACGGGTCAAAATGACCCCTCATCGCGGTTCTAGTGTTAGAATAAATACATATTTGGATACGAATGAGTATATATTAAATTTACTGTATGATAAATAAAATGTAGAACAAACAAGAAATAGTAACATAATAACAATATACGTAAGAATATCTTGCTCATTCGCTCAAAACGCGACTTTTTGCGCCTGTTGAAGAAAGACTAAGTTTTTTCGAAACGCGTACTGCTTTTTTGTGATGTTTTTAAGAAGATTAGTGCTACTAACATTAGTACTGTGTTTTTAAAAACATTTCTATAATTAACGTTTTAACATTAGTCGTGTATATACTACTAGATATATTTTTAATTATTCTCGCATAGTATATTGCGATTATAAACAACAGATTAAGCAGAATTCCTGAAACATTAATGTATTGCTACTAATTTATTTAATTAAAAAAGTTTTTTTTTTTTAATATTAAAGCGAACTATTAGTTTTACTTCATTTTGAGTTGAGAGTCGAGTTCGAAATGAAATATTTCGGATTCGGATTGAAGAGTGTTGGAATAGGTTCTGGTAGCGGATTGACGAAATATTGTGTCGGGTTTCGGGTTGACTTCAAAGAATTTTTCGATTTCTGATCGGATAAAACTCGACCTGCGCAGGATTCTACCATTGAATCAGTTCGCTATTCGGAGGTGACCGCTATTCAAAGGTAAATGCATACAAATATATACGCGTTAGGAATTGAAAAGAGTTAGCTAAGTAAAGGTGTCCGTTATATGGGAGTGTGCGTTATGGAGGTTTTACTGTGTATAGATTTTTCCCCTGAAGGAATATTTTGGACATTCTTTTGAAAAATCGGGTAAGCCTGCACCCGATCCGCAAGAATCAAAATCCAAACTGAAACCGAAACAATAAAAATCAAACCGACGCTAAACGAAAAAATAAAGCGACAACCCGAACAAGCCCGAGAACGCGGGTCGGGTCGTGTTCTGGCAAAAGAGGGTTATCTGACCTAATGAAGGACTTTACTTCCGAGTTACCTACCATTTCGAAAAGCATTTCGTTATCTTCTGAAATCTTAGTAACCAATAGATTTCAGAGATTTAAAGAGACATTTTTAAATCAATAGTTTTTTTTTTTTTCTGTCCGGGTTATTTCTGAAATGTTACGAAGTAGCTCTGCGAGTACATCGGTTTTTACGGATGATATTAAATCTCAAATAAACATTTCCATGTTCAAATGTATGTTCAATCGACAAACGTTCTGAATTAAGAGCGTAAAATAAACATTCTTTTATCACTCTTGAATGCATAAATTCTATTATGCAGCTAAAAATGTTTATTTGATAAATGAAATATCAATCATCCGAAAAACCGATATTTTGTTGTTATACTGGTTTGTGGAATGGATTAATACAACGTAACAAATAATGAGTAACATTTCAAAAAATTACAGGCCCATCAAGATGATTTTGCTTCCGATACGTTTCTTTAAATCTCAGAAATCTATAGTTTTCTAAAATTTCAGACGAAAAAGGAAAGCTTTCTGAAATCGAGAGTAGCTTGGGAGATGTTATATTATTATTTATAAATTTTTTCTTGGTACATGGAGAAACGTTTATCTTTTATTTTCAGTGTAATTAAAATTTAATAGTATTACTTATAGTAACTCTACATATTTATTGTATGTTTTATATTTTTGCTTAGTGTTTCATGTAACGATACAGAAGAAAATTTTATACATAATTTTTTAAAACTTATAGTGAATGCAGTGATAAACATACTAACCCTTTCAGGAGTAAAGAACTTCTATTGCTAAGATGTTGAAATGAGTGAATGATGCCAAAATTTACGATAAAATTTATTTAAAAATAAATAAAAGCTTTTCTTAACGTAGATAATATAATGAAATATTTATTCAAAAATTCTGGCACCATTGTGGCATCTGAAGATTAAAATTAAGTGGTATGAGTATGTATCATTGCCTTTCAAGGGGTTAATGACGAAAAAATCGCAATGCTTCCTAATTTCAGTAGATTTTTTTTCAAAAGTTAAAACTTCACTAAAAAGTAAAATTTATAATCCTAATAAATTCCAGTATATTTATTCAGAGGTATAGTCTTTTTATAACAACTTTACAGTTTAAAAATCATTTTCTCAAACTTTAGCTGTAAAAAACTCGCTGCTCTCCTGTACAAAAAATGTTGAATGTGGCCGTGTGCTCTACAAGAGCTTAAAATAAATGACTGTAATGTTACACGCTTTATTTTCAATGAAAAGTTAAACATCAATAACATATGAAACACATGGAAACCCGAGTATATTTATGTGTTAGACCGACCGATTTCATAACAGTTTTCAACTATGTTGGAAAGTGTTAAAAATGGTGCACTAGAAAATTGATGTTGCTATAATTGAGTAAATGTTGATTTATTATAAAAACTTTTAATTTAAAAGTGTCGGATTTCATATTGTTCAGTACAAAGCTAATTTATGTGGAAAAGTATCAAAATCTCCCTCATGGATTGAGCGAAAAGCAGAAATTTTTACATAAATTTTAACAAAAATATAGTCATACAAAAATTTAATTACAAAATAAGGAAATGCGCCTGAAAAATTAAAGAAAAAATAAACGTGAGACTTTCCTAATAAATAAGTTCGAAGAAAAATTTTAACTCCCTCTGGTTTTATTTATTCAAATTAATTATGTACTTAGATTGATTATTTAACCCAATCCATTGTATCCCGAGTAACGCTCGTGATTTGTCCACAAGGTATATTTTATTACCACGAGTACGAGTCACGCTCGTGATTGATTCACTAGACAAAGTTTACTCAGGGCTTGCAGCGTTCCTAAATTTGTGTACATTTTGCCACTATTTCAAATGAAAAATCTTCGTTGTATATTCCTTTAACATCCGAAATAGAAGTCTTCAATGTAGATATCGCTTGAAAATCCTGGGGAGAACAAAGTGAAAAAGTTTCAAGAATGTTCCGAGTCTTAGTACTGACTATACACTAACTACATTGGTGATTAATGGAAAAAGGGGTAAACATTAAGATTTTTCGCATCCAACAAAAGATCTCTGCCTTGTATATCTAGTATTAATAGCTTAAATATATATCGAAAAATCTTCTAACATATTCTTTAATTTTTCTTTCTAGTTGGCAATTGTTATATGCATTCCGACTCTGATTGTTGATACTTCATGCATGATCGCACCTGTTGAACTTCTAGCACCAAACGTAGCATACGTATTCTATGCCTTGCTATTTGAATCTATCATATTGTCATCAGTAGTGTGCTTACTTTTGTTCAGCGGTTGTACTAAATCAAGACGCCATCAAATATTGGTGAGTTGTGCAGCTTAATTGTTTTCATCAAAATTGAATTTCTTCATCAGGACAAGTTCAATATTGCTTTATTATGATACTTTTCGGTAATACTTCCAACAAAATATCAGAATTTGTTAAATGTTGGCGTTTAATTGGCCATATTTGCAATAGAATGCCATTATTACTGAAATATTGGCTTTACTATAGAAATATTGTCAATGGAATGCAAAATATTTATTGCTAATATCGGCGCAATGTTTAAAAAATGTCAACACTAAAGTGTCGGTTAATATTACCATTAACCTTCCTACCCTGAATGGTTCTAATCGACACATTTCTATAATTCGTTTCATTCAATTTGAACCAGAAATTTCTTTATGAAAGTAAAATAAATAAAAATCGCAACAACTAAGTTAAATAGATATCTTAAATAATTTTAAATAAAAATTCTGGTGTGAAATGTTTTTATGAAAGTTGAGTAAAATTTCAACAGAGTAGGAAGGTTAATGGTCGAGTTACTGAGGTCCGATACTGTGTAGCTACTCGGACTAAGTTGCTGGGAGAGTATCCTGCTTTTAATCAGATGTTGTGTGTATAAATATGTTTCCATCCTTTATCGAGAAAAGAAAAGACTCTTGTTTTTTTTTAAATGAAAAAAATGTTCATTAAAATTACTATTCATCTGAAGCTGTAACATTCGCTTAATTGTCAGAAATCTGTTTCAATCCGCAGTGGAAGAAATCTAGTTTTAATAATTATAATATAAGTAGTAACCTGTTTTAAAGCAATCCAGTCATCAAACCAATTCTGGATTTCTGCATGAAAGCTGAACCACTCTAAAAAAGAAACGCTCTGCCTGGAGGAAAAGAAATAATAATCTGAAAGAGTAACATCTGTTAAATACAAAGGAAAGCGCAACACATCTCCGCGAAGTGTTTCTAGTGCAAAAGTATCCAACATTTTTGTCTCTGTGACCTGCTTCTAACCCCTATTTCTTAATACTAATCTTCAATTTATTTAATAGTAGTCATTAAATAAGGCGAATTATAGTATTCAGAAACACTGTTAGCTCTGTGGCACGCGTACCACAGTTTGGACACCCCTATCCTACAGTTTCTTTGACTGATCCTTTCAGCATACTTAAGAATATTGTCAATTTGCTAAACAAACTTGTCTTGTCTTTCGTAATATTCTGGGCGTGTTTGCTTTACTACTTCGTTCAAATTGATTAATTGTTGCTTGCAACATTCACCATTCATTTGACTGGTTGATGTTATTCCAAGAGTTCCTAATAGACTACGCCTTTCTGATCCCACAGATACACGACATAAACTTACTGCCATATTTTTTCTGGTTCGACATTATTGAACAGTGTTCACCTAGATGCACCAAGATGAACATGCTATGGCGTCATGCCTTCCACTGATGGCATGGCGGTGCCTTCAGTACTTTTAGATTGTCGTAATGAATCCATTTTTCATCTAGCTTAAGAAATCGATGCAAACACTTTTTCTTATTGCTGTTAAAGCAACAGTTCATATATGCTTTTACGACGTTCTATGGTTTGGAAACTGGTTCCCCTAGATGCCAATCCAAGCGATCTGGCAGCTTTCTCTAAATTCAATAACAAACAAACCGGAGCTTCTTCCTGTCTTAAGTCCCTTTCAGTGTAGAAAACATCAGAACTAATATTACAGAGCTTAACTCTTCATTTAGCACTTTTTAATGTTGCTCGTCAGGTGTTAATTAACTTCACTGGTACAAGACTTTTTATTTTGATATTCAGACGACCTTTTATTCTGAGTGTTCCCTTAGCAGTCAGACAACACACAATACAAATGATGATGCCAAAGAGAAAATGCTCTAACTATTGAATTATTCATAACATGTTTATAATATAATATACAATCAATTAGTGCTCTTTGCATGTCTTTACAACAATTTGGTGATTAATTAGTCAGGGGTGATTCTGTTTTTAGGGGTGGAGAAGTATGTCAAGCGTACGATTTTGTATCTATGATATTACAATATGACTATGTGTTTGGATTTCGCATCTGGGTCAATCCATTCCAAATCACCCAGGTGGCGTCGCTCTCGTAAAATATCTCGCAAAAGACAAGGGGCAGTGGCGTATGCTAACGAGATATTTTATAAAATTTCATTAGCGAGAAGTGTTTTCGCTCGTGAAGTGAAATAGCCTCTTAGCGAGTACTTAGGCTAATTTCAAAAACATGTCAGAAAAAAACTGTATCAGGCGTTCCTCAGCTGTGCACAATAAAATCAAAAGCCCTTCAAGAAAGTTTAGAAAACGTGCCACTGCCCTACTTAACTAAGCAACAATGTAGGGTAATTCCGGGATTTATGCCGCACATTTTTTTGAATTTGTGTATAAAGTCCCATGGTAGACATAAAATAAAAAAAGTCATGCTGTGCTGTTTAATGTTAAATATACAACGCGTGTACTGCGACAAAAAAATTCAAAACAAATTATTAATATTTTTTAATATTTTTTTTCTAAAACATTACACTGCGGCGCGTCGCCCGTACATTCAGGCTGAGACGCCGCAAATGTGCGGTAGTTATGCCGCGCTTGTAATAAGAACAGAATAAAATTATAAATAAAAATTAAAAAAAAATATATTCATATCTGGACTATAATTAATTATGTAATAACAAAATGAAACTAAATGAGTACAATGAAACGTATTAGTAGATTCAAATTAATAATTGTTGCCTACTTTCACTATTAAAATTATCGACTTATTTTTTTTACATTAAATTTTAATTGTTATTTCAGCAACAACGTAACATCAATGTATTAGAAAGGGAAAAGAAAAAAAAAGTAAAATTGTGTTTACACAATTTATTCGTTAACCCTTTTGGGACCGGTGGCTTTTACACAAATTTTATTCGGTTGGTACCACTTTTTTAATAGAAGTTACGTTCACTTAAATAATCATGAAAATGCTCTAATTAAACAAAGCAGATATTAATTTTCTTTTTTACTGGTGCCAGAAACAAATTTTGTAAGCTCTTTCTGAAGGTGCTTATATGCACCTATAGTCCCGAATGGGTTACGAGACCTGTTTTTTCGACTACAATCTATAGAAAAAGTGTCGAATAAGCTCAGTCTTTATGCAACTACATTTAAACACATGATGCAAAAAAGCCAATTACACTTCCTCTTTTTTGGAGTAGTTTGCAAAGAACGTCTGCGTTAAGCGTAATCCAATTTTTCATTATTATCATCTTGACTTGCCCTTCTTACATTTTATTTCCCCCCTTTTCACCTTTGGTTTTAGTAAACTTGATAACATGCCTAACATGGTTAGTCTGTGCAAAAGAAAAGAAAAAGTTAATAACACTTAATCATCCCGTACAAAAGAAACTGCGGCATGTATACCGGAATAGAAGTGCGGCATGTATCCCATTTTGCATGGTGCAGAAGTCGGCCATCACAGTTACCTGCCATCGCTAAGAGGAATGGCGTAACCATACACAGAGTACTCTATACAAACGCTACACTTAGTTTTGACTTCGAAATCATGCATTCATTTAGTAATTAGTGTATAAAAAGTATTTAAACATAACGTGTTTAAAAGTTTGGACAGTGAAATCATGCACTTACGTCAAATTAAGGATTATACTTCTACAAGTAAACATCGAAATGGGATTCACTCTATACACTGGTTAAAATAATCTCATTGCGCACCTATACTGTGCGGTTGACGACCATCTATCGATAATTACAAGAAATACAAGGGGTGCGGCATCTATCCCGTATGCGGCAACTCTCCCTGAGTTACCCTATAAAGTTTGTTTTTATCGTCAATTTGAAATTACCTAAGCGAAAAGTACCTGTAATGCAATGTATTTGGAACAAAACAAAAAAGGAAAAGGAGGGGAGGTGGGTGCATTTTTAGTGAACTGTTATTCAAAAACAAGTTAAGTCTCAATCATAAAATTTTCAATTTAACTTTATATTACAAAGATGTTTATTATCTTACATTTTCAGAATTTTTTAGTCAGTCCCTTTTGAGATATAAATTAGTGAAAATTAGTGAAAATTGCCAAAAACAGACTTAACACAGTTTTTGATGAGCTGTGCAAAAAAATGTAAAAGGTTTTCAGGATTGAAATTTGTAAAAATAAGTAGTACTATAAGAGATCTGTGTAAGAACAAAAATATTTAAGGTGAGCCTGATCTCCTTCATAAAAAATAATGGCAGCGCAATGTGGTCTTTGACCTTTTATTTCTCCGGTTTTAAGCATGTTTTAGGCCTATATCCTTCAGTCTAATAAAAATGTTACAATGACATAAAATGTCGACAATTTTATTTTGAACATTTGGGTGTTTGATTCATGTTGATAGGTAGAAAAATAAAGCAGTTACAGCATTTTCCGTAAAAAGCGTTTTCCACCCAAAAATGGCTGTGTAGCTCGTTAAAAATGGCCACCCCAAAAAAACTATACGATCAAAAAAATTTCTAGTCATGTTTTTAAACTCAAAAAACTATGAAAAAAACTTTTTAAAGATTGGGAAAATTAAAAATGTCGAGCAACACCACCTGGGTGATTTGGAATGGATTGACCCTTCTCCTCGCTCGAGAATAGGCTGATTTACAGGTTTAAAAAATATATTTGCAAGCATACGAGGATGTCATAATAACTTTTGAAGTTTTGAAATTTAAATTTGCTCCCGAGAAATAAACTTTTAAAAACCTTTTAATGATATATTTGTAATAGTGGCACTAAATTAGTCCATTTTTGCGGACAAAGGAAGGAAATGGCGAAATAATAGGGACTGCAAAATTTTTAATGACATCATTTTTATATTACAATATAAAAGCAAATTTATTTTGTATTTGAATAGATGGTGGAAAACATAAATTGATTAGATTACTTCTTTCAAGAAAATCCGACGAAACAAAAACATATTAACGCATATTCAAGCTTCAGAAATCAGTTTATTCTAGAAAACAAAAATATCGTCTATTGGCAAATTTTAAGCATTCCACAATAGATTTTTTTAGTTTTACATTCAGTTAGCGAGGTTATACGAAAAACTAATTAAACCTCCTTGCATTCAACTGAGAAATTATTGCCCAATATTTAGAAGAAATGAATTTAAAGAAGAAACACAGATTTTCTACTAATTATTAATTAAAGATGGAGATTGAAATTTTTCACTTGGGCACTTAAAATGGAATTTTTCACCTAGATACACCAAGATGAACATGCCATTGCGTCATGACTTCCACTGATGACATGACGGAGTCTTCAGTACTCTTAGATTGTCGTAATGAATCCATTTTTTATCTAGCTTAAGAAATCGGTGCAAACACTTTTTACTTATCGCTGTTAAAGCAACAGTTCATATATCAAGAAATTCAGCAAGAAAAACGTATTTTGTTGTGAATTTATTTTTATTCATAAATCGGAAATATTTAAAGCTCGTAATAGCTCGTTCAAATGACGTCATTTCTGCATACATTCTTCAAAATGGAGTCATTATTATTTTACCATCTCCACAATTAGGAGAAAAATCTTGAGAAAGGGAAATGCTTTTGGTAAATGAAGTCTTCGAAAATGTGCATTTTTATTGAGAAAACTTTTAATCCATATAGAAATATCACTTCTTACTTGACATTTAGTAGTTTAAAAATTGTAACTTTTTTTTATGTACAATAAAATTCGATTCCTATCCCCGTCTCCAAAGGATTGAAAGATTGTTATAATTTAAATGCAACGCTGGGTTGATACGTAAATAGTTAATTACTTAAAAGAAAAAAAGTCTTTTTAAACATTGTTTCAAATTTATAATTTTTTCTTTTTATAGTTCGAGCGAATGACATATTTCATGATATGTGTCTGCCTTCTAAATATTCCCCTAGCAGTGCAGACAACACAGTATATAACAGAAGATCATGCCAGAATGAAAATGTTCAAAGCCATTGATGGATACAAAGATGATAATGCCCTGACTATGCAAATGGACTTCATTCAAAGTTCAGTAAGTTTTTCCATTCTCATCTAATATACGTAAACTAATCTATTAACATTAGAACTACCGTGGTCCGTCATTTTGACGGCTCCACATGGACATGTTTCGGTTCAAACCAGAAATTTGATTGTGAAATAAGTTTAAAAGATACAAAGAAGAAAACGTTAAATAATAAAGTTAAACTGTTTTAAATCAAAATTCTGGTGTGAAATATTGCTATAAAACTTGACTCAAATTTCCGGTAGTTATAGTGTTAATTCTAGTACGTTATAATCTTCCCCAAGACTTATGCAGGTTTTAACCCCTTCGGGACAAGCGTCTTTTACAGAATTTTTAATCTTTATGTACCGGTTTTTCCAAAAAGAAATTTCTGCCTAATAGAATTGGGAAAATGCCCTGAATAAATAAGGAAAAATTTACAATAAAAATAAACTGGTGGAAATAACCAAATGATTCTGAGTATCTTATGCGTCACGTATAGGTGACACTCGTCTCGAAAGGGAGAAAACAGAACGTATTTCCTTCTAATTTTTTATCATCATTAACAATCTAACTACCAGACTTCAGTACAACTTTGCGTCACATTTCCTCCCATGGATGTTATTCTTGCGTAATATTAAAAAATATGTTTTCCTGATTCCTGTTAATTCTAACATAAACGTGTTCATGGTTTAAGGGGGCTGGTCACTCAGCTTCGGAGTTCTCCTTCGTAATGTTAAGTCTATGGAGTTTTGATGCATTCGTATATTTAAAATATCTTCTCGGGAAATTCATATTTTTAACATATTTTTTTCTGTGTACTCTTCTTAAAGGATGTTTCTTTTTTTCTTAATATATTTTCAAAATATTTCTAAAATCTATGCTGAATTTAATATTTTATGTGTTAAAAGCAGGCGAACTGTGAGTAAGATTTAACTCTTCCTATAAAATTAAGTCTATACTTTAGAAATATTTTGAAAACTAAGAAAAAAAGAGACATTTTTTAGGAAGTGTACACAAAAAATAGAAGTTAAAAATATTAATTTCCTGAGGAGATATTTTAAATATGCAAAATGCCCATAGACTTTACATTAGTGAGGGGAAATCGGAATCTGAGTGACCAGCCCCCTTAACGGCAATATTTTTTATGGAAAATCTTCTAAGCAGTACTGGTGTTCCCTGGCCGTGGAAGAGAGGTAAAAATCGTTCAAACACGATGTTTTAGTATCAAATGAACGTTTTATAATATGCACAGAAATTGTACTTTTTGGAATGCATCTAGTATTTATATACTGTTTACTCGACAGTGTGCTCAAATGCATATAGCTGTTATTTTATAATATAGTCCTCCTGCTTATTTTTGATTAAATAACGATAGATAAATTATGTAAAAGTAAATACTGTGGGCAGAGTAAAGAAATGGAAAGGAAAAATGATAAATCTCAATTTCACTTGTTAAAAGTGTTGATTGTATGGAAATAGTTTATTTTCTTTGAAAATCCAATAAATTTGTTAATTTAGCTACGGATTAACAAACAACAAATTAAAGTTTTTGTTAATGAGTACGCTACCACTGAATGAATGGCCTCAAATTCTTTTCAAGATAATCTTTTTATTTGTAATAGAAAATATTTCATAGTCACTGCATCTTTCTCTTAATTATACTAAACTGGTCTACACTCTACGCGTTTTTTGGAACAGATAAATCAATAAATGTTTTAAAAAGTATTTTTTTATGCTGAAATAGGAAATATAATCAAAATTGCTGTATCATATCTGGTGTTCTACTTATATAATTTTAAATGTCCCTATTGTGCCACTTTTGGCCCAAAATAGCGACGATAAGTTATTTTTAAAAACAAAGAGTTATCCACCCAGAACCAATAAATAATAAGTCATTAAGCGACACCAATGAACAATGCTTTAGCCTTTGAGTTTTCTCTGTGGAACGTGTTTAAAAACACACAATCTGTCTGTGCAGCTAGATTCATTGGCGGGTGTAGTTGTGCGTGGTAATCCGTGGTAAATTCTGCCATTTAAATGAGTAAAGTCTTCAAGGTTACACAGGTTTTGTTAATGTTAATCAATCAATCAATCAAGTATTGGAGTGGGGTTTTTTTTGTTTTTTTATATAATTTTACTTGACATTTACTCACCTAATAAGGCTATATAGTGCGTGATAGAGAAAAACTGACCTTTTTTTTTTTTCGATTCAGCGTAAACAAAAAGATAAAATTCAACTATTAAGGCTCCATTTCAGCAAATTATTTTTCAATTTGTAGACAACTGTTATTAACTTTAACCATTTTAATTTTTCAACGATGCATAAGTTTTTTTAGAAATTTGGGAAATATAGGATTTTTTTCCTTATTTGAATATCTTTGTTAAGAGAATTTTTAAGATTTTAGTTTTAAATAAACTGTTATTTTATACTGTATGGTAGAGGGTGTGCTATTTATTTCATTTATTTTCTCCCACGAATTAATAAAATTTTAGTCATTTTTTTTTATAGCCGATGTTTTAATTTGGCGTATGATATTGGTTTCTAATTCTTTTTAGATGTGTTCTTAAATAACAAAATTTGGTAAAAATAATCTGAATAAACAATACCATCGAAAGCATCCATAATTATATTAAAAAAATTATTTGTACAACTTAATAATTATGCCATATTATTGATATTCAACTTACAGTTATATACTTACAGTGTTATACGTTTCTTAACTAAACTAAATTTTTGCATACTATAGTATATATACAAATCAATAGAGGTGCTGAACAAAAGAATTCGGACATTTTGCCGACAATAGTTGGTAATTGCTGAAATTGAATTTTTAAATGTGTTATGCCTTTTCCAAATTGTTCAATTAGACATTTTCTTTCACTTGATTAAACGGTGAATTTTTGATGCAGTTTTCGTAATCTGTTGGAAAGTGTTTCATAATCTATTCTTGATGCATGATTTTTCTTTCTTGTTTTATTTGAAATCAGATTTTTAATTAGGAAAATTAACAAACTCAGATTCAGAAAAATTATGAATTATGATATGCATTAATTGGGGACTAAGAATGGAAAACACTGAAAGGCCAAAAGAGAAAATTTTTCAAGAGAGCGAAAAAAAGAAGGCGAAACCTCATTTGCCACGTTTGATGTACAATTTCCGACTTGTTTGCAGTGCCTGATTTACGGCAGGTCATTCGGGGCACGGGCCCAGGGCACCTGATTTTTAGGACCCTCAAATGCTGTTGAAAGTTTTTCATTTATTGTCCGAAATCTGATGTAGTCTTAACATTTAATTGAATTTTACGCTTAATTCTACATTCCATTGTGTTCGTATTATATTTTTATAACATCGTATATTTTGTCTGAAACATCCGTATTTAATTACTTTATTATAGTGAATATTTTCTTTCATCTTTATGACTTTAAAAATATATTATATTTTTAATTCTTATTTAATCCTGTTCTCCTGTTCCTGTTCTCGTCCATTTTTTTTTGGGGGGGGGGGGGGGTGAGCGTAAATGTTAGGCGGCAGAGCCCCTAATATTTTAAATAATTGTAGCTTGGTATCCGTGGAAAATTTATTATTAGTTGTTGCAAACTTTATCATTCCAGATATTCGTATATAGACTTGCATAGGAAAACATAATAAGCGCCATACAATTTATTATAAAACGTCTACTCATTTAAATGTCATAATTGTGAAATAATCAATTAAAAGTAAATTAATGATTATGAAATTAAATTCTTTAATGTATATTTTAAAGTAATTATTAAAGTCAATAGTGGCCATCTTAGTAAATACCTTTTCCAATATATATGTATTTTACTCAATCCCACTGTAAGCATCGATGCAAGGCAGTCCCCGTAAGTGTCTGTGCCCAGGGTGCCTAAATTTATAAATCGGTTCCTGCTTGTTTGAACTATTACTGCTAGGGTTAGCACTTCAAGCGTTCTCGTGTTTTGTTAAGCTTGGTATTTAAGACATTTTTTCGTAAAAAAAAAAGATTTCGATTTTTTCGTACTTTCAGCGTTTTTTATTCTTACAAGGGAACCACTTTTGGTGCTGCTTGCACCTATCATTGAGACCTGGTGCATTTTAAAGCCCCCATATTAGGAAGTTTGAGAATCGAAAAACATTTTCTGTTAAAGTCATATATTTTATTTTACAGCAGCATAACTTTCTGAAAATGCAATTTTCAAAACCACTTATCGGACTATTAGCATTTTTTAAAGAAAATTATTTAAAAATACAAATTAGTCAACAATAAGAATAAAATATTGAAAAAAAGTTTAAAAATTCCATCAAGAAACTACAAAATTAATTTTGAAAAATTACAACATTATGTTCATATTTTTGGCGGGAGAAAAGTTGACGTTTTCTTTTTTTTTTTTTCTTAAGTAGAGCTTACCGGCAACGCTATCCAAATGTCATAGCTGCTTGTCATGTGTGAGTGAGCAGTGGTTTGAACTTCGCTAGAAATGTAATGTCCGACCTAATTAGGCACAGAAAATTTTCTAAATTGTACAAAAACATTAATTTACTTTATGATTTCTTTTACCAAAAGACACAACGTTTAATACAACAAGGTTTCATTTTAAACATTCGAAACTTTATTCTACCTAACTTCAAAAGAAAATAGTTTGCTTATTTTGTATTTAAAAAAAAAAAAAATAGTTTTCAATGATCTTGAAAGCCTTTAACAGATAAATATTTACTATTTATACATTTATCGTCTGCATAGAAAAAAAAACTAATTCTTGTTTCTTATGCTATTATCAAACAAATCGCAATCTGATTTAATTCTAATATATACTATACACTATACACTGAGGGTTAAAGCAGGCGAAAAATGTGTAGATCCATATTTGGCGACTTAACTTACTTTCGGTGTAAATAAACAAATAAAAATCCAATAATAAAAAAAATAAAAGTATAGAAATATATACAAAATATGATTTTAACAGAGAAATTTTATCGGTTCTCTAACTTTTATGTATAGGGCTACAAAATGTATCAGGTCGCGATGCTAGGTGCGAACAGCATCAAAAGTGGTTCCCTTGCTAGCCCTCAATTCTATCATCTATATTAATTTTTACATAAAAAGAATCAGCGTGGTCCAAAACACACGCCGAAGAAGTTTTGTGTATCAATTAATATCAACTATTTCTGAGTACATTTGGCAGCTGGTAAAGTTAATAATCTCAATTCATGGGTACTATATGAATTCACTGAACAGCAAAATAAACGTCGATTTGAAAATTGCAGTAATCTTCTGTTCCTGCATTAATCTTTTGGGCGACGCGCCCACTTACTACATACGGAATTTCTTTATGTACTGATTTCAATAGCACACGACGAACTAATTTAAGGGGGTCCGGGACACATTTTCAAATAATTTTTATTTATTGAGTTAAAATTCTGAATTTTTCGTGATGGTTAACCATATCATTTGTAAACAAAATCACATGATAAAACTTCTCATATATATATTTTTTTAATTTAAAATTTATTCAAAAAGTGGGATAATTTAAAATCGTTAAACTCAAAATATTATTAAGAGAATTTCAATTTTTTTTCATTTAAATAAACAGAAATATATCTGTTTTAATTTGGATTCAGCATTTTTAGAATTATTGATTAAAAAAAATTAAAAATATTTAACGAAAAAATTTCAAAAAAAAAAATGATGCAACTTTTTTTTTAAAATCATATTTTCAAAAGTAAGAATTTTTCTCAAATTTCCTGAATTAAAATTAAAGTAAAACAATTGAAAAGGACATGTTACAAATTTGAACCATTTATCTTTAACGGTTCATGACTTATAAAATACGAGAAATAGTGGAAAAGCCCATCATCAAGAAAAACGCATTTTTACAAGAATTCGTTTCCATGACAGCCATTGCTTGAAAGCTAGATTTTTAAAACAAATCAAAACGAAAAAAAATAACATTTCTTGTTCTAATTAAGATAGAAACATGATTTAAAAGTCATTTTAAGCAGAAAAAAAAACAAAGAAATTTTTAATGAAATAAAATGTTTTTACAAAATTTGAATATTTTTGTGTCCCGGACCCCCCTTAAGTAGAAAGCAATCAGAAATCTTGAAAAGACAGAAAGTGGCTTTTTTTTTAAAAATTTCATTGCATCTAAAAATGCCGTTTTTCTTTCTAACCGGGATGGAAGCACTAGTAAACCACTGGCAGAAGTGTTTGAATGCCAGAGTATAGCCTATTTTGTATAAAAGAAATGCGTGTCTATAGCGATATTCTGTTTTATTTTTTTTTACCATAACTCTGGCATTATCTTCCTTACAAAAACATAATATTACCTCTTGTTTTTTACAGTTGCAGTGCTGTGGGGTCGATGACTTCAATGATTGGAACAGAAATTCACATTTCAACTGTTCAAGTCAATTTTCGCCTTTATGTAATTCAGTTCCACCATCTTGCCGAAAAAATAAGGTACGGTAACTTGATAGTCATGATAAAAATGTAATTAAAATTATTTCTTTGCATGTTATCATTATTAAGACGTTCACACTCTAAAATTGGGAGGGGTGAAAAGTTCACTCTTTGAAAGAGTGACAGGCATTTGCACTCTGTTTGGAGTGCATTTTGTAAAAATACACTCCTTAAAGACTGGAATTTTCCACTCTGTAGAAAGGAGTGAAATATCTCACTCCGTCATCGGGAGTGAATTAGTCACGCCTGAAAGAGTGACTTACGTATGCATTGCTTATTACCCAATCAGAACAGCAAGGCGACATTGCCCTTATAAGATAAGAAAAATGATGACTTTTTTGTCCGCCATCTTAGGATTAACAGATTAGGATATCATCAAAATGACTCTTTATGGAACACATTAAGGTAAGTCTTATTTAATTTTAACCATTTATTCGTGTAGATAGATGATTATGAGCTAAATAGTTGTATGTTGTATAGAAAAAGATTGATCGTGGAGTGTTCTCCTGAATTGTATTCCTAGAAACTTGATTTCCTAGAAAAGTGATTGTCTATTATATTTCTTCATGTAGCGGTTTGAAATATACAGTAAACTCTGTCTAAGGCGAAGTCGATCGGGACCGAGGAAATTTTCCGTAGTAGACAATATTCCGCCTTAGACAAATTTTACTTTATGTCTATGGATTCGCAGGGACTTGAAAATCTTTCCGAGTTAGACAGGTTTCCGTCTTACACAGAGTACACCTTACAGAGAGTTTACTGTAATTGTTTTAACAATTGAATAGCACACAATGCTTAGCAAAAAATAATCAAAATTTCATTAGTTCAGCCAATGTGAATAATAAAAAAAATGAGTGTAAATATATTTTATTCTTCGCATTCAGTACTGTGATCCTACTTTGCCAACGATTGAAAAAAAAGTTTTATCTGTTTCGTTTGCAAGGTTGACTCAGAAGATCTGGATATTTTCAATTCATCGCAGACACGATGAAAACATTATAATTTGCCGTTCTATGAGATTTTTTTTTTGTTGTTGTTGTTATTTATTACTGATTTCTAAAGGCGACAACTTGGACTTAGAGTATACACTAAGAGTATTTATCATCATTATTACTGTTTCGGAGTTAAATATGACATTTAATGATTATGACATTACGAAAAGATATATTATTTTTTTTTAATTGTATTTAAGCATTTCTTTACGGTTTATAATTTTAAAATTTCGAGACTGAGTAATATGAAAAAAATAATTGTAGACATTCTGCATCTGTTATTAAATTTCCTTATATTTTAAACGCATTTTCAACGTTTTTGATACGCTTAATTTTTGGCACTAAAAAATAAAACGTGATATTTAAGCATTAAAATAAAATGTTTTTATGCCTGTTTTGAAGTTTATCGATAAGACTGCTTTAGTATATTTTTAAAAAAGTTCACATTTATTACATAATGCAGGACTGAATATTTTTTTAAAGAAATTAATAACTACCTGTTTACATTAAAATGTTTTTCAAACAATAAGAACATTTCACATCAAGTCATTTACTTTATTTTTATTAAAATTCATACAGATACAAATAAATGTAATGTGTTTATTTTTATATTTATTTTTTTCTATTTTCTAGGCCAATCTTTTCCTGTAAAACATATAAAATCTATTTTGCTCATATTCACAAAATACAATATCTACAGGAATAAAAAAAATTAAATTAAATATGGCTTACCGAATCGTTTCATTAATAAGTACTGTATTAATTCCATTTTTCAGCAATAATGGTCGAAAATTAGAAATCATGATTAAGTTAAGGAATATGTTTAAAAGAAAAATATGTACATATTCTAGAGAACTTAAAATTTAGATCCCATGATCATATTAAAACAAAAACAAATCACAGCGGATAAAAAAAAAAAAAAATTACACATTCTTAATATTTAAATCATGCTTAGAACTAACTCATTTAAAAAAGATGCGAGTTTATAAACATTGTTTTGTAAGTGAACAAATTACAAACATTTTATAACATTTTTATAACAATATTTTATAACATTAACATTTTTACATTGCTATTTTTGGGACTTTGCAAAAATAGCAATAATTCACGGAAAAAGTACGGTAAAAATGATAGGAATTTATATTTAAAACAAATTTAAAATGGAATCAAGCATTGTTAAACATGTAACATCCACCTATTAAATAGTTATTTAGGATAGATGTGCCAGTAATGGACACCCCTTGATGTTTTTTGTTCATACAAAAATAACTAATAAACATTTAGCTTTAATTATTTTTTTTATAATTCCCCCTTGCATGTTTTATAAAACTGGGTTATGTTGACACTTTTAATCAAACCAATCAGGAAGCAGAAAATAATGTTTCAAAGTTTCGCTGTTTTTCTGTGAAAATCTTAATGAAGAGGCTAAGAGCTGGCTTCGTTTAATTAATTTATATATTATTTATTCTCTTGCAAAATTTGAATGTTTTTGTTTGAGTAGCAATAAAAAACTTAGAATTTTATATACTAAAGGCCATTTATAAAATTTCATTTATTTTTAAGGTTTTAAGAGGGGGTGTCCATTACTGCGATGGTTAATTAGTCATTTTCCTGTAATGGACATCCCATGTAGACACTGCTAAAAATGCAATTTCAATAATGTTTATAGTGCATAAAATATTTTGGCTTAACTGCAAAGCTAAATAATCAAATTTAATTTTTAAATTATACTTACCAAAATGTAATAACACCAAAACTTTTATGAATAGCTGCTTTTAAGTTATTTTATGTGATTAATAAAATTTAAATATCTTATTCTTTATTTTATGTATATGTAC
>OZ010796.1:217384329-217443196 GCA_963932465.1 Maratus speciosus | reverse complement strand
TAAATCTGCAGATCAGTGGCCTCAAACATCAGTTCTACAGTTTTATTTTGAAATTATTTTATTTAGTATTTAAAATATTCAACTCATAATATCATTTCTTTCATATTTGTAATATTGATTATTATAAATGATATATCAGGTAGTCTCTGAAATATTTATATTCCTTATAATTGTTTAAAATAGTGAGACAAAACTAAACACTAATAATATTCCAAAACGTTTTTTTAATTGCCTTTTTAAATCCCCCACTGTTTCAATAATTTGATAGCTGTAATTATCTATTTAGTATTTTAAACTATCCATCTAAAATAATTAAAACATATATCTTCTGATAATTAAAATAATGGATGTAAACAGTAAATGATTATCACAAATATTTATTAATTACTGGTATCGTAATTGTTAAATTTATGTGAAAATAACTATTTTGTTTCATTAGTGTGTATTCATTAAATTCTGGTCCTAAATACAGTTATAAAAGCAATTATATTTATTACGTTATATGGGATGTCCATTACTGGGCATTTGAGTGTTTTGATATATTTCTGTTATTTAAAATTAAATTTTGATTCATATTGGGAAATGGGACTATAAGAATGGTTAAATATTGTTGATAGGTTAATATAATATTGAAAAAACTGGAATATAATAATTATAACTATTAATAAAGAAATATTTTAAAAGAAATTCTTTAAAGGTGTCCATTACTGGCACATCTACCCTATAAAACTCTAAAAGAAATATCTTTATAGGGCATGCAATAAAAGCAAACACAAAGGATAAGATTGGAAT
This sequence comes from Maratus speciosus, assembly GCA_963932465.1. Lineage (NCBI taxonomy): Eukaryota > Metazoa > Arthropoda > Arachnida > Araneae > Salticidae > Maratus > Maratus speciosus. The sequence continues at coordinate 217,442,404 of OZ010796.1, read as the reverse complement.
AAAATATATAGGTTATTTCTGTTAGTAATCCAATTTAAATTCACGTGTAACTTTAACTGAATTTTCCCTTAAAAGTTCAATTAATGTTTCAAACTATGAATTAAATAAATATTCCTAACAAAGTATTTTATTCCAATCTTTACCACGCTTGCGTCTATTTTCATTGCATGCTGTAAAATATGTGATTATTTTAAAAGCAGCATAAATGAGAGAAAAAAAATTGACTCCATAAAAAATGAACACTCACTCCTATGAAAGAGTGACTATTCACTACTACCAGGGGTGAAAAACCGCACTCCTTTTGCAAGAGTGAATAGTCACTTCTCCGAAACAGTGGTTATCCACCCCTGTTTAGAGTGAATATTCACTTCTCAGGAGTGACTATTCACTCTTTCATGGAGTCAAATTTTCACTTTTGCTCAGAGTGAATAGTCACTCTAAAGAGGTTGGGCATATTTTGACTCTGCGATTCAAAATACTGCGATTCAAAATAGAGTGACTATTCACTCCGGAGGAGTGAATAGTCACTCCTTTTTATTTAGAGTGCATATTATTTAAAAAATAAAAAATTACGTCTTAAAATAAACTAGTGAAAAATTATTTGTAAATTTCAGAATTACAAAAGGATTATGCGCTGCACTGGTGTTCTTCGTGAGACTATACAAGTTTTTTACAACCTTTCGAATTACAAGGTATGAATACTTTTTTACTTGAATACATTTTTATATTTTTTTAATACTTCATTGCTTAGTTCTTATGAAATTAGTCACTTCTAACTTCACTGCGAAACCTCCCATAATTGCGCAAAGTAATTAGAGTTTTGAGAGTAACATTCCTTCAATTTAAAACGATTTTCAAATTTTACAGTGCATCAGTATTTAATTGGAAATGTTTTGAAAAAGTTTCTGAAAGAATGAAAAATACAAAAAAATGTTAGGTGTATTGGGTAATCATAGATAAAGTTTTATATTGAAACCCTTATAAAATTAAAAATGCAGGAAGAAATTCTTCAAACTTGGAAATATTATAAAAGAGGCCATGGGATTTGTATATACTACAAAAAATATTAAATAATAATAATAATAATAATACTTTGTTTTGAAAACTTCTTTTCCCTTACTATTGGCATCATCATTTGCATTCAATTATGGTATAAGCATAAATGAGCAAAATACATTTTGTAGAGACAGGTAATAAACGCATTAGCAGAATCATGCCACAAAGTTACTGTAACGTAGAAGTCTTTAAACTGCGAGCTGTCACTGTTTAAGAATAGAAAAATTATATAATGAAGGGAATTTGGTGATTAAACAAGGCGAACGTTAACCTCGGAATATGTGATGGAAAACGATTTTCAGGCAAAAAAAAAATAATAAAGGCTTTTAATCTAAAGACTGGCCATTAAAGTTTTAAATGGGAACCCACCAAATTCTTTAAAAAAACTGAGTGTAAAAAGTGATGATATTTTTAAAATCTAGGCGAATATTTTATTTCTTTTTTCAAAGTCAATCATCTTTATTCGTTTGCAGTTTATACTAAATGCATATTAAATTAATTATTTTAACAGGCACATAGCTAATTCGGAAAGCGGATGAGATAAACCAACATTAACAAACATTAATAAATCGCATTTATAAATACAAACAATATATATTTTTCTCAAATTCTAGCAATCTTTTACATTTTTTGTTTTTCAAATGTGAAACACATTTTTACAAGTGACATCATTTTTCATCATATTTAAAGTACTTATTTTATTTTTATTCCTTTATTTATTTATTTTGCTCTTTGTAATTTATTCGTTAACAGGTTCCAACGGATACCCTTTTCCAAAAAGGCTGCATAGAGGTGTTGGACATATTCCGTTATACTCTCGGATTTTTTTACTTGAAATATTCCGCGATTTTGGTTTTACTTTCGGTAATGTATATTTTGTTTTTATTTACTTTAACATTTAATCGCAAAGCAAAATCTGCAAATATCCTACTGAATTTGTTTCAACCGTTTTTATCAAAAACATATGTATTCAAGATATTTGTAATGTTATGTTTATGCAGTGATAAATTTAATATCAATTATTTCAACTTTTGCGTACAACTGTGATCTACCCGTCAAATATTGTAATGTAATTAAGTTATACTTATCAATTTATAACTACGCTCAAATCACATTATGGAGAAGGTGAAATGCAATACAAAGCCTAGTATATACACAGAAATTCAGGGAAATAGATTGTTTAATATTATGCTTAATAACATTTCAAAATCATATTTCTCTGCGTTTCAAATCATTCACAAATCAGCATCGGTTAAACCGGACTTTTTTTTTTTTTTTTTTAACAATCTCTCTCTAATCACAACATATTATAAAGAAGTACCTACCGGTATAAAGAAACATCTTCACGTTGCCTACTTTCAACAAAAAGTTCTTTAACAAAAGTTTCAACTAACTGACAGTAGGGGAGACTGAGGTCTAATGGACTACGGTAGGCTAACGGAACAAATGGATCTTCTCACAAAATCAAATAGTTAAATGTTCGGGCTTTTGCAATAGATAGCAATAAGAGCATTACACAAGCACATGTATTGAATTTCATTCCTTTACGTGGTTGCAAAGGAAAGCTGCGAACAGACTAGAGCCTGCTACAGCAGCCCCTTTGTCGCTCCCTTTGATGTGGTCGGTTTTCTAAAGCGCATCCAGGGAAGACAAATCCACGAAAAGGAATCCCTGGCATGTTTATGACACCCCTTTATTTTGTTGAGACTTCCGTTTTATGTGTTGATGACCACAGAGCCTTGGGAAAGAAAGCCCAGGGAAATAATTTATGATTTTCGTACTAAGACTTATCTAAAAGCAGCCTAAAAAGCAAAATATTCTTAAGCCTAACGGTCAGGAACTTTTAGTGTGTGCACATATTTAATAAATAATTGTTTTAATAAAGTATTAATTCTATTTTTAACAATATTACATACGATTATGAAACTTTTAAGGGAAATTTATAAACACTTCAAGGTTTGAAAGGACGAAAATTGACTAAAGATTTGTCATGAAATAAGAGCTCCGTAATTAATTTAGACTAGTACTTCCTTTTTGCATTTATTAACCATTTGGAAAAATGGTTATTGTCCCCGGTCAAGGTAGGAAATCAAAAACATATCTGAAGCTTTTTATTAGTTGAATCCGCATTTTATTCGTTTTCTGATTGGTCTATACAGTAATCTGTATTTTCCCCTTACTTTCAAGAGAGATGGATACTTCTGTTGCCACTATGACAAAAAAGTAATAAAAACTACAAAAAAAAATTAATAACTCAGAAACAAATTGAGATACAGCTTTCAAACAAATTGCATTTAAAAGTACATTTTTTTTCTCTATACGACGGTGTAAAAAGTAATATTGTGGAATGTTTAGAAGTTTAAGAATGAAATTTCATTTAAAATTGGTCCAGGAATATTAATGTTTAATCCACGGCGTACGTAATGTATGACCAGCTCCGTAGAAGTTTAAAAATTTACAGTACCGAAAAAAGGAAACCATGGCGTACGTAATGTATGATCAACTCCGTGCAATTTTTTATGTCTTAAATTTTAGTCTTTGAAAAAATCATTTTCCAAATGGTCGTTGTAATTTGTTAAATTGCATTTTTTTTTATTTTTTTATGTTTTATAAAATTAAAAAATATTTTTATAATTGTCGAAAACAACAGCAAAGGTTTTAATATTATATGGCAAAATTAATGTTACAAAACTACTTTTCCCATTATTTATAAGTCCAGGTTCCGTATTTTGGAATTGTCATTTCTTTTTAGACTGCTTATTATGATATATATACATACATATATATATATATATAACAACAAAAATTCAAAGCCATAAAAATTTGTAATATTTTTGTTATAATTTCAAATTTTTTTGTTTGTTTGTTTTATATATATATAATATTTGTAAAAAAAATAATTTCATTTATTTAAAAAAGAAACATATAAATACGTTAATTTTTTCAAAAGTTGTCGTGGCAAAACCTCTGAAAAACAGCGTTTCAAGATAATTGAGGTTAAGGTAGGTCGCACACTGAGGCGACACATGCAACATATTCCACGACTTCAGGGGAAAAAGCAAGTTTAAAACGGCTTTCTCCTTTGTTTCGACTGTTTTTTCTCCTATGTCGCACTAAGAAAATTTTTTGTAGAAATTTAGTCGAATCGGGCCAGATCTGGCCAAACTTTTAGTTTTTAGACAGGGCCACCAGGGTTTGGAATTTTCGGCCCGTGTTGCTCGCATCTATTTCTGTGTTTGACGTAGTAAGTTGAAGTTTTTGCTAGATGCCATGGTTTTTGCATATGTACCCCGTGACTTCGTTCTTGAGCCTTATTCTGCGCCTCATTCGTACCGAAATGTGCAAAACAAGTCTTTAGGCGCATTTCCAGATGTACAGGTACAAAATAAGAACACAATATTTGCACGTACCTGACGAAGTGCGGAAGCCGCTAAGGCAGCGAAGTAAACTGAAATTAACACTTTCGGTACAGGTTTGTACAAATATTTACCTGTGGACTACTTCTTTTTTTCTATTCGTACCCCTTTTTGATATCTAATCTATGCAATATACTGACATTAAAAACTTTCAAGCAAAATCTACCATAAAAAAAAGAACTTTTTGTAAAATGTGGTACCATTGAATATAAAAATAGTCCCCAGTACTGGCTCGTACCGAAAGGGTCCAGAGCCTACACTAGATATGTGAAGACACTCGCACGCTAATGTTAAATCTATGAAAACGTTCTTTTGAAATTTCTCGCTTACATTTTAATATTCCTAAAGGATATTTTTTGCATAGGATAGCTGAGGTCGGTCTCTAACCGGGCTAGTTTTTACTTTTTAGATTTTAGTTGCAATTTTTTTCCCCATAAAGTTACTTTCACTTTCGGATCCGGTTCTGAAAGTGAAGGTAGCCTCAGTAAAAAAAAAAAAAAAAAATCTGCAACCAAAACCGGAAAAGTGAAAACTAGATCGGTAACCTTAGCTATTCTATGCAAAAAAAAAATCATTTAAAAATATTAAAATACAGGCGAGAAATTTGTAAAGGGCGGCTCTGGCAAAGGTAGGTTCTTAACCCCAGAGAAAATGACAGATCTTCTTGCTGGAGGACATTTTCAACATCTTTTGTTATTTTTTTATTATGTAAAAAATTTGTCAAAAAAATTTCCTTGTTCCGGGTTCCATTTAAAAAACTCACCTTGTATAATAATGCTAGTACTGATCTAACTCTTGAAATTGGCTACTTAGGAAACATTTACGTTTAATTAATGTAACCTATTAGATCCCATTAGATCCCGGTTCACAAATTAAGGTTATTTCCATTTCACTAATTAACCTATGACTAACGTATTTTATCTATTAATAGAAAACTGTTCAAAGTAATTTTCTGTTAAAAAAAAAAAAGGCTAGAATTTTATAATTTACACTTTCTACAGTATAAGATGCAAAACGTTACCCGTTAACTCACAGTTTTTCCTGTGATCATCCGCTAGGTGTCAGATTATCTCTTGGCTATTCCTTGGCGTGTAGAAAATATTTATGATGTTGGTCCTGTGATAAGTTATCAATGGTTCTAGTTACAGATAATGGTTATGTTATTGAAGCTTGAATAAGCAATTTTAATGTCTTCAAACTTTTAGCTGAGGCAGGCCCGTGCGCAGGATTTTCAAAATTTCGTTAATATTAATGAGTGGTAAGCATTTTTTTAAGTTTAGTTTTTTATTTTAATATGTTAGATGCTCCCACGTTCACACATCCCTTCCCGGAAGTCCACCGCAGTGAGATAAAATGCACTGGATTAATTTTAACACAATTATTTTTAATTGGTAAATAAAGCATAGTAGATGTAAATTTCCGACTGGGCGAAAAATGTCCGAACCAGGGAGCTGGGTAAAAAATTTCCACCAGATTCGTCCGGGATAACTCAGTTGGTAGAGCATTGGCGGCTTCAGCCAAGAGTTCTCTGGTTCGAATCCTGGCCCGGATATTTTTCGCCCAGTCGGATAAAATGCCTTTATAAATAGCTTCTTTTTGGTTCTATAAAACTTTACTAAATAAATACAAAAGAAAGATTAGTCTAAATTAATCCACGATAAAATATTAGTCAATTTTCGTTATTTCAAACCTTTGTAGCCCCTTAAAGGAAGTCGGATAACTTAAACAGTTTTAAAAATACATTGCACATTTGAGCTAATATTAATAAATCTTATTATTATGACCATTATTATAAGTTTTTTTTCAGGTCCAGTTTTTTATATATCTTATCTCTAATTTGCAGTTTTTGCTCATCGGCATCCAAAAGGTAGTAAGACGAATTTTACGTGGTGTTGAACTGACTAAAATTAGTAAAGAAACCCAGACGATGGATCGTCCAATCCTATTCGACCCTGTACCACAAAAGAACATTCATGACGCAGACTAAGATGAATGGTTCAACAAGTTCTAAATATTTTTAGTCGAACTAACTTCAGTTTTATCTTTTCAATTTCAGACAATGAATTTTGTAACAAAGCCTATGGAACAATGTTCTCCCAGTCAATGTGTTTTCCTTTTTCCAATCCCTGTACTTTTAGTAAATAAAGTCTTGAATTATAGAATTCAGAAACTAAGTCAATATTTTGTCTTTAGGAAGAAGTGAGAATTGTAGAAAAAGATGAAAAATAATGTCAGTTTTAACTAAGGATCGACTGAAACTGAATTTCGGTAATATTCCTGTTTTTGGCCGAAATCGAAAATGTCCAAAAAATTTTTAAAGTAATTAATACATACATAAATATACATAACTATTGATTAATTATACGGGTTTATTAAATATGCATAATTATTAATTAATTATACGCGTGGCCCAAGTTGGGTCTCTGTGCCTCTGACCAAAACTTTTTATTTTCATATAAAATAAAATGAAATTAATTCATCAACGACACAGAATGATTTTCTAATTATATGAATTTCACCTAAATAAAAAATGTTTTAGGTATACATATCTTTTTATATATATATTTATATTTTATAATGATTTTTGTAAATGTTCATCTGTTATGCTAGAACTTTCACATAGAGTATTCGAAACACTCTTGTGGTCTCATACTAAAAATGTTCCATTACTGTTAAGTCTGCAGTTTTTAATGAGCACGTGAAAAGAGTCTTCAAAGTTTAGCCATATATGCATTACTTGCTTTATAATTTGCACTCATGACTGATAATTATTGACAGTGAAGTTCATAACAATAAATAAAGAGAGTCTCATTTGAACCGATACAGCTCAAATCAATGAGTACTGTTGAAAATTTTCGGAAGAAAACATGTTTTTTTTTGGAATACAGATAGTTTCGGTTCGTCCGAATTTTGGACAGCATTTTCGCCAAAAACGAATTTTCGGCGAAACTCTGATTTTGGGCCAAAAACAAAACCGAATTTTCGGCCGATCTCTAGTTTTAACACTTTCCAGCATAATTGAAAGGTGTTTATGAATTTGGTTTGTCTGTCTGACTGGCCGTCTGGCCATGCTCTAACTAGCGTAAAAATACTCGTATTGACATGTCATTTTTATAGTTAATGAGACTCACTATAGAATGCTCGCTACTGAAAGTGGAACATGTAGCATTTATAGCTCGTGCTCAGCGACACACAAAAAATTTTGTTACATTATGGTCCATGGGGAAATATCGATTCAAGACAATTTTATTCAAATTGCTTATTTAGATATCTCATCTCAGTGTAAGAAAAAAAGAAATTTCCTAATAATATTCAATTAGTGTTAGAAATTGTTTCATAATCTATGACTGATGCATGATTTTTTGCTCTTGTTTATTATTAATATAATTTATCGAAAGTGAAAATCACGTTTTTTTAAATGCTCAGATACTGCAAAACTATTACAAATCTTTGTAGAAAAAGTTTCAATTTCTAGTTGTCTCATTAGCCATTACCGTTGACTACGAATTGAGACTGTAACAGCAGTCGAATCATATTTAGCGATAAATAAGTTGAAATTGTTTTCATTCGTTAATTTAATATTATAACCCTCACCTTCCCTGAGTAACGATTAAAAAAAAAAATTATAAGTGTTCGATTTAACGTTATATGGCGTAGTTTCGGACGATGTAATAGCCAATCAGATAAATAAAATAGAAAACTTTTTAGATGAATAACATAAAAATATTAAAAATAAGCACTACGAATTCGGCATATAAAACTGCTTAAATAAAAATATACACATAATTTTATGTGAGGTGTTAAGGCTGTTCTCAACTGCTCTGCTCAACAAGCGCAAAACATTTTTGACACATTTACAAATTCATTTTTTAACGGAAAGATATAAAAATGGAAAGCCTGACAATGGAAGCGATTTGGAATCGAACTGTGTTTTCCATTTTTGGATCAATAAATTACCAATTGATTTATAAGATTTTGATCACGTGACACGACTTTTTACTCCCTTTATTGACTGGATTTTCTTCTTCCGTTCGGAAGTTCGGTTCAAAATGCCAACTTTGACAGTATTTTCTGAAAGATCTATTGCGTTTACAAGAAAACGGAAAAAACAGTTCGATGACATAGTTTCTGAATAACAACACCTTCTATTTTCATGTGTTTCCGAACAAAAATGAATTAAAACTTATGTCAGAAAGTTGACCCTTTGTATTTGAGAACAGCCTTAAAATCTTACTCACAGTTCGTCAGCTTTTAACACATAAAATATTAAATTAAGCATAGATTTTAGAAATATCTTGAGAGCATAAGAGACAATAAACATTTTTTAAGAAGAGTAAGAAAAAAGGAATTAAACATATTAATTTCCTGAGGATGCTTATTTTATGATGAATAATGCTATTCTTTCCTTTCCAGTTGCCACATCTTAACAAGAAAGAAAAAATTATGCGTCAAGCATAGACTATGAAACACTTTCCAAGAGATTCAGAATAATGTAAGAAAACGGCACCATTTAATAAGTTGAAATAGGATGTCTAATTCAACTATATGGAAGCGCATAACACATTCGAAAACCCAATTCCAGCAATTCCCATCTATAATTTCAAAATTATCCGAATTTTTGTATCAGCCCTGTATATGATATATAGATTGTATGTATGTATTAACTACATGCATGCAAAAATTAGTTCAGTTAGGAAATACATATCTCAGTTGAAAATTCCCCTTCCGCAATTTCCACTAATAAAGAGAATGGTACGTGAATTCTTGTATATGAGGTATAGAATTTATATACAACGAGTAATATGCAAAAAATTAGTTATATTTAAAAACGCATACCGAAATTAAAAACGCACTTCCAGCGAGTATTGCTCAAAGACAGTACTGTAACCTATTTCTTTTGTGTGTCCTTGTAAATGAACGACAAATACTATGAATGCCCTATCTATCGTAATCATCTTGTAGTGAAATTCAGTGAGTTATAGCAATTTCAGTGCATTTGAAATAGTGTAATGTCAGCAAAATATTCTGCAAACGATTTTTCCCTATAGACCATAATGTAACGGAATTCTTTTGAGTGCCCCTGTAAACAAACTATTAATGCTACACTTCATATACAATACCAAACATGCCATGGTAAGCATCATTAACATACATCAATTGCATGAAAATCCGAATCTATTTACGTAAGTTAGAGCGCAGACAGACAGACGACGAGACGGACAGACAAACCTTTTCAACACTTTTCAACAACATTCAAACATTCATAATACGACTTTTGTAACACTTTTCAACTTTGTTGGAAAGTGTTACAAAAGAAACAGAGCAAAAAGTATAATTTTTCTCATACTTTCTATAAATTAAGCTTAAATCAATACAGTGAATTGGAGGTCTGCACGGGCCGACATTTCAAGGCCCGGGCCCGGCCCGACTGAGAGAAAAAAAATTCGGCCCGGCCCGGTAGAAAAGTTAAAAGTTCGGCCCGAGCCCGGACCGTAAAAAATTTATTGGCCGGCCCGGCCCGAATAGCTAAAAGTTCGGCCCGAGCCCGGCCCGGCCTGAAAAAAAGTTAAAACCTCGGTCCGAGCCCGACCCGGCCCGAGTGAATTTTTACAAAACATTGATTTTTACGTCGATTTTGTTAAAAATTTGTCTCGTACGAGGAGTTCAGGCCAAAAATATTTATCTTAACTTTTCTTTTCATGTGTATAATCTTCATTTTTATAGAAGTGCCACAGGGTGCGATAGTTATTTTTTTAATGAATCTCTGTTTCTTGTATGTAAATGTTTCAGTTATCATTAATATTGTTAATCCATATTCCATGTATTGAAGTATTAAAAATCTGAAAAATGCTATACAGTGAAATCTAAGATGGAATTGCATAGAAAAGAAAAAAAATATGCGTTATGGACAAGTTCTCTTTCTTAGCAAGTGTAAATGTATTATCTATTCTTTTCTTACGTAGTAGTATATTAATGTGGCATGGATCAACACGTTTTTCAATTTAAAACAAGATTCCGTCATAGACAGGTTCTTTTTCACACGTTTTACTATATTTTAATTTAACTATATTTTAATAAGCGTAGAAATCTACTATTCCTAAAGAAGGATGGATATGAATGCTTAGTTGTAGAATAACGGCGATTTAAAAATGTATGCATTTTTTTTTTTTTTTTTAATTGTGCCAAGCCTATTTTTACTGACCTTTGAACGGACTAGGCCACGCCAAGACAATGATTTTCATACGGGCTGGTTCAAAACTAGGAATGAAAATTTTTGGCCGTGAAGATTAGGAATGAAACCAGTACCGGCTCTGTGCAGAAAAATAAGTTAGGCCCGGCCCGGCACGAACCATCAGGAAAAAAGTAAGGCCTGAGCCCGGCCCGTAAAGAGTAGTGACTAAGCCCGGCCCGGCCCGAGTCTTCAGAAAAAAGTATGGCTCGGGCCCGGCCCGGCCCGAGTGCCGGGAAGGAAAATAGGCCCGAACCCGGCCCGTGCAGATCTCTACAGTGAATATTCAATAATTAGAGGCCACACCAAATTAACGTGTTGTAATGGAAAGTTTTTGGAACTTGGTTTTAAAAAAGACTAGTTTTACATTTATCATTTAAACTTAAAATTCTTCTTTAGTTTTTAAAATTCTGTTTATTCCTTCTACATTAAAATGTGTTTCAAACCTCTTTTCTTCACTTTTTACATGTGCATTTACCTTCTTAGAAATATTTTGCAGTATTTTAGATAGACTGTCCCAAGAGATTCAGTGTTCAACGAATGCATCCCAGGTCAGTGAATTCGAATGCAGGTGCGTTTGCGGTTTTCAATAATCAAATGTTTTCAGTAGAATTCCAAACAACTACAAAAACGTTTTGATATGCAGAAATGCTTGGTTTTTAATTTCGTGGAAAAACTTTCTTTTTTGTTTGTGCCAGGCGCAGTAACTGCATTGTTATAGCAGTAATTTTAATCTTTTATGAAAGTATAAGGAATTGCAGCTTTCCTGTTTATACGCTTTTGATTTACCGGTAAGTTTTATACCTAAGTGTATATTTTCTAAAATAACTATTAGCTATTTTGCAAGGGAATATTAATCGCATTTTTTTCCCATAAAGTAGTAACTTCTAATAAACATAGTAAGTTTATAAATGTTTCTATGATAATTTCAACTTACTGTAAATTCAAATTATTTTTAAGCGGATTCATCAGCGTTAAACATTCAAAAAATCTGTTTTCTATTTTTTAACACATTCCAACAGAGTTGAAAAGTGTTTATGAATTCGGTTTGTCTGTCTGTCTGCCCGCCCATGCAGTAACTCACGTAAATATAGTCCGATAGACCTGAAATTCATAGATGTTATTGGGTATCACTATGGCATGTTCGGCATTGAAAATGAAGTGAATAACGTTCACGGTTCATTTACAGGGGCGCTCAAAAGAATTCAGTTACATTACGGTCCATGGGGGAAAATCGCTTACGGTGTATTTTAACGATGTTACGCTATTCTAAACATACTGAATTTTATATATATCACTAACGTGTCTTACACGGTGCTTACTGCAGGACATAATGTGTATAGAATGTACTGTTCATTTACAGGGGCACACAGAAGAATTTGGGTTCAGGAGAAATTAAACTATTGCAGCCTATGAGCAATAACTGCTGGAAGTGCATTTTAAGTTGTAGTACGCTTTTCTAAATTTAACTTTTTTAAAAAAATATTAGTTGGTGAGGGTAAATTCGGTAGAGCATATACAGGCTTGTACAAAAGTTCTCAAGTACATTTCCGTTATTCACGGAAATTGCTGAATGAAAATTTTCAACGGTACCATTCATTTCATTGAACTAATTTTTTATATACAGTGTAGTACATATTAAATCCATAAATCATATATATACAGGGCTGCACAAAAAAAAAAAAAAAAAAAAAAAAAAAAAAAAAAAAAAAAAAAAACAGATATTAATACATGGAATTTTTTCCAGAGATAAACATTCGCCTTGCATACAATATTTCAAATGCAAATCAAATTTTAATTAATTGCAAATAATTTGAAATTTGATTTTCATTTGTAAAACAGATATTTTTCCGACTATTGATTGTTACAACAGAAATTGGGTTTTCAAATCCGTTATGAGTTTTTGAAATTGTTTATTTAGACATCATATTTCACCTTAATGAATTGTGAAGTTTTGTTACAATATTCTCACGTGTTGGAAAGTGTTACATAATTTTTGCTGGACGGATGATTTTTCGTTCTTGTTATATTTTAGAGATATTTGTATAGCTCTGAATCGAGGCAAACAATTAAACAAAAGAAAACATTCGAACAAAACAACTTACAAGACGCTACTAACTTTCATATTAGACACGAAATACCCAATAACACACGGCTATAGCAGCATTTCGCTAGCCACATTTAATTTCTTTTGTGATAATATAAGCGCCCTTTACAGAATTTTTAACATTTTATCCCGAGTTATAAAAAAAATATTTTTTAATTAATTTAATGGGACAAATGCTTTGATTAAGAAAGGCGAAAATTTCAATTACAAATTACTGGTACGAATAATGTAGGATTCAGAGTACTTTATGCGTCACATATACGTGACGCTCGTCGTGAAGGGGGTCAAGGCAGTCAAAAAGTATTCTTTGCTGCGGCTCTACTACTGACAAGAAGTGGAATGTAATCAAATTTAGCATCTGTTGGCTTAGTGGGGGATAGGGGTAATTAGCGTCATTTTTTGACAATTTGAAATTTGACAATTGCTAGAGAATGAAATAGACTACATACTAATTTTATGTATAATTTAACTCAGTAAGTAGTTTTCTTTAGAAATGTGTAAAGAATTATTTTCAATGTACCATGTTACCTGGTACAAGCGTCTTTAAAAAAAATACCTCTTTGATCCCAATTTTCCAATTTCATGTGGTAATTGGGATCAACGGTATTTTTTATTATGCCTTACAAGATACACAGTCATGAGCAAATGGGATTAAAAGATATCGGTGTGGGCTTTACAGCAAGATATTTTTGGTTTTACAACTACAATTTTTCTCAGAGATACAGTATTAGAAAAATAAGTACGCTGGGAAAAACGTTTTTTAAGGGATTTTGAATATTCATATATTTTACACTCTGCCTACAAAACAAAATCAAATGCAAAATTTTCCATTGGAAATTAATAGCCTTGTTGTATTACTAAAGAACTAATTTTTAAATTAAAAAAAAAAAAATCATTTTTTTTTTCAAAATAAAATGAAATGCGAGCAATGGGGGAAAAAGGATCAGTCAAAGCTCATATGTTCTGAAGGAGAAAAATTTAATTTACATTGAAAGTGTTTAGGCCTGAATAGGCCTAAAACATGCATTTGGAATAAATGTAAAATAAAATTGTAAAATAAATGTTTTGCTAACACAAAATGTGCAGTAATATAAGCCAAACTAAGGGTATATAACAGGATCTGAAAACTGAAAGATTAAAAAATGCATTCTAAACCACAATTTGATTTAAATAGAAAATAAAATTTGCGATCCCAATTTATCCTCAACCCAAAAACTCTATGATCCTATTTACCCCGAAAATGCTATTAAATGGATAATTATGATCATGCAGATTATTAACCGTATGCTTCGTCTATTGCAAAACGTAACAATTTCTTCTTAAAAACAACCTTTTTCTAAATTTAAATCCATAGCTATGTTTAAATATTTCTACATTTTTTTTTTTCTTTGCACGGGACTTTTTTAAATAAAACATTCTCACTTTGACGGACAACGTTTTTCTTTGTGTTCTCGGAAAACAGTGATTACTTCTACAGAAACATGCATTTTCACTCCCCCCCCCCCCAAAAAAAAAATGCACATGTAGAATATTAGTCAGACTTCATAATTAGCATGGTGAATTTTTTTTATCTGTTACAGATTGCCCCTGAAGTGTCCCTGATCCCAATTAACACTGATCCTAATTAGTCCTATATCCCCGAAGTTGGCTAGGATAAATTTCGTGTTTTTTTTTTCTTGAAATTAAGAGTTAAAACTTTTATTAATCATCACTTTATTAAGAAACATCGAATAACAATTTGTTTGATTAAATTGTTTTTCTTGAAGAGACCTTTCTAGCAACATGCCCCAAGATCCCTTTCTCAATTAAAATTTCAAAATGACCCCCGCCCTTTCAGCGGTTTACCAACTCCCATTTATTTTAAACCAGAGAAGGTCTCCTTCAAATTGATTGAGAACACATTTAATTGCTTACCAGGTACATTTCACTGTCCCCTACACGCCGACTTTAAAATTTCACATACTACATCAATCGTTTTTATTACATTAATGTTTAACCCCCCAGTTACGATTTTTCACTTTTGAATTGTTTTTAGTTATTTAACATCCCAAAAAACAAACATATGCAATTTTAATAGACTTTTTTTAAAGTATTAGGGGAGAGTAGCCATATTTGGAATGCCACTTTAATTGGACCGTTGCCATTCTGCCATTAATTACAGGAAGAGACTCCATCTACCGCTGAAATCCTACTCATCAGAATGACGTCACTCAGGATTAGAAGAAGCAACCACCTACTACGTGCTGTTTTCAGACAATTTAAAAAACCTAAAGTTAGCTGTTTTGATCTAATTTTTTCCTACTAAACGTAAGTGAATATTTTAAAACTAAGGTAAGTTGTTATGTTTTCATATACATATATGAATTCGTCTGTTTATTGCGCATATTTTTCACGCGAATTGGTTTGATTTCGTTTTTGTTTTCAGTCTTGAAATTAACTGTTTTAAAAAATGGCGCAGTTGCCGTAATTGGACCAATTTCAGTTGCTTAAATTGGACCAGGTATGCGATCATAAATTTGAAAAGTAAGTAATGAATTTCGAGGGCGGTGTGCTTTATACACTATTTTTTCATATTTTATAATGGAATACTATCTCCATGCAATTTTTTTTTTGTATATCTGGATTAATTTTTTTATGCAGTTTAGGCCTATATAAACATAAAAATATTTTTACACGTCTATGCAATAAATTTTGCTTGCAATGTCTTTTATCTTGTATGTAATTTTATTTATTTTCTTTCAATTCTTTATTCCTACGGCATATTTGATTTACAGAGTTGAATTCAAACATTTTCCTCCTGCAGGATATTTGTGATGGAAGACTTTTTACAGTTCTGGAGGGTGGAATTATACTTTTTTGCCATTAAAACTCATAAAATCTCAAACCTTGTTGAAAATGTTGAAAAAGACATAGACAAACTGTCTGGAAGAAAAACACCCGTGACAGCAAAAGCTGTTGAAGATATAGGAAACAAAAAGCAGACAGTAAGTTGTGAAGAAATTGACCTGCAACAAGGCTGCAGCTACAAATCTTCCCCAAAAGAAGAAAAAAAAAAAAAAAAAAAAACATTAGAAATGTTATTTCCTTTGCTAAATTCAGTTAAACCAAAGTACAGAGAGAGCCAAAAAACAGTTGTGTTAACATCATCGCCATATAATCTAAACCTTGAAATGAAAAAAAAAAAAAAAAGATAAAAAGGAAGCTTTCACAGCACAAAAGCAATTGGAACATCGAGTTTTGAAAAATAGGCGTTATGCAATTAGCAAGAAAATGATGGAAGAGAAGAACTACAGACATAATGTACAAAAAAAAAAAAAGTCTGATAATTCAGAAACTAAATAGAAAAATCTAGACAGTGATGATTGGTTTTGCCTAATTTGTAAGAAAAATAAAATAGCCAAAATGACTCAGTGTTCAGATTGCCATATACGGTTCCATGTTGTGTGCGCTGGAAAATAAAAACAATAAACAAAATTCATGTATAAGCTTTGCATCACTCCTTACATGATATTCAAGTGACTGACAATTAGTTCCATAATTTCTATTCTTAATTACTGATAACTTATACATTTTGATTTAAAACAATTACTCTTATTTTCAGATATTTGATTTCATTATATTTCATTGCTGTTATTTTGTTTTATTGTTTCATTAATCGCAAGCTTTTCTTTTAATAAAATTAGTAATATTCCCTAGTCATTAAAACAACCTGATATTATTTGGTCCAATTTAGGAGACTGGGGGTCCAACTTAGGCGACCAGTTGCTGAATTTGGCCACTTTTGAAAAAATTTTCAAATTAAAATAAAATTTCACATTTTCAGAAAGAAATTGATCTAAATATTTATTTAGTTAATAGATGAATAGATTGACCCTGTGTAATTATCTTTTGCAAATATTCCAAAAATTAAGTGAGTTACACCTGAAAATAAGAGAAGTGGTCCAAATTAGGCTACTCTCCCCTATTTGTTGGTTATACTACCGCACATTGCAGTGTGCATTAGGCAATAGAGCAGTAACTCTTTGACAATTTTCATGCACAAGACGTCTAAAATTATTTACTAACGATAAATTTGAAAAGATGTCAGTACTATTACACTGTTAAAAATTTTGTAGTAGGTTGAACCAACTTTTGGTGCTCCAGTAGCTGCCACCATAAGATGGTGAAATCTCATTCCAAGATTTGGAGCTCCGATTGAACCTTAGCTCCAAATGTTGGTTCAAGATTTCACCATCTTATGGTGGTAGCTACTGGAGCACCAAAAATTGGTTCAACATACCACAAAATTTTTAACAGTGTATACTTAGGTAAAATGAAAGTGTTGAAGGATCAAAAGGGCAGGGGAAGTTTTCAAAGTTATAAAAAACATCTGGTTATAACAGCAAGTGTTGATTAGATATCAACAAGTTCATCACCTCCTCAAAGAGCCAATAGATGGATTAGAACTTGCTCATGGGGATCTTTCTACGAATTATGAAACAACGTCACTTTACAAAACGATTTAAAGCTCTTGCGCTGAACACAGGACACAATGCTCTAGTTTCGACTAATAGAAAAAGATCATTGTTTGTATATGGAAACAAATTGTATCACATGGGAAATCCTCAATGATTCATCTTTATCATGTATCCATTTGTTCGATCATATGTTCTAATATACAAAATCAACATTTGGCCAGCCAGATCCGAGAAATATGTCACAGCACGATCGTTACTTTGCTATATCTTAAAATAAAACACGTACCACATGTACTGTGATCACATTTGTTAATCTAGTTTAAAATGGATAATAAAAGCATAGATTATTTCAACAAATATTTATTTTTCTTTTCTACATAGTTTTTTTAGGAAAGCATATACTTGTTTGTGTTTATAAAATCGTCCAACCAATGGTAAAAACAAAAAACTAGAACTTCTTGGCATACATTTTCAACTCGTATGTTGACCGCGAGTCTCTCTTCCTTTTCAAGAAATTATAAATAATTACAATTATAATTTCTTTGTACTCTGAAGTTTAAAAAATAATCTATCAAATTTTGTAATTTCCCTTTCTAAAAATAATTTCTTAGATTTAAAGTCATTTATTTTGGCACATTAAATTAAAAAAATAAATCCTTGGGTTCACCTCAATCAGAAAATTCTCCCATAAATAAATGTGAAACAGACTTATAATATTCGCCCTACTTGTTACTTAGAAATTACTTTATGATATAATTTTAAACATAAGACATTTGTTACATTTAATTTTGCGCTTTTAATAGAAAAGAGGTCATCTGTTTGATTCTTTGATTCTTCTTTTTTTCGTTGTCTTAAAAAGAAGATTATTTGTGGGTTGTATAGTCAACTTTTCTTTAACCCATTTCTGCCAGAGACTGGAAGTTTAGAATTTGTCTAACCATGTATGTTAGCTAGAAAAACGCAATTTATGTTAGGTAAAAGAAAGAATTTATATATATAATTTCATATCTTTTCTGATTTTCCTCATTCCATACAAGTCTGAAATTGCACGTCAAACGTGGCAAATGAAGTGCGTTGGTACTATAACTAGTTTTATAAATATTCAGATCTTGGTGCAATAACTGTTGCACCCTTATGCAAAAATGCATGAATACAAAATTGATTACGATTATATATATTAAATTCCGCAATACGGAAATAATATGACTCCATCTTAAATAGGACCTCATCACCATGGCATCATTAACTATCATGGGATATCATTGAATTAATTACGTATCCTAGGATTTAATAGAATGAAGAAAACTTTTGTTAATATCTTTTTAAGTTTTGATTCAATTTTCATAAAATTTGAAATGACACGACAAAATTCTGCAACGATTATATTTACTAAATTTCAAACCACGCGTTTGTTTAGTTTTTGTGCTGTTATATGCGGACAGACGAACAGACAGACAGACGGACTGACCAGACGACGACTATAGGTGCTACGTATTTTTATAAGTACGAACGAACCTAAAACTAAACACTAATTCAAAATTTCAAGTGAATAACAAACAAAATAATGATAATTTCTTTATTTTCCCCCAGAATAATAACATAACAGTTGGCGGATTTACAAAAATTATAAGTATAGGGTGTAATGTGCTAAAGCTATAATTATTCACGTTCAGAAACTTAAATAAAAAAGCTGGTCATTTTTAAACGATTTCCATCAAAAGATGTTATATAACTCGTTTGCATATATTTTGTTTTAAATTATCTTATGAGAGTATGCTCTGATTTTCCTATTTCTTCTTTTGTTGGAAATGTGCATTCTGACCGTGGTCCCGTTTCAACTTCATTGGGATAAAAAAAACGGCATGTTTCTTATTTGTTCTCTTGTTCTTTTTTTAAATTTATATGCTTTAACTATCGTATAAATTGGCCAATTGTCAAGAATTTTGAATATGATATTAAAGTACTCAGTAATAATTTAAGTTCTTAAAATAGTCCTCTTATCGTACATAGTTTTTTTTTTCGTTTTCTACAGGGTCACTTAAAAAAATGTAATATGTAATCGTCTACTGTGCGCCAAAATGAGGGATATTGACAACAATGGGATTTAAAGTAAATGCGAATAATAATAAAGGATTGCTACAAAAACTATATCCTTTTATTTTCAAACAAATTGGCCGATCATCACGAATGTCTCAACGAAAGAGTTTACATCGATAAACGATCGAGAGTCGATTTCGGTTGCAGATTTTATAGGTAGATTTCGTATGAAATACTACCTATTGCAATCTCCCCTATGTTGGGATTTCTGAAAAATTTTTGCAGATCTACACCGATCAATGACCCCTAGAACCCAAAACCACCCTCAGTAAAAAACTTTATACATACCTCTCTCTATATATATATATTATTCATAATTTCACAGTTTTCGTTGGTGGTCGGTAATGTTAATTTAATGGTTATATATATATATATATATATATATACATTTATATCGTTATATTGATGACAAAATTTTAATTGAAACTGATCAATCTGTAATTACTCAATTTCCAGTAGATTATCCCACTAATTTGGAATTAACGGAAAACCTTTTATCTAACAATAAAATTAACTTCTTAGATCTTAAAATTACAATAAAAGACAACAAAACAATCACAGATTTATATGACAAACGTAAAGAATTTAAATTCAAAGTTAATACATTTACAAATTTTAAATCTTGTCTACATCATTCTGTATATCGAAATATAATACTTAATCATTTATATAGAATAAAATGTTTATGTTCTTCTCCTCTAATTAACAATAATATTAAAAAACTTATTTATGATGCATTAAATCATGGTTTTCCAAAAAAATTCATATATTCATTAATATACAATTAGTACTTTACTTACATGATCTTTTAAAACAAATTAACACATAGGTAAACAAAATTACAAAAAAATATATAAAATAAAAAAAATATCTATAAAAAATTAAAAATTGTAAAATAATATAAAAAAATTATTATAGGTTGGATGGGTGGGTAGATGTTAGAGTACGGAGGAGGGTGGTGTTGTCTGGATAATACGCAATGGTTAATTTATAAAAAAAAATGGGGCTTTTGTATTATCACTATATTTTTAATACGTATTTTATAAGGATGTTGATTTGATATTTTATATGTAATTGGTGACTTTCATATATATTTAGCTTAATTAAAATTTTATGTAATTTACAATAATTTGTTATTAAATTTTAATTTACTCAGGACAATATCATATTAATTACTAATAGTATGCCATTTTTATAGTGATAAGTATATTTAATATAACTAAATTTATACTGTATGTATTAAAATTGGGTAATTATTTTTATTATTATTCCTCTATTCTTTTTAATATTGATCTATTTTCACTTTGTGTTACAAAATTTATTATCGGTTTAATGTGTTTGAATGTCCCACATTCACACTTTTTGGATTTTTATGGCTGTATGAAAATAATCCACACACTATATTTGAGATTTTTAGGTAATGGGAATTTAAGTATCTGATAATCTTCTATATACTTCCATATGTTTTTTATTTCCTGTTCATTTTATAAATATCTTATATTTGATAGTTATTATTAACGATTTTTATATTATTTTTATTATATATTTATATTAATTATTATTGAATTTATTTTATAGCATATAGCTATATGCTATATATTATCAATGTTATAGAATTATTTAAATTCTTAGTATAGTTTAAATGAGTAAGAAAATAGAATATTTTGAATGCTTTTTTTTAATTTTATTAACAATAGTTTTTTTTTTTAATTTTTTTTTATGTGCATAATGATATAGTGTGGTTTATATTAGGTTTATAATTATCTATATATAAGGATTTGTTTGGTTTTGCAGTTGATATATATATATATTTTTTTAACATTCATAGGCTTTCATTTGATCATCTTGTGACATTTGAATAATAAAAATACTACTAGATGGCAGCACCAAAATTTGTCTTTTGATGATAAGTTATAAATTTTGTCTTTTGCAGCTTCTTTTCAGTAGTAATTTCTTACACCAGGTGTTTTTTTTTTCGCTAAATTTTGACGATATTGTTAAATAGTAATTAAGTAATTTAAAAGAGTATTTTAGTTATTTTAAATAATGTAATCACTTTCTATTTTATTTTATTTTATATTATATTAATTGTATTTATCACGGTATTTCAAAATGTATTAACTGCATCCTTTGGTATCAATTACTGTGATTTCTTAACTGTTTTATTCACCTTAATCTTTACGTCATTATAGTAGACATGTGCGAGTGGATATATTGAAAAAAACTGAAATATTAATCGGTATGTTGTGTAATATTTCTATTTTATATGCTATAGATATTTAAATTGGTTTTATTGAATTTTCCATTTCATATTATTTGATTCTATTCTGTTTTCATTTTGAATCTATTCACTTGATTATAATGGTTGATCGGGCACAGAGGAAAAAAAAATTTTAGCTTTAGCTTTTTCTTCTCACAGAAAACAACCATCTTGCTTATATCATTGAATTCTGTGCCCTTGAAAACGTAATTCAATATATAAACTTTTCCATTATTTGTCGGTGTCCACTTTTTTCTTTTTTCTTCCATAATAATTCTTATAATAAATTATTTGGCACTTTATTTTATATTTACAGCTTTAATTCGCAATATTACGGTTTTTGATGGTGGTAGGTTATGTTTAATTAATGGTTATATATATATATATATATAAACTTTCTGTATAATTATGCCATTGAAACAAATGAAATGACCAATAATTGTGAAATCAATATTAAACACATCAGAAACCACATACTAGTTTTTAAATGCAAGATGACATTTTAGAATGACAGATAATTGTCCATGGCCAAAATTTCAAATCAAATGTCATAACAATAGCAACAATCACAAAAAGTTTTTGAAATGCAGCAAAGTACAGAGATGTTAAAGATATAAAGAAAATATATCATCTTATGCGCATTTGCAGCAGTAAAATAATGTATTTAATAATTATGAAATTGTATATATGCCAAAATTTGGGCTGTATAATAGTTGAATAACTAAAAGTCAGCTGCATTAACTCAAATTTTCTTCTTAATTATATTACATATCGAAAAAGTTTAAAGTTATTATTACTTCTAAAAAAAGGGCCAAAAATTTATGTATGACAGATTTTTGATAAAATAAAAAATGGGCTCAAGGGGCGAAAAAAATTTGGGGGGAAAAAAATTCATAACTTCTTCAATTTTCAAGATATGAAATCCAATTAAATTTATTATAAATCTTCTTAATATTATGCACAACTTTTATATTGACAAGTTTTTGATAGGACTTATTCGTACCGCAAAAAAAAGGGGGGGGGTGGTTGAAAGAGAAAAAAATCCATAACTTCGTCAATTCACAAGATATAAAATCCGCACGAATTTATTATATATATTCTTAATATTACCTACAACTTTTATATTGACAAGTTTCTGATAGGACCAATTCTTAGAGCAAAAACAAATTAAAAATCATAGCTGTTGAAGAAAAAAATCATCGCATTAAGGCCGTATTCAAATCCAAACTGCTTATTTTCTGACTAATTTTTAAATTCATTTTTGCTCTCAAACGCATCCAATTGGTAGGTTTCTTATTCAGAAACTATACAGGGTGATTCATAAATATCGAAACAATAGGCTATCTTCTTAAATATATGCACATACTTCCAATTGAAAAGTTTCATAAAAAAGGTTCAAAATTTGATGAGATAAGTCTGAACTCCATGGGGAGTCTATATGAGAAAATACAAAAATAAAATTTTTATACGGGCCCCGTAGAGTAAAATTCCCAATTAGGAAATTTTTCCTTATCTATTTCTGAATTAAACACAAACAAATTCATCTCGATATCTTTAAAATTCGCAGAGATATCAAAATCCAAAATTCGTGACTTACACCATTTATCCATGCCTCTGAGCGACGAGTTTTTGACTCATTTTGAATGCAAGATAGGGATCAGCCACAAATTGTACATTATTAAAAGTCGATATAAGACAGTGCCTCTCATTTGGACATAAAATAGGCAGCGTATAGATTTTGTGTTAAACTTGTTTTCAAAGTATGCTGGTGGTCTGCACTAGGGGTCTGCACGGGTCGAAATATCTAGGTCCGGTCTCGAACCGACCCATAGGAATAAAGTTCGGTCCTGCCTGGAAAAAAGTTCAAATCGTAGCCTAGCCCGACCTGACTGAATTTCTACATAGTTTTTTACATCGATATGGTTAAAAGTTGTTTCGTATGGAGGAGTTCTGACCAGAAATACTTATTATATCTTTTCTTTTTTCATGTTTATAGTTATTATTTTTAAAGAAGTGCCAAAAGCTGTGATTATTTGTTTTATTAATGAATCTCTATTTATATGTAAATGATTCACTTCTCCTTTAATAACGTTAATCCATATTCCGTGTGTTAGAGACAATGAAAAATGCTATAAAGTAAAATCTTTTAAGATGGAATCACATAGGAAAGAAAAAAAAAAAGCGTTATAGACAAGTTCCCTTCTTAGGAGTTGTAAATGTAGTCTATTTTTTCTCGGGTATTATTATATTCATTTTCCATGGATCAACAGATTTTTCCGTTTAAGAAAGGATTCCGTCATAGGCAGATTTTTTTTTGCTAGTTTTACTGTATTTTAAATTTTTTGCCTTAAAATCTACTATCCTTTAAAAATATGAAGATTAAAATTTTATTGTAAAATAATGGCTATTTAAAAATATAAGCATTTGTTGTAAAGGTTTTTGGGCTGAGCCAAATTTTAGTTATTTTTGCACGGGTTAGGTCAGTCAGAGATAATGATTTTAATATGGATTGTCTCGAGACCGGGACTGAAAATTTCGCCCAGTGGAGACCTAGGAATAAGGAAGCCAGTCCCGGTTCGGTATAACCAGTGGCCGAGAGGTTCTGCTCTCATGCTGGGTTCGAATCCAATCGTGTCCTTCGGCCCAATCGTTCGGAGTTTTCAGTGGTTTTCTTCGAACCTTGGATATCCTTGCGTAAATACGGGTTAGGTTCCCTTAGAAAGACCTCCACGGAAGGCACCCCCGGTTGTGGGCCCACATCCCTCGTATAGATAATTGGCTGTCATAAATCACACCAACACCCGCTTCGGTATGAAAAAATACGATCGGCCCGGCCTGGCCGAGTCTTCAGAAAAAAGGCGCCAATCCCGGGTCTGGCCCGGACCCTGTATACAGACTTTTTTATCGGCCTCACCGGGGCGATAAAAAGCCTGAATTTGTAAAGGCTAAAATTATGAAAAACTCTTAATCGGCATGTTTGAAAAAGCATTGTTTCAAATTCTACATTAAACATTTATTTATGGACATTTAAGTAGTACAAAAAGGTGGTGGAAACGGCAAAAATTAAACTGAATCGGAAGTTTAAGCTACCGAAAGAAGTGACGTTTTCCACGTGCAATTTTTTAAAATGCATTTAAATATTTTATTAGGAGCCAATCAATGTTTAAAACTTTAAATGCGTTTTTCTGCATGGTGCTTTTTTAATCGTAAATGAAAAAGGCGCAAACTTGGAACATGTCTTTTTTGATTATTTTACCTTAATTTTGTTTCGGCAAATTAAAAAAAAAAAATTTACTTTTGAAAATATGATTTTTTTAAAAATAAGTTACATATTTTTAAGCAAATATTTTTAATATTTTTAAAATTAAAATTTAAAAAAATCCTGAAACAAAACTAAAATTATATTTTCCTCTTTAATTAAATGAAAAAAAAATTGAAATCCGATGAATAATGTTTCAAGTTATAAAGATTTTAAATTATATCCGCTTAAAAAATACTAAACATTTAAATTTTTAAAAAACTTTATGCGAAATATTAGGATGTGATTTTGTTTGCAAATTATACATTTAACCATCACAAAAAAAGAAAAAAAAAACAAAATTATAGCTCAACAAATATATTTTTTACATGTTTCCTAGAACTCTTAAACTAACATTGTTTCTTCGATTGCACGCATTTCAATTTGTGTCTAATCCCTTAAAACCTGATGAATTATTTAAACGGCCATAACTCTGCGAGTTTTTCAGATATGAAGATGCAAGTTTTGTGTTTAATTCAGGAATGGATAAGGAAAGTTTTCTCGATTGGAATTTTTACACTACGGGGGCCGTATAAAAGTTTAATTTTCGTATTTTTTCAAATAGACCCCCTATGGAGTTGCAACTTATGTCATTAAATTTTGCACCTTTTTTTATGAAACTTTGCAGTTGGAAGTATGGGTTTAGGGGCAATATTTAAGGAAATAGCTGTTTCGATATTTATGAATCACACTGTATAATATACCGTAATGGTCGATTTTGTGATAGAGGCAGAATATATTTCAAAAAATGATGTCAAAGTGGGCATTTTGAACCAAATTTTCCGAAGCGATTGTGTTGGAAACGAAAAATATTGTCCTACTGAGAAAATAATTGTTTATAAATCAAGTTCTAATTAATTGAACGAAAAATAAAAGAACAGGTCGGTTATAAATCTCTTCAAAAATCACGTCAGCAAGTTTCCTGTTTTTTCTTTTAAAAATGAATCTGAAAATGTGTCAGAAAATTTTGAGATGTTGAGGATGGAAAAGTATTTTTTATTAATACCGCCTTAACATGTTTCTGATAAAACCGGCTCTTATATAAAAATGATATTAAAAAACTCGTCAAAATCGGCCAGATAAAATTCTTAAAGTGGGTTTATCTTTAATCATGATTTAGTTTTTGTTGTTGAAATTAGTACTTAACTTCGAAATCTACCTGCGCCTGTAGGTCGAGCCGGCAGGGATTTTATATATATATGGGGCATTCTCACAACCTTTTGACTTTTAAGTCCCTGAATCATAATTTTTATTTTAGTAGATATTCTTGCGTTTTTTTTTTTTTTTTAATTATTATTTCATATTCTGGGGAACATCCAATTGCATGATTGCATAACTATATTAACGAGATAAATAAGTTTTGGACGATGTTGAGGGTCCAAATGCCAGGAAAACTCCTATACCGTCGCGTGTCCCTGATGCTAATTTTTAAGATTGGAGCTGTCTGTATAAAATTGTTTCAATAAAAGTAATTCCATGTAATTTTTTCAAAACTGAGACAATTGTTTTATATAAATATGTAGCAAAAAATTAACCTGCACACATTTTTACGGTTGATATTATTTTTTTAACTCTGTCCCTGGGTTTTAGATTCCATACCATCCCTCTTGCTAAATTTACACAGAAAATCACTTCAGATGCAGCCACTGAATTTTTTTCAAGTTTTTGATCATGCAAGAATATGCTAGAGAAAGAATGTTTAAAATTCTTTGACTGGAAATTTACTGCAGAATTTAAATCAGCATTTAAATATCAATTTCAAGCATCGTGACTTTATTGGTAGTCTTACCGTCCCCAAGGTTTTTTTCCTGCACTTTTCGAGGTAAATTAATTTTTTTTTAATTTAATCCAATGTAAATAACTGTTTCTAAAAATCAATGAACGTTGTGGCAGTCTTAACATGATTTCACTAAAAATAGTGGTGATTTTCCTTACCGTCCCATCCTTACCATCCCCCTTTTTTTTTCCTTTTTTCCTATACGATCCCCATCTTTTACCTTCTGCCCCTTCTTTAATACCCCTTTAAGATAATGTTATACCAAAATTTTTTACTAAAAATACTACATTGTTATTATTTCTTATTTGAATGGGTACTATGCAAATTCAATATAAGTAAAAATTTAGAAGAAAATTGAAAGTTATAGTGGTAAAATGGTAAGGAAAATTAAACTCGCAAGTTTAACTTAAACCTCAGTTAAATAAAAAAAATTTCGCTGCTGACCATTTTTCTTTATTTTGAATCATTAAGGCATTCGTCTATCAGATTAAAATGTCATTTTAGCAAGTTTAATTTCACCAGATTTTTATTCCCGAAAGTCAAAAGATTGTGAGAATGTCCCATATATATAAAGTTACTTTCACCTTTCGAAACCTTTTCCGAAAGTGAAAGTAGCCTCATTTTTAAAAAAAAGTGCAACTAAAATCGAAAAAGTGAAAACTAGCCCTGTTAGTGATCGATCTGAAATATCCTATGCCAAAAAATCATTTTAAAATATTAAAATACAAGCGAGAAATTTGAAAACAACGCTTCTATAGGTTTAACATTAGCTTGCGAGTTTCTTCTTGTGACTAGTGTGGAATTTTAATATTAAGTTTCATTATTCATGAAATAGCATAACATCATTAACACACGCTGCAGACAATATTCCCTTAGATCATTATGTAACCGAATTATTTCTTGCGATCCTGTAATTGAATGATGAATGCTTTGCACTTCTAAACAACACATGTTTTAGTGCAACTCATCAAAGCATATCTATTTTATTACGTCTTCATAGTGTAACATCATTAATATAACTCACAAACGATTATTTTTAGTAGACTATAATGTAAGGGAATTTTTTGACAGTTCCTAGAGGCGAACTATAAATTCTACATACTCCATTTTAAATAGTGAGCATGATAGAGTAAACCTCAATAACACATATCAATTACATGACAACCTGCGTTTATTTACGAGTATTAGAGCACGGACAGCCGGCAGCAGACAAACCGTTTTTAACTATATTGGAAAGTGTAAAGATAATGAAATAAAAACAGAATTAAAACCATCAAAACAGTCAGTTCAGCAATCAATCCGCTATTTTTCAGTATTAAATACTGACGCCTAAAGCATTAAAAGAAAAAAAAATGCCAATGAACACAAACACACCTCAGCAGGAGGAACGTTATGCCGAGGTGTTCCTGTAAAGTACGATATCTTTTGGCTTCGAGCATGACTATTGCGGAATCACAAAATATTCAACCGCCGAGAAATTCCACCAAAATACTCGTACGTCACATCTTTCTCTAATATTGCATCATACGCATGCGCTGCAAAGAACGAAAGGCCTTTAGGTTCTGAGCAGGAGTTGGAAAAACTACTTTTTTATTGTAGCGAACTACGGCTACTTTGCCAAAAATGTAGTTAAGTACAACTGCAACTACATGTTTACAGCTAAAGTAGCGACTCCAAAGCGACTACAAACGACTTTTCAAAAGTAGTCACTGATTCGCTACTTTCAGATTTTGTGAAAGGATTCAATTTACACTCGAAATATAAGTCATGTATTAAATAATGCGGTAACCACTCGTTATATCGCGTCTGACGGGATACAGTTAAATAAGTGCGATATAACCGGGGCCAGTAAAACATTAAGAAAGATAATATACAAGAAAATGATTTGTGTTTGTCTCCAAAAATGTTAGTTTATACACATATTACAAATTTATTAGTTAGGAAAATTAAGAGCGTTATATGATATACAAGTGTTGGGGATCGAAAAAATGTTCTCTAAATAGAGGTGTTTGTTATTCGGGAATGACCATTATGGAAGTTTTACTGTATTTAACTATTTACTAATAAATATGTTAAATTAACTCTCCAATACCCTCTTAATTTTTTAATTGAATCGAGTTCTGAGGAGAGTTAATTATATTGAGTTGTCTAATTTTATAAACTAGAAAATTACAGTAAAATAGTTCTAAATGCTAACTATAAATAAATCTGTAAATAAATTAATTCCATATAATAAGAACCCGGCATTGAAACATGAAGACCTATTAACGAGTAAATAGACAAGTGTTGACAGCAAGAAAAATAATTCCTTTAATGGGTTAGTATTCTATTTTAGCAGCAAGTGTCAATGGAGAAAATATTTGACTTCATACTAGTATGCGATACTATATACTGCAGATGAGATTTGCCGTTGAGATTCGCAAATTGTTGAGCAAAACAAATTTTGCACAAAAAAAAAATAAATAAAAAAGTTACGACCACGTGATTTGTAGAATGACACATTTTATTTTCCTGAAATAGCTTTAAAAGTAGCATCGGTGCTCGCTACAAACTACTGATGTTTTGCATCGCGCTATTCGTTGCATTATATTATTCAAAATGTAATACAAAGTATTGTAGCTCACTGCAATACTTTGCGCGCTACAATACAGTATTGTAGCGCGCTACTTCCGTCCGACCCCTAGCTCTGAGCATGCGTATTGTGACCAGCACCGCAGCAACTCCATTTGGCGAGTAGTTAAAAAAGCTTCTTACACACCATCGGCGCATGAATGGTGATAACTGACAGCGCCGGTGAAGCCTGTCCGTGCCTATACCATTGAAGGCACCTGGTGCGGGTAGCCCGCCAGACGCTTGCTGTGGCTCTGATTGCGGCATTCCAAATTACTCGTTCAAAATATACGGGAGTTACTAGACATTTTTAACTGGTTAACTGTTTTATATGTCTTGTGGTAAAATCGTCTGAGGTATTTACCAAAAGTTTAAAGATAGTAAGTCGTTTTGGAAATATCTAGCGGCCAATGTTTAATATAATAAGTACTTCAAACAGGGGCGCCATTTGAGGGGGGCTGGGGGGGGCGACCCCCCCCTAAGGAATTTGATATTTCAGAAAATTTATCTGTCATTAGGGATGCACCGAATAGTGATTTTGGCCGAATGCAAAATATTCGGCCTACAAGTAAACTGAATACCGAATATTCGGCCTAAAGGCAAACCGAATACCAAATATTCGGTTGTTTAAAGATATTAAATTTAAATTTTAAAACATTTTTTCATAATATTTAACACAGATACTCCTATTTTGATAAACAAGACCTTTTTACAAGTAAACTTTACACACACACCCAATTTCTCGCATTTCTTCTCATGATCATATGTCACAGAAATCAAAGTAACTCTTTTGAAAATTTAGTTACGATGTATTCATTATTGTTAAAGTAACAATAATCAAAATCTAAGTTTGACCTGAAGTGAGATGAGATACACTGTATTTTTGATTTTGACTGATTAAGCGGATTGCGATACTGGTTTCTTGGGCAAAAATGGTCTGTCTTGATGTCTACTATCTAAAAGTTTTCCCATTTTCTTTAGGAACACTCTTTTTGCGAAAAAGCAAAAGACAGATTATTTACAAGACATTGTTCAGAAACTTCCATTTGTGCATCATATATTTCTATGCAGGTCATCATTAATGTTAATTTTTTTAAGTGACACTTATCAAAATGTGAAAATAAATAATGTAACAGCATTCTCTTTGAGTTAAATATGATTCTGTTTCCAATTATTCTGAATATCTTTATAAATTGACAGGTGAAGATAGAAGTTGTGTAAGGATTTAAAAAATATTTTTCAAAAGATATTTTTAAGTATTCGGTTTGGCCGAATAGTTCGATATTCGGCAGACCGAATAGTTTGATATTCTACCTAACTAAATATTCGGTAGCATGTCCGAATACCGAATAGATACCGAATATTCGATGCATCCCTATCTGTCATCACAGGTCAGACTCAACATTTTTTTTTCATTAATTCCTCAAAAGCTACAGTAACTTGCCAGATTTTATTATAATAAAAACACATGCAATAAATAAATAAACACTTTATGCACCGAAACTGATAATTATCAAAAATATTTTCTAAACACTTTACCATTCCAAAACTCTCAAGGTAAGACATTTTTCATTGATGAGTATTTTGGCTAATTTTAAAAAGTTATGTGAGAAAAAATTCTATTAATTGCTTCCCAGCCGTGTGCAAAATGATCAAAGAAAACTCGTCCCCCTCAGGGCTAGAATTTTCGAGGTGAATTTCCCCTTTAGTCCGAAATTGAGAGAGGATTTTTCTTTTTTTAAAAAAGGGGGTTAATTCAAGTTCTTAATTATTTGAATTTTTTATTTTGCATTATTAGTGTCACAATATATTTATTGCAGTCATTACAACGCTATCAAATCATTTGCTTTATTAAATCCTATTATATACAGTATGTTCTTAATAATCTCCTCAGCCTGATACTAAAGTTCTGCACGGATCGGGTTCTATCCAATCCGAACCTGACAATAGTCGTTAACACGAAACACAACTCTAGCCTGACAAACTGAAAATAAACCCGAAATATTCATACCCAAACTCAAAGTGAAAGAAAATGAATCTATGTTTAATTACATTTATGGAAAAGTAGTCTACAATTTTATATATTATATAAAAAATGAACACATATGCGCCCATTAATACTCCGATATATAGCTTTTTCATTTTGAAAATATTCAAATCTTCCTTTTGAAAAATCGGTTCATCCAAAGAGAGACAAAGCATAACCCGAAACGCTTAAAGTTATCCTTACATCTAGCGAAAAAAAATTGCATAAACCTAACTTGATCCGCAACTCGAGGTTAATCCGCAAATCAGGTTAACCGACCCGATGCAAGACTGTCAACCTGACCCGAAACGAAAAAAAGAAACGTCAACCCGCCTCGATATGTGCCTCGGGTCGTGTCGGTTTTGAAAAAAAAAATCTGGTTGCGCGACCCAATGTAGACTAGAGATAAGACGGGCTCAGCCCGGGCCCGACACGGGCTCGGACTCCTTCTTTCTGAAACCTGAAAATTTTATTTATCCATGAATAGAAAAAATTAAAAGAATTTTTTTTCTCCATAAAAGTAAATTATACTTATTCCTTTTCAAATCATTGTATTGTGTTTGATCACAATGAAGGGGAAATAGAAATTGTGTTTTTCTATTTTAGTTATTAGAATAGAATGAATGATATTTTAAAGAAAATGATTAGTCATATATACAGATTTATGTTCGAAGGTCTACGATACGGCGCCACGGAAGTGGCGAGAATAATTGATTTGTTTTTAATTCGATTTTCGTTTGTGGCAGAGGTTATTTTGCAATTGGATTTATTTTTTTATATTATTATTATTTAGAGATCTAACACAAACAGAATATTTTCTTCTTTTTATAGTTTGCTGTTTTCGAATAATTTAGTTTTCTATTGTACACACGTAATCGCAATAATTGTCGTAATCGCTCTTCATGTAGGAATAACTTTAGTGATTATTATATCTTTTATGAGCTCTGCTGATGCTGAAGCTGTACGCTGCAATTTACGAAGACATTTTCAATCGTAAGTAACTTTAATTACCATATTATTCCAATATAAAGCAATCGAGCAGTGTTTCCTCTTTTCCCGTAAAAACACCGAGGCATAAAAATTTTAATTTAAGATTATTTTCAGGGTCACGCCAATCCCGAAAGATTGTTATGAGGAAGGAATTGGTTATAGTTAAAAATGTGAATCTTTTTTTAGAAAATTGATGAATGTTGTTCCATTATTCGCTAGATAAATAGTAATTTACAAATTTCATGCATTTATTCATGAAACACACTTCATTAACACGCCCATAAGATTTTCTTATTAAAAGAGAAAAAAATATGAGAATCCTTTTACGTATGAGGTACATTTTTATTTGATGCCAAACTTTTCTTTTGATAATATTAAATTTAAATTTTCCTTTAACACTCATTTCTATGTAAAAAGTAGTTTACGAATGATAATTACATTTGAAACATTTTTTTAAATATTATGTAAATTTTTACTATGGCATATTTTCGGTATCGGGCTCGAGCTCTGATGACACAAAATGTTTGGTGTCGGGCGGCCTCGGATTTAAAATCGTCGGGCTGGGTCGGGCCCGGGCTCTGAAAAAAGAGCCCGAACTCATCTCTAATGCAGACTCTACCTGATACCAAATGCTTTATATATTTCTGAATTGTGTGGAATTTAGATCTGAAAAGGAATTCAGAAAATGATTAAGGAAATTTTTTACTCACAGAAAATCATTGGCGACAATTTCAAATTTCTATGAATAACAAAATTTGCAAACTTCTTGACGTGTTGACTATGTTTATGTGCTGATTATCTCGTGACCGATTGAATTTCACGATTTTTTCCTTTCGACGAAATTCGCGATTTTTTCCGTGATCGGTTCACAAAATTCACAATTTTTTTTCCTTAAACATTTGTCAAAATTCACGATATTTTTTGAGACGGTTAACGAAATTCGCTATTTCTATCCGAGATATTTTGACGAAAGTCGCGATTGTTTTCTACGATCATTTGTTGAAATTCGTTTATTTTTTTTCCTCGCAGCCGACTGACAAAATTTGCGATTGCTTTGCGCGATCGTTTGACGAAATTTTTTAATTTTTTGCGCGATTCTTTGACTAAATTCGTGATTTTTATCCGAAACTTTTGACAAAATTCTCGTTTTTTCCCTTAATAGATATTCGAAATTCACAATTTTTTTTGCACGACTGATGGGCAAATTTGATTTGCCTCAATGAATTGTTGAATTTAAACTAAAACAGGGGTTACGTGTTTAACAAAGGTCAGAGCTTAGTGTTAAACTGTGTGTTAATTTAAATAGTTTAGTTTTTAATATAATAAAAAAAAAAAACATTAAATGTGTAAAAAGGTTATGTTTAAAGCGCTTTTGGCTCTAATTTAAACATATTGAAAGCTTTTTAAATATGTGCCGGGCTTTGCTGGACCATGTTTGAATTATAATCGTATTATAGTCTTGAGTTCCAATTTCGGCAAAAAAATCTACCGCATATTGTTGCCATTTTTTTATATAATTTTTTTTCGAGGGGACTACTTAAATCCCATTTTTTGCGACAATCGAATTGAAGAGATAAAACTATATTTTTACTCTCGTATTGCAGGTTTTTAGCTTCCAGGATAATGCCTTGTACGTACCCATATATGTGTGCCCATGTACGTACGTATATAAGTACGTACATACGTACGCAACTCGATACCTCTTGATAGAAATATCAGATCGGCTTCAAATTGTAAATACTTATTTACTAAAAAAAGTTTCTCCAATTAGTTCCGAGGGCTTATAGGTAGAAATTAAGGGGAGAAAGCAGGGAATTAAAGAAGTCTGGAGTAGACGCAGAAATTATCAAAAGATGTAAGTTATACTGGAAGTCATAATAAGTGGGCACCGCAATCGAAAAAAAGTTCCAAACATCTGCTGATGAAACAGCAAGACTGTATGTGAACCTTTACAATTGGTACACCATTATTCGAACATTGCACAAGGTTTTAATTCATGGTGTCATTGTAATTAAGAAAGCAGTCGTATCCATTGGCCAACGGTTAGAAGAAGCTGCCGAGGCCAGAGACAAACACTTTAGACAGTAAGTACCGTACAAAGTACTCAAGAAAGTGTAATAGAGACGTTTGCAATAGTGATCCATAAGTTCTGTGCTTGTTGGGAACATCGCAATGTTCCAAATTGGCTTCTTTTAAGTAGTGTTCCTTTCATAAACTGCTCCAGACAAAGACCAAGGGAAAAGAGCAAGCCATACAGTAGCGAGACCCTACAACTTATTCTTCCAGCTAGGTCTGATGATAGTCCTGATAAAAGCCAAGAAGGGTGTCATGAAGAAGATGAAAAACAGAGTTCTGAAGAATCAGATTGAAACTGGTAATCTATTAAGTACACTGAAAAAACAGCCTCTCTATACTGTAGAGACTCCACTTTATTAAATGTATTATTAAATGTAACTTTATCAAATGTAAATAATATTTATTAAATGTAAATTAAATGTAATAATTATTAGTAAAGTAAATTAAATGTAATAATTATTAGTAAAGTAAATTAAATGTAAATAATAAATTTTATAGGTAGTAGAATTAAATACATTTAATTAAACATTACTAGTAAACAAAAAAATTATCAACAAATACTTTTCTCTTATAAACAGTAAACATTTAAGGCTGCTAGTCACTCAACTTCCAAACTCCCTTCCAAAAATTAGTAATGTTAAGTCTATGGGCATGTGATGTATTCGTATTTTTAAAATATTTACTTATTAAATTAATATTTTAACTTCTTTTTTCTTTGTGCTCTTCTTAAATGATGTCTCTTTTTTTCTTAGTTGTCAAAATATTTATAAAGTGTATACTTATTATTATGTGAAGTGTTAAAATCTTACTTACACTTCGTCATCTTTTAAGATATAAAATGTTAAACTAAGCTATGGATTTGCACATATACTACATAGTATGCTAAAAGTTAGTTCAGTGAAACACATAGCGCAGTTAAACATTTCCATTTTGCCATTTCAGTGAATAAACGAAAATGTACTTGACAACTTTTGTGCAGCCCTGTATATGATCTATATAATGTATCCACAGCAAGTAATAATAAAAAAATAGTTCAATTTAAAAACGCATATCACAACCACAAATGCACTTCCAGCAATTATTGGTCATAGACTTCAATAGTTAAATTTATTCTTCAGCCAAATTCTTTTGTGTGTCCCTGTAAATGAACGATATATTCTATGCACACCATATTCTACAATAAGTGCCTTAGTACACCTCAGTGATGCATATAAATTTCAGTACGTTTAAATTAGTGTGCTATCATTATTATACAGAGCAAACGATTTTTTCACATAGGCCACGATGTAAGGGAATTCTTTTGGGTGTCTCTGTAAATGAACCGTAAATGCTATAGACTTTCTTTACAATACCAAACATGCCATAGTGATACCCAATAACATCTAACAATTTCAAGGCAATCGGACTATATTTACATAGAAAATTATTTTTGGCCAGGATTTCAGGTCAAATACTCCACTGTGCTTCACCTATATTTTGTACGTTACAAAAATGCATATGAAATAGGCTTGACCATATAATTTCACAGTTTAAAAAAAAACATAATTCTAAGAAGTCTAGGCTAATATTACGACTTATTTATTTGGATCGTTGTTAGAAAAAACTTAAATAAACTTACTTTTTGTATTTCGCCATCTAAAAAAATCCCTGCCGGACCGGCCTACAGGCGGAGGTAGATTTCGAAGTTAAGTATACTAATTTCACAAACAAAAACCAAATCATGATTAGAGATAAACCCACTTTAACAATTTTATCTGGCCACTTTTGACGAGTTTTTATTTCATTTTTATATAATAACTGGTTTTATCACAATCATGTTAGGACGGTATTCAAAAAAATACTTTTCCATGCTCAACAACTCGAAATTTTCTGGCATAACTCCAGATTCATTTTTAATAGGAAAAACATGAAACTTGTTGACGTGATTTTTGAAGAGATTTATAAGCGACCTGTGTTTTTAATTTCCGTTTAATTAATTAAAACTTGATACATAAACAATTGTTTTCTCAGTCAGACAATATTTTTCGTTTCTAACACAATCGCTTCGGGAAATTCCGTTCAAAATGCCCACTTTGACATAATTTTTTGAAATATATTCTGCCTCTGTCAAAAAATTGATCATTACGGTACATTATATACTTTCTGAATAAGCGAATCTACCAATTGGATGCGTTTGAGAGCAAAAATGAATTTAAAAATGAGTCAGAAAATAAGCAGTTTGGATTTGAATACTTCCTTTTCCAACACAATCCGCTTCGGGAAATTCGGTTCAAGAAGCCCACTTTGACAGCATGTTTTAAAATATATTCTTCCTCTATCAAAAAATTGACCATTACGGTACATTATATAGTTTCTAAGTAAGAAAAGGTACCAATTGGAAGCCTTTGAGAGTAAAAATGAATTGTAAAATGAGTCAGAAAATAAGCAGTTTGGATTTGAATACACCCTTACTAAGATGATTTTTTTCTTCAACCGCTATGTATTTTTAATTTGTTTTTGCTGTAAGAATTGGTCCTATCCAAAACTTGTCTATATAGATGTTGTAGACAATATTAAGAAGATATATGATAAATTCATGGGGATTTTATATCTTTTGAATTGACGGAGTTATGGATTTTTTTCTTCTTCAAACGCCCTTTTTGTTTTCGTTTTTAATTTTTTTTTGCGGTACGAATTGGTCCTATCAAAAACTTGTGAGTATAAAAGTTGTAGATAATGTTAAGGAGATTCATGATAAAATTAATTGGATTTGCCATCTTTAGAATTGAAGAAGTTATGAATTTTTTTCTCCCAAAAACCCTATTTTTTGCGCCTCTTGAGCCCATTTTTAACTTTATCTAAAATCTGTGATGCATAAATTTTTGGCCCTATTTTTAGAAGTAATAAAAACTCGATATGTACAAAATTCGATATGTACAAAATTTAAGAAGTTATAGGGGTTTTTCGGTTTTCACAAAACCCCTCCCTATTTCCATCCCCTTGGTCCGATTTTGCCCATTAACGAACTCGACCGAGATTTTATGCCCCTTGATTTTATGTATCAGTTTGGAAGAGATTGGTGCAGAATTGTGGAAGTTATCGTGTCCAGAAGAAAGTGATATATATAGATAGATACATACATAGATAGATAGATAGATAGATAAAGTTTTTTACTGAGGGTGGTTTTGGGCTCTAGGGGTCATGATCGGTGTAGATCTGCAAAATTTTTCAGAAATTCCAACATAGGAACGACGCCAATAGGTAGTATTTCATACGAAATCTACCTAAAAGGAAAAATCTATAAACTCCAAAA
Organism: Maratus speciosus; assembly: GCA_963932465.1. Taxonomy (NCBI): domain Eukaryota; kingdom Metazoa; phylum Arthropoda; class Arachnida; order Araneae; family Salticidae; genus Maratus; species Maratus speciosus. Next base: position 217,404,713 of record OZ010796.1, on the reverse strand, counting down.
GAAGCCTTCATTTTAAGCAAATAAATGTCCATCTTATTCTGTCATCTTTCGGTAACAGATAAAGACATTTATAGATAATTATTTCATAAAATTTTTATGTTATAAAGAGGAAGAAAATTATACAAATTTATTAAAATTCGAAGCGTCCCAAAAATGGGACGCTAGGCATAAATATGTTAAACTCATATGATTAAATTTAAGTTTAATAAAGGAATGAAGTTTCGGGCAGATTAAGCATATAAGTGTAAAAAAATTTATAGCTCGAGTTTTTACATTTACGAGAGAAATGGGACAATATTTTTTTTTTTTTTTTAGTAAGTATTGTTTTAATCCGTAGACTAGAGGGTGTAGGAAAAGGGGCCTAAGGGAGAAGTGGAAATTTCAGTGATATAATATGATAATTTAGGTTATTTCTGTTATTGTTGTTATTTTTACCAGTAAAACAAATGCAAATTTTGAGAAGAATTTACACTTTGATAATTTACTGTTATTGGAAAAACAAATGCTATCGAATATATAGATATATATATATATATATATATATATATATATATATATATATATATATATTTTTTTTTTTTTTTTTTTTTTTTTTTTTTTTTTTAAGAGATTGAATAAAGTTATAATTCGATGCATTTTTATGATTTTTATACTTTTCGTGGATTTTATGTAATATAAGAAATTTTATCTATATCAGGCACTTCATGTTAACTGTATTAAATATACATAATTTTTGTTTAAAACAGAAAATGATCTAATTTTGAGTTCCTGCTGCTACAGTACTATAGTTACAGTATTAATTATTTAGATTAACTATTTACAGTATAAAATTTCATGAAAACAGATTTTTATTGTTTATTTTATATTAGCGGGCGGATTAAAATACTGCTAAATAATGCGGATTCGTTTTTGTAAAATTTTAGCTGCTTTCGATGACTCAATTTTCCACACATCAGTAGTAATTTTTTTTTTTTTCAAAAGAGGATTCAAAGAGGAGTTTATGGGGTTCATGATCCCCTTTGAACGATTAATTTTTCTACATAAAAATATATTTTAAAAAGTAAATGCATAGTAAGAGTCCCGCCTCCCTTTCCCAGAAAAAGAAATGAAACAAAATCCCCTGAACAATGCAAATATTTTGACAATCTTTGAAGTGGTTTAACCCTTAAATGCACGATTTTTATTTTGTTTCAAAAAATTATATATGATTCTCTGAAAGATTTATCACACAGGAAAAATAATGAAAAAAATCAGAGATACATTTTTCATATAATACGTCAATCTTTTCTTCTGTTGCACTTCTGCAATACAAGTAAAAACTACTGTTGTGTGGCTGTTCTACGCTAAAATACTGCAAATTAGTAAATATTTTAAGAAGTAGCCTCCAAATACCTTATTTTATATAATTATTTATTTTATAAAACTTAACCTTTAACCCTTTAATTCCCGTGGTAGAATACGTTCTAGAAATTACGTAGCTCAGAGAATAAGACTTTACAACAGAAAGTTTCAACGATTAATTTCGCTTTATTTAAATACGGAATGTATGTTATTAATTAAAGCAAATATTGCTATTTTGATTTTCTGGTGTGGGTTAGGTATATACGTATTAAAAAAGTTATTAAATTCAAAACACAGCTGTTTGCATATATGCAAAGCTGCGCACTAAAGGGTTAAAACGAAAATGCATGAAATTTGCTGACATTGGCATTTAAGCGCCGAAAAATCGAACAAGTTAAAAATTTTCTTATATATACGATATATCTTCAATAATAATTAATTGTTCCCTCATGAGATTGTAAAGGATTTTCAAAGGCTCTTTTATTTATTCTGTTGATAAAATATCTTTACAAATTATTATTTTTTAAATTATTATTATTAATTTCACACCATTTTAGAAGTTAGGAGAATTTATGAGTTTAATCAATGACTTAAAGCTATATAAAAATTTTAAAACCGCGATTTATATCATTTAGTTAAAATCACTGATACTATATCTATAGCAAATTTACTTAATATTTAACATGTTTATTTTCTCATCTCCATGAAATTTCTGTAAAAATTGGATCAGGGGTCAAAGGTTTATTATTTTACTTGGGCATTTCTAAATTATGAAATTGACGCTCAAAATTATTTGAACTAATGAAACACATCGCATTTTAAAAATAATTTATTATTTATTTGTAAAATCTTGGTACTAATTTCAAAGTTAAATTTACGAGAGATAAACCATTTTCTGTGACACAAGAACTTCTTGTTAACTGCATATTGAGTTTTTGATTTGATGTAGTATTTTATTTATAATATTTTTTTTATGTATATTCATATAAAATATGCCACACTTCATTATGTTATATCACGACACACATAATATAGTCAACATAATATAGTCGACTTGGAATGGTTTATCCACATTAAAATAAATGTAATTAATTTAAAAAAAAAAGAAAGGATGATATATTTTTATAGAAATTCTGCTTTAAGTATCAATAGGTGTAATTTTATTGTTACTCACAAGAATTATTTCATTAAACAATTTTATCTACACATCAAATGAAAAATGTAATTAATTGATGTCATCTTTATGATTAGGGTAACTCCGGGAAAGTCGCCGCATACGGGATAGATGCCGCACCCCTTATATTTCTTGTAATTATCGATAGATGGTCGTCAACCGCACAGTATAGGTGCGCAATGAGTTTATTTTAACCAGTGTATAGCGTGAATCCCATTTCGATGTTTACTTGTAGAAGTATTATCCTTAATTTGACGTAAGTGCATGATTTCACTGTCCAAACTTTTAAACACGTTACGTTTAAATAGTTTTTATACACTAATTACTAAATGCATGCATGATTTCGAAGTCAAAACTAAGTGTAGCGTTTGTATAGAGTACTGTGTGTATGGTTACGCCATTCCCCTTAGCGATGGCAGGTAACTGTGATGGCCGACGTCTGCACAATGCAAAATGGGATACATGCTGCACTGCTATTTCGGTATACATGCCGCAGTTTCTTTTGTACGGGATGATTAAATGTTATTAATTTTTCCTTTTCTTTTTGCACAGACTAACCATGTTAGGCCTGTTATCAAGTTTACAAAAACCAAAGGAGAAAAAGGGGAAAATAAAAAGTAAGAAGTGCAAGAAAGATGCAAGTCAAGATGATAATAATTGGATTACGCGTAACGCAGACGTTCTTTGCAAACTACTCCAAAAAAGAGGAGGGAGTGGCGAGAGGTTCTGCTCTCGAAGCTGGTAGACGGGAGGTGCTGGGTTCGATCCCAATCTCGCCCGTCGGCCTAATCGTTCGGAGTTTTCGTGGTTTTCTTCGAACCTTGGTTCTCCAAGCGTTAATACGGGTTAGGTTCCCTTAGAAAGACCTCCACGGAAGGCACCCCCCCCCCCTTAGGGCCTATATCCCACGTGCTGATAATTGGCCGACATAAATACAACCAACCAAAAAAGAGGAAGTGCAATTGGCTTATTTGCATCATGTGTTTAAATGTAGTTACATAAAGACTGTACTTTTTCGACAATTTTTCTGTAGATTGTAGTCGAAAAAACAGGTCTCTTAACCCATTCGGGGCCATAGGTGCATGCATATAAGCACCTTCATAAAGAGCTTACATAATTTGTTTCTTGCACCAGTAAAAAAGAAAATTAATATTTGCTTTGTTTAATCAGAGCATTTTCATGATTATGTAAGTAAAGGTAACTTCTTTTAAAAAAGTGGTACCAACCAAATAAAATTTGTGTAAAAGCCACCGGTCCCGAAAGGATTAACAAATAAATTACGTAAACACAATTTTACTTTTTTTTCTTTTCCCTTTCTAATACATTGATGTTACGTTGTTTACTGAAATAACAATTAAAATTTAATGTAAAAATATAAGTCGATAATTTTAACAGTGAATGTAGGCAATAATTATTAATTTGAATCTACTAATACGTTTCATTGTACTCATATAGTTTCATTTTGTTATTACATCGTTAATTATAGTTCAGATATGAATATTTTTTTAAATATTTTTATTTATAATTTCATTCTGTTCTTGTTACAAGCATGGCATAACTACCGTTACAAGTGCGACGTGTCAGCCTGAATGTACGGGTGACGCGCCGCAGTGTAATGTTTTAGAATAAATTTTTTTTTAAAAATATTAATAATTTGTTTGGAATTTTTTTGTCGCATTACACGCATTGTATATTTAACATTGTATAGCACAGTATGTTTTTTATTTATTTTATGTTCACCATAGGACTTTATACAAAAATTAAAAAAAATGTGCGGCATAAATCCCGGAATTACCCTATAAATATGTTACTATGGCTAATTGTTTATTATTATTATTTTATTGTAGTTAATGATATCAGGTTGTAACGAAAGTTTCCCGCCACACCTAATACGAACTGAGAAAATAGTTCACGTTGACGTGTTTGCTCATATTTTGTCAAATGATTTATGGCATTTGAAAGAAAGAGACTTTATAACACTGTGCTTTATAACGCTTTATAACACTGTGCTGTGAAATTTCTAAAAAAATATCGTTATCATTAAGTACAAGATGCCTGAAATGGAACTATCACGCTACCAGATTAGAACCATCATTTACATCCAGTTCTGTTGCAAAAAGTCAGCTAGAGCATGTCACCGAATAAAGTGTACAGCTTTAGGTACTAGTGTTGTATCATATGGCCTGGGGCGTAAACCACTTTGGTTGCGTAGGGGGGTGTAGACTCATAAATTTCCGACTCCAAGAAGAAAAATTTCCGAGTACTATTGCCAACAAAATGCCGACTAATTAATATATATATATATATGTGTATACACACACACTCATGTCCAAAAGTTTAGCATATATGATAAAAAGAAGAAAGGATATCGTAAATATCTTACGAAATTATTAAACTTTATAGATGATAGATGAAAATCTCAAGATAATTATGACTGAGCGTATCGAGATAGTCAAATAGGTTTTAAAGCGCTAATGTTGATTCCTTTTGAATTATTAATGTATGTCTCTAAAAATTAGTGGTGAAGTACTATATGATTAATATGTGTAGAAAATTGCGGTTTGGAACTCCAAACTGCTTTGTTTGATAGCGATATATCTTGTTTCTAAATGTACAAAATTTGATGAAACTGGATGATTGAAGACCTGGGGATTCGATGCCCTTTTTTTTTTTTTTTTTTTTTTTAACCAATAAAGGGCTGATTGCATTTTATTTTTTCTGCGTATAACATATTTATTCACATAGACTCCACTCCGGATAGAAATTCAAATTCTGAATTAAGCATAAGGAATCCTGTTACCAGTGTACGATGTACGTCTACAACATAAAAAAAGTCAAAAATTAAAAGATTGAAAATTTTCGAATGAACAAAACTTATATCCATTTCTTAGTACTTCAATAAAAGTTAATCAAATTTTGTACGTTTAGTAACGCTATGTAACAAAGCAGTTTTTGATTCCAATCCGCATTTTCCTATTCATATTAATCATAGACTTTCTCCCCTAATTTTTAGATAAATTTATTAATAATTCGAAAAGAATCGACATCAGCACTTTAAAATTATTTAACTAGTATCTCAATACGATACGCGAAGTCATAATTATCTTGTGAATTTGGGCTATAAACTTCAATAATTTCGTAAGATATTTAATACTCCCTTTCTACGTTTTTGTCATATACGCTAAAATTTTGGATATGAGTATATATGTCGTAGGCTAATTGAGAAATCTGGCTCTTTACAAAGAGCCGGGCTAATTGGAGAATCCATCTCCCTTTTTCCAATTAGCCTGATATTTTTCAGGCTTATTGAAAAGAGCCTAGAAAGCGTTAGGCTAATTGAAAAATGACCACTTATTATCCGATCAGGATGATATTTTTAGCTCACAGGCTATCAAAGCCTGAGAGCTTATGTGCCCGCCGATTCTGTATGTACGTGTGTACGTACGTATTTACGTAACGCGATAACTCTTGATAGAAATATCCGATTTGCTTCAATTTTTTTTTCTAGGTTCATTCTGATAAGGTGCTTCCCCGATTGGTTTTTGGGGTTCATTGGTTAAGGATAAAGGGGGAAAGGGGGGCTAGTTCCCCCCCTTAATTTATATAAATGGGTTTTTCATGCAGAAATATTCGATTTGCTCCAAATTTGGTATACCGATTTATTGTGTTAAGGAGCTTCCCTGATTAGATTTGGAGGTTCATTAGTTAAGTATAAAGGGAGGAAAGGGGGGCAAGACCCCCCCCCTTAATTTAGATAAATGGGTTTTTCATGCAGAGTTATTCGATCTGCTCCAAATTTCGTACACCGGCTTATTATGTTAAGGAGCTTCCCTGATTACATTTGGAGGTTCATTAGTTAAGTATAAAGGGAGGAAAGGGGGCTAGACCCCCTCTTAATTTAGATAAATGGGTTTTTCATGCAGAGTTATTCGATTTGCTTCAAATATCGCATACCGTTTTATTATGTTAAGGAGCTGCCTTGATTAGATTTGGAGATTTATTGGTTAAGTATAAAGGAGGGACAGGGGCTAGTGTCCTCTTAATTTAGATAAATGGGTTTTTCATACAGAATTATTCGATTTGCTTCAAATTTGATATACCAGTTTATTACGATATGGCTTCCTTCATTTGATTTGGAGGTTCATTGGTTAAGTATTAAAGTGGGGAAAGGGGGCAATTACCCCTCCCCTTAATTTAGATAAATGGATTTTCATGCAGAATTATCTAATTTAGTTTTTTTTTTTTTTTTTTTAGGTTCATTCTAATAAGGAGCTTTTCTGATTAGATTTGAAAGTTCATTGGTATAGCATAAAGGGAGAAATTGGGGAGCTAATACCTCCCTTAAATTAGTGTAATGATTTTTTCATGCAGAATTATCTGATTTGCTTCAAATTTGGTATACCAGTTTATTATGTTAAGTAGCTTCCCTGATTAGATTTCGAGGTTCTTTGGTTAAGTAGAAAGGGGGGCAACGGGGACTAATCCCTTCATTTATTTTTCGAGGGGCATTATTCTTTGAAATAAGAGTATAATATACAATTAGTGTGAATAGCTTGTGAGCTCAATGCCACCAGTTTAACTAGGCAATTTTCTTTTTATTAGGTTTATTAACGCATAACCCTCCCCAAACCCGAAAAATAAAGTACAACAGACCGTACCCCGATCCGAGCAAGACAAAATAATTTCAGTCTACATGCAACCCGATCCGAAGCTGAGAGTTCCATTTGAAAAAACCCGAAATCCCGAATCAAATCTGATAACCGACAAAAATATTCCAAAGATCCATAACCGGGTCCGAATAAGACAAATTAGTTTCCGTGGACACGCAACGCTACCAGAACCTGAAAATTCCATTCGAATCAACCTGAAACCCGTCCCGAACCAAATCTTAACCGACAAAAATATTCCAAAGAACTATAACCCGATGCAAGCCAGACAAAATAATCTCCGTCCACCGGCAACCCGATCCGAACCTGAAAGTTCTAATTGAACTCAATCCGAAACCTGGTTGTGGTCAGTTTTCGGGTTGACTTCAAATGGAACCTTCAAGTTCGGATCCGGTTGAAAAAAAAATTAAACTAAATTAGATAATTCTGCATGAAAACGGATTTATCTAAATTAAGGGGAGGGGCAATTGCCCCCCTTTCCCCCCTTTTATACTTAACCAATGAACCTCCAAACCAAATGAAGGAAGCTATATCGTAATAAACTGGTATATCAAATTTGAAGCAAATCGAATAATTCTGTATGAAAAACCCATTTATCTAAATTATGGGGACACTAGCCGCTGTCCCTCCTTTATACTTAACGAAAAAATCTCCAAATCTAATCAAGGAAGCTCCTTAACATAATAAACTGGTATACGAAATTTGGAGCAAATCGAATAACTCTGCATGAAAAACCCTTTTATCTAAATTAAGGGGGGAATAACCCCCCTTTCCTCCCTTTATACTTAACTAATGAACTTCCAAATCTAATCAGGGAAGCTCCTTAACATAATAAACCAGTATACCAAATTTGGAGCAAATCGAATAATTTTGCATTAAAAACCCATTTACCTAAATTAAGGGGGGGGGGCTATCTTCCCCCCCCCTTTCTCCCTTTATACTTAACTAATGAACCTCCAAATGTAATCAAGCCATCTCCTTAACATAATAAACCAGTATGCCAAATTTGAGCTAATCGAATAATTCTACATGGAAAACGCATTTATCTAAATTAAGGGGAGAGGCAATTGCCCCCCTTTCCAACCTTTATACATAATAATGATCTTCTAAATGTAATCAGGGAAGCTGCTTAACATAATTAACCGGTATACCAAATTTATTGCAAATCGCATATTTCTGCATGAAAAACCCATTTATCTAAACTACGGGGGTGGGATACCCCCCTTTCCTCCCTTTATATGTAACTAATGAACCTCCAAATCTGATCAAGGCAGCTTCTTAACTTAATAAACCGGTATACCAAATTTGGAGCAAATCGAAAAATTCATCATGAAAAACCGATTTATCTAAATTAAGGGGGGTAGCCCCCCTTTCCCCCCTTTATACTTAAATAATGAGCTTCCAAATCTAATCAGGGAAGCTCCTTAACACAATAAACCGGTATACCAAATTTGGAGCAAATTGAATATTTCTGCTTGAAAAACCCATTTATATAAATTAAGGGGGGGGACTAGCCCCCCTTTATCCTTAACCAATGAATCCCAAAAACTAATCAGGGAAGCACCTCATCAGAATGAACCTAGAAAAAAAATTTGAAGCAAATCGGATATTTCTATGAAGAGTTATCGTGTTACGTACATACGTACGTTCGTACGTACATACAGAATCGGCGGGAAAATAAGCTCTCAGGCTTTGATAGCCTGTGAGCTAAAAATATCACCCTGATCGGATAATAAGTGGTCATTTTTCAATTAGCCTAACGCTTCCTAAGTTCTTTGCAATAAGCCTGAAAAATATCAGGCTAATTGGAAAAAGGGAGATGGATTCTCAAATTTTCCCGACTCTTTGCAAAGAGCCGGATTTCTCAATTAGCCTACGACATATATACTAAATATTTGCAATTCAATTTTGAATTTTCATCGGATATCATCTAAATTGCGTGATACAGGTTTCTAACTAAATTTAAAGTTAGATTAAAAAAAAAAAAAAAAAAAAAAAAAAAAAATTGAAGTTTCTTTACTTCAATCAGTATGTCTTAAAATTTCCAGACTAAACTAAAAACTTTCCGACTATAAATAAATACAGCTGGATCTCGATATCTCGAAGTCAAAGGGAACAGAAAAAAGTTCGGAATATCAAAGTTTTTGATCAAAATATCAAGGTTACAAATAATATTAACATTGCTGGAATATGTATATAAATATTTTGTTTCTTCATATCGAGGTTTTCGAGTTCACAATATTTGACAAGTCAAAGTTTTTCTGAATAGTTTTAATCACAAAAATAAAATCCTTAATATTTCCGACTAAGTATAAATTTATATAGGTTTTCTTCGTTCTAAATTGTTTTTTCTAATTTTCTAATTAAAAATTACAAGGGAAAAAAATCCGACTAAGAATAAAATTTTATAGGTTTTCTTCGCTCTAACTTGTTTTTCTTATTTACTAATTAAAAACTACAAAAATATTTCTCCAATTCATAAGTTTTTATCCGTTAATGCCATTTTTTTTCGACTAAATTTACTTTTTCCGATCGAACGGGAATTTTTCCGACTGGTTTTTTCATTTTTCCAATTTATAAGTTTTTATAGTTTAATACCATTTTTTCCGACTAAACGTACTTTTTCCGATCGAACGTGAAATTTTCCGACTGATTTTTTCGTAGGGGGAGTGTTGCAACCCCCCGTACCCCCCCCCCCCAGGATTTACGCCCCTGCATATGGCACTGTGAAGGTTTGGCGGAATGGTAGTTATATACAGTGCTCAGCAAATGTTTAGACAATGATCGATTATGCTTCTGTACTGAGAAGTATGTAACGAATTGTTGTAACTCAACTGCCGTATATTACTGGGGACTTATCTTTCATACACAAACAATTAAATTTTAATTTATACACTTTACATAATATATAATGACAAAAAAACAAATTTAACATTGTGGCAAAAGTATAGACAATTTGTCTGTTAACAGAAAAATATCCATAAATTAAAATCAAACTGCACCTACATTGTCTGCTATTAATGCAAAAATGTGAGTTCCCATCGAAGAAACTAAATCCTGCATCACTTGGGGGTCTATTTCGTATGAAACACGTTGAACAGCAGATCGAAGTTCATTTACAGAGGAGTATTGTCAAAACATTGCATAAACCGTATGAGATATGATGCCACAAAAGTTTTCGATTGGGTTCAGATCGGGGCTACACGCGGGCCAGTCGAGAAAAGTAATATTTTGAGAGTTAAACTAATTTTTTGATTTGTATGCAACATGAATAGACGCATTATCTTGCTCAAGGGAAGAGCTAAAAGTTCACCAAATGGCTGTAAATTGTTTTGCAATGTATGTATGTAGTCTTACGCTGCTTGGCGACAATTGAGAAACTCCAGAGATACTTGAGAATTAAAACAAAGTGAGGCCCAAATCATTAACTGTTTCGAGGGCGGTGTCCTTAAAAAGGACACCTAATTTTAATTCCACAACTGACAGACGGCACCAAGAAGATTTAATAAAAATTTTCCTTTTATAATGTACGTGAAAATAAGCAAGTTCCTAATTTCTAATAAATTCATTTATAAATTCTGGTTTCAGCCCATTATTTCATCAGTTTTATAAAGAGAATTACTTCTCGACGGAAAGGGGTCAATTTGTTGTGAGATTGCAAGGCTGGTTTTTTTATCATTTTCATGTAAACTGATGTACATCTTTCTATAATTCATCTACGAAAGTATCCGTTGACACAGAAAGCTCTGACTCACTTTTAATGCGATTAGCAGTCATCATTTGTCTAAATACCAGTTTATAGATCCTTTTATAATCCCGTTTTCTGGCCGCACGAGGCCTTCCAGATTTATGTTTTGCTTTGAAAGAGTCACCCTTAGACAGTACTTAATAGACAGACTTCTTTGGACGATTCAAAGCAGCTGAAATTTCTGACGCAGTCTTCCCTTTGGATTTCAGCTTTCATGCTTTAATTACTTCATCTGAGTGAAAATTTCTAGCTCGCGGCATCTTCACTAACCGATACTATCGCGAGGTGCACTTAAATACTTCATGCATGTGACGTCATAAGTTTGAAATTTGCGTTTTCCCGTGAACAGTTGCCTAAAAATCACAAAAATGTCTAAACTTTTGCAATATGCAAATTTCCCTTTTTCAGTTAAATTAAGTAATATGCTACATTAAAACCGTTATTTTTGTCCTAAAACGTTTAAAATATATTAAAAAATAAGTACAGCCATTTGTATAACCCAAGTGTTCATATTTTTTATTTAAAGGTTAAAAATCACCAGTGTCTAAACTTTTGCTGAGGACTGTATAAAATTACAGTTAATTATATACAGTATAATTAGTATTATGTAATGGTGATTTGGCGGAAAACTTTCGTTACAACCTAATATTAAAGCAAAGCAATGATGTTCTTATCATTTCCCTTTCCTCTGGAATCATAAGCTAATATTGCTTCTTGTTATTTCGGAGCAAACGCTTATTACTACCTAACTCGCCAAGTAAGCGATAGGCTGCCAAATTAGGTAATGTGTCAGATTCGCTAGGGAGCTTCTCCTTTCTATTGGCATCAGTCAGAAAAGGCAGCTTTAGTGACACCTGGTGGTAATAACAGGCGATACTACTGCTGTTCGAAAATGGTAAAATAAGGGGCGTCATTCATTAGACGTTTTCCAGCATCAACAAAGACACACAGAATTAATGTAAGTGTTACTTTCTTTTGTAACATTACTAAAATTTTAAAATTGGAATAATTTAACGGGTTCAAACGCGATCAGGGTAGTTAAAATACAGTATTAATATATTGTAAATAATTTTTATGTAATTTATGTAACTGATATTATATTAATACTCATCTGTAGTAGCAAAAAATTTTTTAGCCATCGGGAAGATATATTTCGCCATTTCATTGCCGCTACTTCCGATGTAAATCCCAAGTTGTACGCAATACTGATGCTAATTTTTGAGCGATATCTTATACTATGATACGAGCAAAAATTGTGTGTGTATAAATTTTATCTTAAAAACGACTCTAACAATTTTGACTAAATGTTGTATTTTACCATTTTTGGGCATGAGAAGACCATTGGGCTAGGTCATGTGTGCCAGAAAATTCAATTAGTGGGTCATTTTAGGTCATCTTCGTTGCCTTCTATCGTTTTTGGGCACGAGAATAAAATTGGGCTAGGTCGCATGTTGAAGAAAATTTGATTAGTGGGTCATTTTGGGTCACTGTGGGTCAAACTAATTGAATCTAAAAAACAGCTTGAAACATTTTGACAAAATTTTGTAATATGCCGCTTCTGGGCATGAGATGACTATTGGGCTAAGTCACATGTTCGAGAAAAATCGATTAGCGGTCATTTTGGGTCACTGTAGGTCAAGCTAATTGAATCTAAAAAACGGCTTGAAACATTTTGGCAAATTTTGTAATATGCCGCTTCTGGGCATGAGATGACCATTGGGCTAAGTCAGATGGTCGAGGAAATTCGATTTGTGGGTCATTTTTGGGTCACTGTGGGTCAAGCTAATTGTATCTGAAAAACGATTCAAACAATTTTGACAAAATTTTTTATTATATCGTTTCTGAGCATGAGAAGACCATTAGACTAAGTCACATGTTTGAGAAAATTCGATTAGTGGGTCATTTTTGGGTCACTTTGGGTCACGATAATTGTATCTAAAAAAAAAACTCAAACTATTTTGACAAAATTTTGTATTATACCGTTTCTGGGTATGAGAAAACTATTGGGTTAAGTCGCATGTGCGAGGAAATTCTATTAGTGGGTCATTTTTGGGTCACTGTGGGTCAAGCTAATTGTATCTAAAAAACGGCTCAAACGATTTTGACAATATTTTTTTATTATATCGTTTCTCAGCACGAAGAGACCATTGGGCTAGGTCACATGTTCGATAAATTTTGAGTAGTGGGTCGCTTTTGGAGTTACAGTGGGTCAAGTTAATTTTATCTATAAAACGACTTTTAACGATTTTGACTAAATTTTGTATTCTATCATTTTCGGGTTCGAGAAGAGCATTGGTTAGGTCGCATGTTCGAAAAAATTCGGTTAGTGGGTCATTTTGGGTCACTATATCACAGGATCATGCCAATTGTATCTAAACAGCAAGAATGATACAGTGAGAATAAAATATCGAATCGAACACAAGGCTAATTTTGACCGAGTTTAGCTCGGTTATCCCAGCTAGTAAGTTTAGAAAACGTTGAAATGTAATCATAAAAGTTTTATCATTGCGTATATTCATTGCTGCATATGTAGCGTTGCCAGGCCCGCAGTCACAAAAAGTGGGACAGAGGAAAAAAAGCGGGACAGTGGTTATTAAATCGGGCATAAAATATAGTAAATCTTATAAAAACGGGACCTGTCAATAACGGAATTCATTCTTAAAAGTAAAAAAATCATAATACCGACTGAAAGCATATCATACAGTTATACCTACAAAGACGGAAACCTGTCTGAAAGGGAATCTTTTTCTCATCATTGCAGATTTCGTTTTAGTTGGCTTTATTGTACTAAATAAACACAATAATCTTATACAATAAAATCTCTGAAAGTAGAGTCCCTATGGACCGAAAAAAAAATTCCGATTTTGATATTTTTTTCAGTTGAGCATCAACCTTAGAGACTACGGAATTTGTATGGTTTAACACAGGATTCTGTTATAAACAGGTTCAATTTGCAATATAGTTACTCGTATAGCTGCGTACTCGTATGCTCAGAAGTGCGCTTAGCTTACGATTATTTTCAGACAGTGATGACTCAGTGTCTGAGATCTAACCCATTTCACCAATTTTTTGCGTTTATTCTGCGCTGAATAAGATTTGAGCTTAGCTGGAGATTTGTTTCCAGACAGCGATGAGTAAGTGTCTGGGAGCAATTTCATTTTTACCGTTTCGGGGGAAAAACTGTGTGGGAAACATATTAATTTGTTTATAATACTACAAATACACAGAGGAAACTAATTTTATATATTTCGCACATTACTTTATTTGTTATACTTGATTATTTGTTTATGATTTTATGTACTGTTTCCCCTTAAATGAATCATTTATATATTTTTATTTCTTCTATATTTACAAGAAGAAAGTATTGGATCCGTGAAAGTTTTCGACTTCCGGTGGATTTACACGTTTTAGTGGTTAGAGATAATGAAAAACACGTTATTTAAAAATTTCTGTCTGTGACTCTGTCTGTGACTCTGTCTGTCTGTATTTATGCGATACAAATTTTGTGGACGTTCTATCTCAAGAACTAATGCACGGATTTTAATATAAATTTATATTCAGTTAGTAATTGATATAAATTAATACTGATTAGTTTTTGGTGTGTATCGCCCAACAGGTGGCGCTGCTATGCTACATTTATCACGATTAACGCAATAACTGTGTCTCAAGAACTAATGTACGGATTTTCATCAAACTTCAGATTCAGTTAGTCCTTGACATTAATTGATGCTGTTTACATTTTGGTGTAAATCGTTCAACAGGTGGCGCTGCTATGTTGCATTTTTATCGATTCGCACAATAGCTCTATCCACAAGAACTAATGCGCGAATTTTCATCAAACTTCAGATTCAGGTATACCTTGATAAATATTGTTGCTGATTATGTTTTGGTGTAAATCGCCGAACAGTTGGCGTTACTATGCTGCATTTTTCAGGATTTCCGCAATAGCTCTATTTCAAGAACTAGTGCACGAAATTTTGTCTAACTTAGGATTCGGTTAGACTTTGACACATGTTGTTGCTGATTAGGTTTTGTTGTTAATCGCTCAATATAATCATATCTGAAGGATTAATGCACAGAATTTCATATCTTTAGAATCCTCATGATGGGCATAGATTGACATTTAATTTCTACACTGTGATAGCGAATTTTGAAGTATTAATATGTATGCGATAGAAGAAAGTTTTAGGATTGCCACATACGACTACTTCATCATGTTTTTAATTTGTTGTGATGAGAAATATTCATCTTTTTGACGATTTTTAACTTGGATGTACTTTTCCTAACGAATTCCAAGGAAATGGATATTTAAGGGCCCCACTAGCCCGTTTTTTTAATACCATTTTTTTTTTCAAACAATAATCTTCGTGGTACGTTTTTACACTGTTTTCAATAGAAATAAACCGCTAAAAGTATTGTTTGTAAATACTGGCGTTTAAAAGGAAACGAATGGATTCCTGTTAAGACTCTACTTCAGTCAGGCGAAAAGACTCGATCACTAATGTTAATCCAATGGGAGAATGTTTTAAAAATATTTCGTTTGCATTTCAGTATTTTTAAATGATTTTTTTTTTTTTTTTTTTTTTTTTTTTTTTTTTTTTTGCATTGCATTGCATAGCTAATGTTGATCTCTTCAAAGTCAGGTTTTGACATTTTCGATTTTGTCAGCAGATTCTTTTTATGAGATGCTTTCACTTTCGAAACCGGTTCCAAAAGTGAAGTTGTCCTCATTAAAAATAATTACAAACAAAATCGAAAAAGTACAAAATGGCCTTTGTAGAGACCGACCTCAGTTATCCAATGCAAAAGATATCATTTTAAAATACTGAAATGCAAACGAGATATCTTAAAATAATTTCTGCTATTGGATTAACATTAGCGAACGGGTGTTTTCAGGGGACTAAAGTAGCCTTTTAGTCACGCGCAGAAAATCGATCCCTATGTTAAAGCTATCGGAGAAATCTTTAAAGATTTCTGGCTTGTTTTTTACTATTTTTAAATGATTTTATTATTTTTTTTCATCGGGCCCTAAGGTCGCTATCCATTGTTGTGCGTTTGTAATTTTCCAATTTTGGTTACAGTTTTCTATTAGGGTTTCGTTCATCTAACGAAACCCTATTCGTCTCACTCCTCTGTCTGTCTGTCTGTCTATCACAGGACCCGTTCTCAGAAACTATATATGTTGGAGACTTGAAATTTTGTATACTTATAGCTGAACACCTCACATCAAACGACAAATCATAAAATCTTGAAAAAGTGTTACATTTATCCTTCTGGGCTCTAACTTGTGTATTTTAACATTTTTTTTTTTCTAACTGAGCCTCTAATTAAGTTCAAGACTTGAAATTTTGGATTCTTATACCTGAACACCTCACACCAAACGACAAATCATAAAATTTTGAAAAAGTCTTATATTTACCCCTCTGGGTTCTAACTTGTGTATTTTAAGCTTTTTTTTCTAACGGAGCCCCTAATTAAATCGAAGACATGAAATTTTGGATACTTATAGCTGAACACAAAACATCAAACGACAAATCATAAAGTTTTGAAAAAGTCTTATATTTACTCCTCTGGGCAGTGTGACCGTTTTTTCAGGCTAAATGCAGGCTAGATTGGGGCTGACAGCAGGCTAAAAATAAAATGGATTGTCCTGCCATCTATTGACGGTTTGTATAGTTAAAAATGTAAAAAATCATATTTTGAGAAACAAATTCGATATACGATATTTAGGTACAGTGCCTAGAATATATAGTGTGCCGTTCGACGCTAAAAAAATGACCGGGAAAGTAATCCTCCAATAGATGGCGCTGACTGCAGTATAGACTGGAAATTTCCGAAAGCAGATCGGATAAATTAATGCTTTTTAGATAGTTATTTTAATATTATATAAGAAGACATTTAAATTTAGAAATTGATATTTAGATGAAAACATCAAGTCTGAAATATTTCAATAATAAATATATTATTTACAAACTTTTACAACAGAGACATATTTTTTAAATAAAAATTATATGTGTGAAAAGCAAAATTTACAAATACCAACAACTGTTCACTACTTCTAAAACTGTGCAAACATACAATGAATATTTAAAAATAAACTCCCAATGGCAATATTTATTTTGTGTTACTTTCAAAACAAAGCCTCATTTGTTAAATAAATCTTTCTTGCACTTGAAATCACATATTAAAATTCTTAAGAAAAATTATTAAAAAGAAATTTCTTTATGAATTATGTATGAAAAGTAAATAATTTCAAAAAAAATATCCGAAGGTTAAATTCGCTTTAGCTTTATTTATAAAAACCAACAACTGTTCGCTACTTCCAAAATTGTGCAAACCAGTGTTGAATTCAGACACTTTTCTCCGGGAGGGATTTCAGTGGCTCTGTGGGGGGGGGGGGGGGGGGTATTGCATCTTTTGCCCATTGAAAACACAAAATCTCAAATCTTCCGGGGTGTGTGGCATCTCATTGTTCAGGGGAGGAATGTCTCCCCTGAATTCAACACTGGTACAAACATGCAATGAATATATAAAAATAAATTCCCAATAGCAAAATTTAGTGTTATTTTCAATGCAAAGGAATTTTTGTTAAATAAATGTTTCTCACACTGTAAATCACATATTAAAGTTCTTAAAAAAATTATAAAAAAAAAAAATTCTTTATGAATTATGTATGAAAAGTAAATAATTTCAAAGGGTATATTGGCATTAGTTTTATTTACAAATACTAACAACTGTTCACTACTTCCAAAACTGTTTAAACCAGTGTTGAATTGAGACACTTTTCTCTGGGAGGGATTTTTGTAGCTCCGGGGGGAGGGGGGGGGGGTGAATTACACTTTTTGACCATTGAAAACAAAATATCAAATCTTCCGGAGGGACATCTCATTGCTCTGTGGATTAATCTCCTTCCCCGGGCCCAGGGTTCGTAAATATCATGATATTTTCGAAAATATAAAAAATATCCGATATTTTCAAAATAGTCAACTTACTGCTGACAATAAATATTTTTAAGCATAATATAAATTAGAAACTAAAACATATTGCACTTATCGTGAAAACTTAATCAAACAATATTCTAAAAATGCATTTTTTTTTCTTTAGAACAAAATTGGAGATCAACTGATTGAAAACAGATACATTTTGCTTTATACACTTGTTTAAAAAACAAATTACGACAACCAGGCGCAAAACAATACCTTTTCTGATATTTTTTGTTAGTTTTTCACTCATATTTTGTTTCTTAAACAGATATAATTAAAACTTTATGGGAAAAACTCGCGTTTGTTTACAATATGCCTCACTGTCACGGCGCTAAAAGGTTTCAAAATTCCCAGTCGGTGTTAACATGCACGCCACCTTGCGACGTCCTCCTTTCACGACCAAAAAAAAAAGCGTTATGGTAACCAATGAACGGCACACTATCTATTCTAGCCACTGTACTTTAGGTTTACTCTAGCATGGTTCAATCAAAAACGATTAACGTAATATTTATTATTCATATAGAGGACTCCACAAAAAAACATCGGATCCATTACTTTCTAAGGGCGTAAATTGTTGGAAGTATCGTTTTTGAATTATATTACCCTACACTGGCAAAATTGAAATACTTCGTTGATATACATTATTGTATGTTTTTAACAAAAGAGGTATACTTCATACATATTCATAGGGTTTCATATCTGACGAAACCCTATTTGTCTCACTTGTCTGTCTGTCCGTCTGTCACAGAGCCCGTTCTAAGAAACTATATATATTGCAGACTTGAAATTTCGCATACTTATAGCTGAACACCTCACATCAAACAACAAATAATAAAATTTTGAAAAAGTCTAATATTTAACCCTCTGGGCTCTAACTTGCGTATTTTAAACAATTTTTCTAACTCAGCCCCTCATTAAGTTGGAGACATGAAATTTTGCATACTTATAGGTGAACACTTGCGATAACACGACAAACCATAAAATTTTGAAAAAGTCATATTTAACCCTCCGATCTCTAACTTCTGTATTTTAAGCAATTTTTCTAACTCAGCCCCTAATTAAGTTGGAGCCCTGAAATTTTGCATATTTATAGCTGAACACCTCACATCAAACGACAAATAATAAAATTTTGAAAAAGTCTAATATTTAACCCTCTGGGGTACAACTTGTGTATTTTAAGCAATTTTCTAACTCAGCCCCTAATTAAGTTGGAAACATGAAATTTGCACACTTATAGCTGAACACTGCTTACACGACAAATCATAAAATTGTGAAAAGTCATGTTTAACCCTCCGGTCTCTAACTTGTGTATTTTAAGCAATTTTTTTTAACTCAGCCCCTAATTAAGTTGGAGACATGAAATTTTGCATACTTATAGCTGAACACATAACATCAAACGACAAATAATAAAATTTTGAAAAAGTGTAATATTTAACCCTCTGGGCTCTAACTTGTGTATTTTAAGGAATTTTTTTAACTCAGCCCCTAATTAAGTTGGAGACATGAAATTTTGCATACTTATAGCTGAACACATAACATCAAACGACAAATAATAAAATTTTGAAAAAGTGTAATATTTAACCCTCTGGGCTCTAACTTGTGTATTTTAAGGAATTTTTCTAACTCAGCCCCTAATTAAGTTGGAAACACGAAAATTTTGCATACTTATAGCTGAACACTTGCGATAACACGACAGATCATAAAATTTTGAAAAGTCATGTTTAACCCTCCGGTCTCTAACTTGTGTATTTTAAGCAATTTTTTTAACTCAGCCCCTAATTAAGTTGGAGACATGAAATTTTGCATACTTATAGCTGAACACCTAACATCAAACGACAAATAATAAAATTTTGAAAAAGTATAATATTTAACCCTCTGGGCTCTAACTTGTGTATTTTAAGCAATTTTTCTAACTCAGCCCCAAATGAAGTTGGAAACACGAAATTTTGCATACTTATAGCTGAACACTTGCGATAACACGACAAATCATAAAATTTTGAAAAGTCATGTTTAACCCTCCGGTCTCTAGCTTGTGTATTTAAGCAATTTTTTTAACTCAGCCCCTAATTAAGTTGGGTTCGGTTGATTTGTGACGGCCAATTGTCTACACGAGGGATATAGGCCCAGGGGGGGAAGTGCCCTCCGTGGGGGTCTTTCTAAGGGAACCTAATCCGTATTTACGCATGGAAAATCCACGGCTCGAAGAAAACCACGAAAACTCCGAACGATTAGGCCGACGGGCGCGATTGGGTTCGAACCCAGCACCTCCCGTCTACCAGCTTTGAGAGCAGAACCTCTCGGCCACTGGTGGGGCCCTAATTAAGTTGGAGACATGAAATTTTCCATACTTATAGCTGAACACATAACATCAAACGACAAATAATAAAATTTTGAAAAGGTATAATATTTAACCCTCTGGGCTCTAACCTTGTGTTATTTTAAGCAATTTTTCTAACTCAGCCCCTAATTAA